>VWZZ01006939.1:70264-443480 GCA_013399095.1 Psophia crepitans
AAAAAAAAAAAACCCACAAAAACCTCAACACAACCTTTCTTCATGCACCTTAAAAAGGCAGAAATAAACTGCGAGTGCCATAAAGCTTGTTTTAATGAATAACTATGTACACACTGGGAAGTTTTACCTGCACATATATCATGCTTCAAATGCTAAAATATAGTTAAAGTTTAAACATTTTGCTGAAGAAAATATGCAAAAGAACTTGCAGAGAATCAACATGGAGAAAACCTGTATGTTCAGTCTTTCATCACTCAGTATTATTGAAGTACTAAGCACTAAACTAATAGTAGCGTTCAAACTGTCAATTTTTTTCTTTTTTGCTTCTTTCCTTTTGTAGCTTGCTTTCTTTTGGGGAAAAATGCTTCAGATGTGCCTGAATGTTTCACCAACTGGACTCTTAGGCAAAAATCTTCAGAGTATCAAGGCTGCCTTTTTTGCAATGCGACAGTGCCAAAATGCTATGTGATATTAAATAGTACAATGCATTGTGTAGCATTAGGGACAGAAAACAGTTTGTTTCTCTTTGGTAGCTACTCCTGTAAGTTATTTCCACATTATTAACCTAGAAATAAAACTGTGATTTGTCTTTTTTTTGTTAATGCACTAAAAAGTTGCGTCTTCAGTTGTCTTCACAATTAGACACATTTTGTGTGTATGCACACACAATACAAACTTGAAATACAAAAGAACTCAGTTATGCCTAAACAGCAATAAGGTTTTGGACACCAGCAGAAAGAAGCCAGGAAATGTAAGTTAAGGCTGATATTCCCTACTTGCCTCACGCTATTGTAAGTACGTTTTGCAGGGGAAAAGCACAATAATGAGAGAGGTAAGAACACAGCGTCAGTCCTAGCACTGTATTTCCTGGCTTTTGTTGGGTTGTGTCACAGTTTAAAAAAAAAGAAGTCTCTAATTTCCTAAAAAAATGCCCCTTTTGCAGAATGTTGTAATACATACAAACACAATTTATCTGTGCAGCCAGAACATCAGCTATTGGGAAGTAGCATCTGAATTTGAGAAAAATTTCTTAGAAAACTCTCCTCCTGTATTTTTTCAGTCATGTTTAAGTAGAGCTACTTCAGTTTTAAATACTAAATGGAAATTACAATACCTGTTGGAGACCAAAGAATTCCTCCTCCCAATGGAGCAGTATCTTTCATTCAAACACATGCTAATGGCATTTTTTACAATCTTTAGGGTTCAGTGTTTTAGTCTGCTTCTACTCAATTCAGAGCCTCTGAGTCAGTTTCTTGTCTCATGGCAGATTAGGAAGTACCGAATTTGCTTGAAAGTTGTGCAGTCAGGTGGTATGAATGAGTGAATCTGATCATAATAAGATCTGTTGTCTCCTTACCAGAACAGTGATCAGGTTAGATCCAGATGCCGTTGTAGTCAGTTGAATGTAAGAAATGGAGGCCTTAGTTGTGTAAGAACTGAAGGACAGGACGGTTGTTCCTTGTTTGGTGTGAAAGAAAAATCGTAGATCGTACTCTCGAGATGATTAACCTGTCTGTGTATGCATACCTACGTGATTGACAAATTGTAGTGGCTTTTAGCGGACATGGTTGTGTTTTTCTACTTCATGATTTTTGTCAACAGAGTTTGAAATACTTTCATATGTGCATGTCTCTACATTTTTAACTTTACAGGTAACTGACAAGGCAGACGCCTCTATTGATTATATATTTAATCTTGGTTAAAGTTCTACAGATTCTTTTAAAAGCATTACTGTAAGTGCAAATTGATGTTTTGCACTGAGCTCTCCTGTATAGCACGATAGTAACAAGGATGTATGGTATCAGTACGGGTTACCATTCTGAGACATTATTATTATTTAGATTAGTTTGGTACACAAGCATTTTGAAATACCAAGCTTAAAAATACTAGATTTAAATGTCCTTTTAAATTTTCTGTAAATATATATGGTAGAAGAAAAACTTATCAGAAATGCCAAAATCACATTAAATATCTGAGCGACTTAAGAATTCTTGAGCCTAGTATGCTCTTTACCATTGAAAATAAATGTGCGTGCTAGTAATCTAAAACTTAAACAGTCGTATTTCCTGCTGCTGTGAACTTCTGTCTGGTTTCACCCAAAAGAGTGGTTTGGGAAGGAAGATTTTACACAATATTAAGAAAAATAGTGAAGGCAATAACAGTGAAATTGTATAACAATAAAAATAGTTGGATATATTGGCCCAAATTTGTGATTGATTATACATCTTAAAGTGTTAAAACATTGTAATGAAGTTTTCTGCCTCTGTAGCAATTTTTAGCAAACAAGCAAAACTTGGGATCAACAGATCTTTATGTCTCAAAAGTATCATGATTAGTTTTCTGTTTTGCACCCCTCCAAGATACTTTGCACAATGAATAATGTCTTAATGGAGCAATAAACTGGATCCTTATACTCTACCACACTTCATGTATTTTTATTATACAAAAAAGTAACTAAGTTTCATGACTTTGAAACCAAACTGCAGTTGGCACTTGCAGTAAAAAGAGATCAGTGGAGGACTACCAGATTTTTACTCGGTAATGCGAGAATGACGGACTTTCTTTTTTTTTTTTTTTTTAACATGGTGAACACTTTCCCTGCTTGAGTATGATACCACTAAATGTAAGAGTTTAAAACAATCCGGGTAGCCTGTAATAATGATGGTTAAACTATCAGGGGAAAAAACCCTCTTTGTTAACAAAGACTTTAAATAATTCTAAGCAGTTCTTCATGCCCGCTTACACCTTAGCAATCTAGACCTGTAGAAGATTAAAATCTCAAGTAAATGGGATATAAGGGGAAAAAGTGAAAGAGCGTGGTGTTTTGGTTTTGGATTTTTATTTTTTTTTTAACAATTTGAAGTAACTAGGGAGTTGTTTTCGCACTCTCGCCGTCTCGGAGCAGCGACGGCCCTGGGAGCGTTCGCTGGCGGGTCCGGCCGGGCGCTGGAAGCACGGCAAGGTGGGGATGGCGAGGCCGGGCCGGCAGCGCTCCGCCGTGCCGCCTCCAGGGGGCGCTGTGACACCACAAACCCCCCCCCAAACCGGGGACTGGTTTCCCTACTCCTTTAAACAACCACGCAAAAAAAAAAATTAAAAAAATCGAACTTCGAAATCCGTTTTTGTCTTCAGATGTTCCAAACCAGTATTCCAGCAAAGGAAATGAAAAAGGAAAACTAAATGAGCTTCCCCCACCCCCCCGCTCTGGTTTCTATTTGTAATACTTTATTTCTACAACAAGCACAAACCACTAAAAAGGCAGAAAACAAAATATGAATTTTTCCTTCTTCTTTTTACTGTAAACCTCTGTAAAAACAATAAAAAAATCTCTGGTCTATATTAGATGGCCTGTTTCATGTTTCTTCTTATTTCTCTTTTTAAATTTTTTTTTTTCTCTTATGTTCACTGAGCTGTTTGCATTTTGGAGGAGGAGGAAAAGAGGAAATAATGTTTTGTAGAAATACACAGTAATTTCCAGTTGGACTAAACTAGAGGCAGCAATTGATGGCATAAAATGGTTATGTTTTATGACAAAATACTTCCAAACAGGGCAGAAAGTTGTACTGGATTTAGTAGGAAGAAGCTGCGTGTATCAGAAATTATTGATTTCTAAAAAAGAGAAGAGTGTGTAACATTCTAAAGAAAAATTAAATTCGATGTATGATAAAGATTTAATTTTAAGTCTCCATCAAACATTATCTTAGATTCTGAAATCAAATAATAAATGAAGTAAAAGAACTATAGTTGATGGATACATTTAATTAGGGTTTATTTACCGTGGGCTGTATAAAGACTTTTGTTTCTATAAGGGGAAGGATTTGTATCTGCAAGTTCTGCCTTGAACATTTCAAGTTAAAAACAAATGTTTTAAGAAAAGAAACTAACATGAAACAGCCCAGGGTTGGCTTTTGTGTCTTTGTAAATGTCTCTGGCTGTTTCCCCTTGTCTGAGGGAAAGAGCCATTCATTAAATTAAAAGTGAACCAGTTAAACTGGACCTTTCATTGAAGAAAGTCTCTCAGTGATCCGTGCTTTATTTGGTGGATTGTCTTACAACACAAATAAACCAAGGAGTTTTTTATCTTGAGATCTAAAAATACTAGAAAGAAAGGAAATCCAAGCAAGGCAGAAAATACTAGGAAATAATTTCCTATTAAACAGACCCTCTGCCTCCATATATCTCAAATCATGAAAGTACACAAGAGAGAAGTGCTCGTATCCCTTTCTTTCTCAGGTTAAAAGCCAGTGACAGAGGAAATCGAATTCAAAGGTATTGTCAGTGTTCAAAAATAGATAGAAAGAAAACTGTGTTAGAAATCCATCATGACTATTTGCTAGCACCTAACTACTAAATGCAGATGATGTTGCTGTCTCTAAAAACAATTGAAACAAGGTAAGATCCTCTGTGCATAAATGTACTTTAAAAATGCATAGGTATGTAGTGCAAGTTCAAAATACTTTTTTTTTTTCCTCTGAAAAAAACCCCAAACTTCATCATTTATTTTGGTATCTGTTTTGTCTGACTTAAAACAAATTCACACTTCGCATTGTCTTTTTCGTTCCAAGTGTTATGCATAGCCTTACAATTCCTGTTTAGGAGTACTGTGTGATAATAGGCAACAAAGCAACCAGTATAGTTTGGAAGAACAATTAGTGTAAAAGAAGCAAAACGAGATTTTTTCTCTTACGTTTTTTCTGCTGCAGTTGAAATCTTGGTGGTTTTATTATATTTTTGTTTTTGTGAGACATTTGCGTGGAGTATTTCCAAGTTCAAACTGTTTTTTATCATTATGTATTTAATGAAAAATGAGCTATGTACTCTGAGGTGCAGGACTGAAATTCAGAATAAAATGGAGTCTTATACACTGAAATTACCTGAATGTGTAGCTGATTAAATTTTGGAAGGCTGCTAGTGGTTTGACATAATTTGTATTTTTGGGCAGTGAAACTCAGATGCTATAAAGGACTCCAAAGATGTCCTGAAAAGTCTCTTGATTGTGCTGATGTAGGCATATACACCCATGTACAGATACGTTCACAGTTTTTATCTTCTGTGAGAAGTAAAAATAGCTTTGCCTTTTATCTTTGCTTGTCAGCAGTGCCTATACATAAATATAGCACACCTCATAAAGTATCTTTTGTGCCCACAGTGAGAGTCTAATTAATACTGCATATAATTCCATAACATTTATTATTAATAAGTATTAGTACAACTTTTTTTAAAAATACAGACCCATTCTCAGGATTATGACTCTGACCCAGCATGTCTGGGATGAAACAATGTACAGAGACAATAACTGTGTTTCTTGTTTTCTTGGCATAAAAATCAAACAAACCTAAATGAAATTAAACAAACCAACATCAGGATGTTTTAATAACAATATCACTTTCCCATGCACATGATTCTTTTTCATGATATAGGCGTGCTTGTACTGATGGAAAAAAATTGCCAATTAAGTTTACTATTCTGAGTAGTGCACCTAAGTTTAAAAAAAAGATAAAATCTGCATCTATTCATATGCACTTGTAATAGTATTTTCAAGTTTAACAGCTAGTAGTTTCATGGATGTTACTGGTGGGCCATGCAAAGGACAGGACGGAAGAGGGCTGTCAGACAAGTGAGAGGGAGCATGGTGGGCCTAGGAACGGTGGAACTCTATTTCTGTGAGAGGCTAATGGCACAAATGGAAAAGAGCGAAAATATCTGTTCTCTTTTTCTCATCTTCCCAGAAATCTGCTGGAAGTCTGTGATGTTCAATGCTGGGAGTAATAGTGGGAGTTTTCTTGTATCAGTAGGTCTTCTCAGAATGAAAGGGGTATGGAGCACTGCAGCTTGCTGCTCACAGCTAGCTGTTCAGCCATCGTGAGAGTTGTTGCTTCCTGAGAATTCCTCCCTGAAAAGGTAGTGTAGCCACTCTCTATAGGATAGGATTATATAAAATACCTTCTGTCATTCACTACTTAAAATGCAGCTACTTCAAGGATAAAACATAGTAGTTAACATCGAACTGGTAGAATATGTAGGAGTTCAAAGGCTTCTTTCTCAATCCTTTACTTTTTATGGGACTCACAATGCAATTCAATGTTAAAAGTTGCGATCAAGTGGGAAAAGATAATCTCTGCTAATGATCAATTTATACAATTACTTCATACTGATGACTAACCTTGAAAATTCTAGTCCAGTAGGAGTTGGAAGCTAAACTAATACTAATAAGGCCTAATTCAGAAGGATTTGTTTTGTCTTACAGCAAAACAAAGTACATTTCTGCCATCCACTGTTAGAGCAGATTTTCTGAAGGCTTCGGTTCTCACCTGGGCAAATAAATAAGGTTTCAAAATACTTTCTCCATCCAGGATACATCAGATGGGTTTAGCTGGTTCCAGAAACCTGTCTACTGATTCTGGAGCCTGAAGGACAGTTTAGCCATTCTGAAAATCTAGCCATTTGTGCAAAATGGAGCAGAATGCAAGTAGGTTTACTTTTGACAAAGCAGCCCTGTGTGCAAGGGCCATTTAGTCCTGGGTTGCCAAGTGCTCCTTTTATCAAAGTGCTGATCATTTGTAACCTATGGCTTATAAGTGTGGGGTACTGTATATCTAATTTGTCCAGAAATTTTGTTTATAAATAGAAAGGAACTTTGTACTTTGCCTGTTTGCCCAGGATTTCCTGACATTCAGCAGCCTTGCCGGAATTCTAGTTCTGCTGTGGTTGCCGAATGTTCGCAGGTATCAGATATGCAGCTGTGGTGTTGTACTCACATGTAAGATGTACTATACTGTACGGTTGATCTGAGCAGACATAGCAAGCCTCACATTCTCAGCATGCGAGACTGACTGCGCATGCTTGCAATTGATTGTGGAGCACGTTCAGATTCGTTGCAGAGTCACTCTGCACGTAAGTGCATATTGTTGTCTAGGAGCCCTTTCTGTCCAACAGACATTACTGTGAACAGTCTTCAGCGTTAGTAAGAGAAAATTTCCAAATGCTTTGCACACTTGAACTTCAGTCAGTTTCCTCATCCTAATTAAGGCTGGTGAGTGGGAGTGCACCAATCCTGTTCTGGCATATGAATGTTATTTTCTAACTGATACAGATGAGGAGGGTTTGGTGTAGCCTAATAATAGTTGTGCTTTGAAGAAATGTTCGGTTTATACAGTTAAAAAGGAAAAATTGTTTTGGGTTGTAAAGGCCTAAAGGGCATAATCTGTACTATCTGATCCATTTGCATTAGGAGCTACTACATTGAAGCACAAAACAGCCACTTGATTTCTTAAGCACCTGAAGAGGAGGAGAGGCAGGGGGCTTGAGGGTGGAGGAGAGGGCAGCAAACAAACCTTGACCAAAGCTTTCATGACAGAAGTTTTGTTGTTTTAATTTAGAAACAGACATGTGTAAAAGTTGCGATTTTTTCCAGCAGTTTCATTAGCACATTTAAATTGCAGTTGTTGGAAATCTTGTTACAGGTAAGAATGTACTTTTCATAAGCTCTCAGAGAACAGTGAGAGAAGCAAAATAAGAAACAAAAACCTTTTGCCTGATTTTTTCCCCCACCCACCCACCACAAAGTCACCTAAAAATGAGGGGATTAACTATTATGAATCAATAGGAGGCACTTTTGAAAGAGGAAGCATTGCCATCCAGATTTGAGGGAAATGAAGCGTTTATTGGAACAAAAATACCCTCTTTGTTCAAATGTTACTTCATTGAATTGTGTATTCCCTTCTGAAGAGCATTGAAAAGCAATTGAAGAAAATGTTTTATGCCATTCCTCCTTTCTTTTACCACTCATGTCTTTTTCTTTGTCTTCCTGTTTTACCTCCTTTTCTGTGTGTCCATCTTTCTCATTAAATTACCAACCAATGCTTTTCTAATTAATGCCAGTTTAATTTGATGTTTGATGAAGCTGTTTCTGTGTGGGTTGTTTGATTTCTTTTTGTGATTCTGGCCTGACCATTGAGATTAACAGCATCTGTACAAAGCTGCGAAGTCCCTTGGGGCATTAAGCAACAGTTTGAACTCTTCTTTTATTTTTTTTTTTCCCCAAAATTAAAGTGACTGGCATGTAGGATTAGTAGAAAGCATCCTCTTCGTAAAAGTGACTGTAACTGTTTACATTGCAGCTTTCTGAATCAGTTGCTATTTATTCACTTTCTTTGAAATTATTAAAGCTGATGGACTTAGGTACAACATCATTGTAATATATCTGCAAATTGAGCTAGAAAATTATTTTTGAGAAAAATGATGACATAATGCTGGCAAATTTTGTCATATAAATGCTTATGGAATATTTATAAATTATACCTGTCATTGTAAAATACTGAAAGATGTTGCATATTAATATATTTTACCTTGCATATTGTTTACAAACAGTTTTCAGAATCTTTTTTCCTTGAATACTCACAAATTTTTTTGCAGTTGGTCATCTAGATTACACGATACTATTTCTGTTCTATTTTGGTTAAGTAGTTCATAGTGTCAAAGAGCCTTATCAGTAAGTCTACATGTATGCTGACAGAACAGACACTTGTACAGAGGTATAGGACCACAACTCCTCATAACATTTTCCTCACCCACAAACGCTATTTTTCTAGTGGAAAATGTGTTTGAGGAGAATGGACCAATATGTTAGCAATTACTGCTAAAATAACTTTGTGGTGGTTCTTTCCTGGGGATCGGCATATATTAGTGTTCTTCAGGAACCACTGCTCGTCAGAGTGGCCCTATCAAATGTTCATCCTATTTTTCAGGAGCACTAGGAAGCATAATTGTCAGCCTAAGGTATCAGTGAGGAACACATTCCATGAAATCTTGGGGCGCTTGTGTGAATTAGCCTCAAAACAGCAGTGTTCTGCAGAGTCTTCCTGAAGGGCATTAAGCAGCATGCTGCAGTGTGTTTTCTGGGACTCGCAGGAGGAAGTGAAGGAGGGGTCATTGGCAAGACAGTTTTTAAATGTCAGCACTGAAACAGTTGGCATTACCAGATCTGTGCAGAGAAGTTAGACTATGGTGAGTCAATATCTGAAACAACCAGGTGACTTTTGTCTGCAAAGCAAATCCAGGCACTCTTAGGTTATCTAAAAAGAGCAGTGACACAGCTTTTGGTGTTGTCTCGTAAACATGTACTTACTTGTATGAGTTACGCATGGGTGTTTGTTGTTTCCAATCTCACTATTCCTTCCTTGTGTATTTGTTTTGCCAGTGGGATTGGAAAGCAGTGTCACTTTCAGATGGATGTGTGCTGAACTCTGTCCGTCATAACCTAGCTCTTAATGACTTTATGGCTCCTATGCTCTGCTGGCACCATCCTGCATCATTTAGATGAAGACAGAACATTATTAAGGAGCAGCTTCATAGCTTTCCTCAGAGGCTCTGCATCGAAGCAGAAAGTATTTAGGACACAGGTTAATTTTGAGGTTTGATTTTATTTCAGGAGAAAGATTTGCAACATGACTGTCTTTTTACATGGTAACACGCAGGAGGAGGGTGCAGATTAGAATGTTTAAAGGAAACTAAGTAAACATACATACTTTGAGACACATAAGTGTTTCTTATATGACTCTCACCTATTGCTTCATACAACCGCTATTTACGTTTGGAGCTAGTGATTTCTTAAATGCTTAGAGCCCACAATTGAGCCCAGATTTCCAAAAGTGCTTGGCACCCAGCAGTTCTCACTGAGACATTTTTATGGCCAGATAATCAAAATTGCTCAGCATGGTGGAAGCTAGGGAGTTTTGAAAATCTAGCCACTTATTTTAATGCCCAAATGGAGGCTGGGTTCTTCAGGAAAGCTGGTTCATATATTACAGATCTAATAACTGCCTATCAATTCTGTAAGTACTTTTTTTTCCTCTTACAGACATACAGTCTATCATATACGTGCCCTTCAAAAACTTTCCCACTTGTTCTTCCATATAAATTGTAATTACATTAGTTTCATTGAATTTGGAAAGTTGTTGGTACCATATGAAAGAATCAAAGTTCAAATGAAAATCAGATCCAGTAATTATAGGATTTTCTACAAGTATTTTTCTTTTCAGGCTTCAGCTGGAAATGAAATAAAGACAAGAGACACCCATATCCAGGTTAGGAAACAAACAAAACCAAATTGTAAAGGGTGAGGGTTGCTTAGATGAACTCCTTATAAAGCTGTTTGACAGCTGGAAAGAAAAACATTGAGGTAACTTGTAAAGTGAATAAGCTTTTAGCTGTTACATTTGCAATTTTCCACTTAGTGTTGCCTATCCTACTGAGCAGAAAGACTTGGTAGTACGTAATGCGCCAATAATAATAGTCAGCATTTACTTTGTACTATGAAGACATTAACTAACTAGCCTAACACCCCTGCAAGGTAAGGAACTCGTATGATTGCTAGCTTGCCTGTGGTAGAGCAAACACACTAGCAGAGGTTAAAGTCAAGGTTTGCCAAGAGTTGCTGGTTATGTTGTTCCTCTCTTATTTCTTCTAACAGATTGCAGATCCACCTCTTAGTGTCCCAAGAGACATGCTTCCTCTGCACTATTATAAGGACCTGATCCTTATCAACAAACATGCTGTATGATTTGTGATAATAAAGTTCCCCTCAGGCCCTGTTTTCCTAACCGTGTGCACTTTTATGTGTCTTGGCTTGACCACTGGCTTTTCTCTTACAAAGCCCTTAAAAACACTGTGGAAATTCTGTTTACAAGGTTTGGTGCATATTTTCCTGGGAAAGGGATGACTTCGGGATCATCCCACTCCTCTTTTTTCTTACACCGTGGAACATTTGTCCACTGTCCTCTCTGAAGTGCTTGCAAGCAGTAAACTCAACAGACAAGCCTGGGAGAAGTGGATTATTTGCAAACCTATATCTAAAAGGACTTTATTCAGCTAATAGCAAGCAATAACATGAGTAGCTTTAGGAAAGAGATAGGTAAGAAGCAGCTTGCATGGTGTGGGTTGATGAACTGAAAAGGAATTTGTCTTTTAATTACTTTGCTGCTTTTGAAAACGTGTGTGTAAGTCTTTCCTTCAAACAAAAGGAATTTAAGCCTTTAGACAAAGAGGTCTCTGACTGACTTGAGGCATTATGACACTTAACTGGTTGCAAGTTCATTCTGTTGCTGGATCAGCTTCCTTAAACAGACTTGTTAAGAAACCTTTGCCAAAAATCATATTTGAGGCTGGCTTAGCATGGTAGTAAATGAACTCTTTCATCTGCTTTTTTCCAGCAGCAAGTGCTAGCTTAAAAGTAAGGTGCTGAAAAGGACGCAATAAATGCAGTGTCAGTGCGTGTTTTTTAGATAGCATTCCTAGTAGTGGCTGGCACTACAATACATTAAAATTCTTCATTCTGTATGCTATGAAACACACAAATGGTTTGAGAAATTTTTATGATATGTCTTCCTCCCTCGTGTGGAGTGTTTGATTTCTCTTTTCCAGGATAGACTTTTTAAAACTAGCCCTTCTCTGTTTGCCCTCTCTCCCATTTGGTTTGAACATCCCATTTCTGCTTGGGATTCACAGAATCTGGAATTAGATATACAGAAACGTTGATTGTGTAGTCCCCCTTCTTCCCAATACAATGTAGTGTCTAGGATTGAGGAGATACTTGTTATGCTATTTAGTTTTGCAGGCAAGTTCTTGTGAATGCTGATGGAACCGATTGTTATCAATTAGCTCTACTTCTCTAATTTCTCATAATGTATGCTCAAGAAAAAGACTAGTCATTGGGAGAGAGCAAGTACAGAAAAATCTGTCTTTAAGAAGGACAGGTTCTTTACAGTTCAGAGATGTCAGTTGACTATGAAAAGCAATTATTTTTTTTTAACAACTGTATTAATTTATCTTTCCTGTTAGGAATGTTTTCCTTCCAAACAATTTTTTTTTTTTTTCAGGTTGTCTTGCCCTCCCTTCTTGTTGGTTTATTTTTCCCCATTGAACTATTCTACCTGGTTACATGGACTTCTTGTTGTTACTTCTCAGTGAAAGATGAGGCTTGAAATAGGGCCAGTTGATAGTAAATGAGTATTGGAGACCCCAAATATGATTAGCACTGGCTAAGGAGGTCCACAAAACCAATATTCATGTCTGCATAATATGTGACAGCATCTGATGTTCTAGATAACAGGCATGTTCGTAGTCTGCAGATCTCCATCCCCTACCTTGGTGCCAAAAAAAAAAAAAAAACAAACCACCACACAACCACCCCCCCCCAAAAGAAGCAATGTTGTTTATTTGACAGCAGAACAAACTTGTAACCAAGTACACTGATGACTAGCAATTGCTGTCATTAGAAGAAGACCTCAAACAGTGGTCTCTTCCTTGGGGGTCATTAAAAGTCCAGTGGCAACTGCATGCAGCTTAAATTTACAGCTTGAGCTCTTGCTCTTGCTTTCTGCCTCCTTTTGCCCTTGCAGTTTCCACTGGAGAAGTATTCGCTTCCTTATCTAAGCTGTTTAATTCCCCTGGTGGGGTAGAGTGCAGACAACAGCTCTTGGTGGAAACAGTAGTACAATAATACCATCCACCTTAATGTATTTATTCTCAGCTTCCCTTGCATTGTTGTCCTGTTTTCTTTCTTCTTTTCCTACCAGTAGTTCTAAGAGAGAATGAAAACATGAAGTTAGGTAACAAGATTGCTGCTGAAGCTCAACAAGCTCAGATCTTTCAGTATATAACTTTAATGTAATTTCAGTTGTGAATCTGTCTTGTGTATAGGTTTTATGCAGGGTTTTTTTTTTATTTCAGTCTGCAAAACGAGTGATATAATTGCCCTGCAGGGTATGCAGACCAAATAAAATTAAGTCCACATGAGCTACTGTCACCTCTTCTGGCTTGATAAGAAAAGGTGATGTTAGATTTGCTTCTGCCTTAGTGTTACTAAATCTTTCAGTATTTGGGGTGTGTCATGTTCTGGAATTTCATTAAAACCTTAGCATTAAAGGGTCACATTTCCAGTTGTCATCATTGTAGAGAATAGCCTGACAGTGTGTTCCCTAAGTTTGATAACGGCTGAGAAAAGAGAATGCAAATAGAAATAGCCCCACTTTGTTCTTTTCGGAATCCGAAGTTGCTGGAGTTGCTTTTTGTTTGTTTATTTGTCTCTGTGCTTTTAAGATCCTGTGACTGGCTTTAAAAATTTCTGGAATTGCGAATTTACACATCAGTTTTGCAAATACAAGAGAGGATGCTTCTTAATTCTCTGGATGCTTCAAGTTGTGTAAAGCGTCACACTGGGAAGCTGCTGGAAATTAGTGATGAAGTGTCACACTCTTAGAGGTTCAGTCTAGGAGCAGCATTTGTACTGCGGAGGTTGTAGATAGTGCATGGCATTAGTAGCAGTGTATGTAAACGAGGATGTTTAAGTGGGATAGCCACGTTTGTAAGATTGCATCAGTGTAGGTATTCCCTTTCTGTTGGGCATTGTTGTGAATGCCTTGGATTCAGTAATTCATGGAAGAACTGTGTGTCTTTGCGTCATAAGCCTTCACGCAGAACTCTCTCATGCTGTTTGCAAGCCCAGAATCGGCCATTGCAAAATGAGTCCTTTCTACTGTTGAACAAACATACCAAGGCCTTCTGATGTTTCGCTTACCATGTAACATCACATGCCATGCTGCTCCAGGAGAGCCTGCTTAAGCCTTTTGTTTCAACAAAATGCATACCTGCCAAAAATAACACGAAGGTTTACCAGCCAGGATTTCTTCAAACAGTGCTTCTACCCTCCCACATCCCAACCAAAGGATGTTTGTGTTGCTGCCAATTTCTGCCAACGGATACAAGCGGTGGGGAATGCAGGAACTGCCACTAAGTTTCCAGAAGAACAAGACTTGACATATTTTGGCCAAAGAGAATTCCATAATCCTTAAGGAACAAAGATTCCATTTTCATGGAAATCAGTCTAATGGGAAAGGAATGGCAGGGAGATGTTAATTCAGATGCAATGAGATGTATATAAAGTAAGCCAAAACAGTTTCTTAGTGGAAGGCAGATCTATGATCTTAGTCCCGTTAGGATACATCTGGAGTGTTGCCAGTTATTTCAGTGGAGTTGCTGTGGATTTACATCAGACTGACATCAGAATCTTGCTTACAGGAGCATCTCATCTGACTTTACCCAGTGGTAGCTGAGGTTACTGCATACCTCACTGCGAGCAAGTCTAGATTTTGAGATTAGGATATTTTCAACCACAGTATCTTTTCCAAATTTTCTTTCTTTGTGAGGACAATCAGCATCTGCCTCAAGGGTATTTAATGACTTCCCAAACGGGAGCAGTCCACAGGAAAGGCAACAATATGTTACAGTGCAAGCCACCAGCCTACTAGAAATGATACATCTATTAACAAGTGTGAAAGATTTTCTCGTTCTGTGATGCAGAAATTTCTTCACCACTCAAATAAGATTCCCTGGGTAGAAATATAATTCCCTGGGTAGAAATATAATTGCTACTGTCTCATTGATCCTACAAAGTAAGATTGTGGAGTGTATCTTAAGCTAGAGGTTTTTTCTATTTAAGTTTATTTTTCCTATAATAGCTTCTGTACTCAGAAAACAAACATAACGAGACAAACATCCAGGATTTAAAACACTTGGTGAGGGAATGACGACTATGTGGTTGTTTTATTGTGTCCTCCTCATTTTCCTAACTACTACATAATCTTTAGTGAAAACCCCAAATGAATTTATTATTTGATTAATTAATGGGTTGGTTCCTTAGCAGGTATGATTTGTTGCTAATATAATAAGGTTGTGTTGATTTGTACCATGAATCCAGCTCTTTGAAGTAAAAAACTATAAAGTATGCTCTGTGGGTGTGCAGAATTAAATACTGTGCATGGGATGTGTGTGTATATATAAGGTAGAATTTATTTTTGGGCCCCCAACCTTCTTTGTGGTGTGTTGTAAAGAGAAGGTCTGGGAAATTCCCTTCTTACCCCACCTCTGAGTGTTAAGGAGCTCTTTCTGCCATTTATATTATATGGCTAGTAGTGTGCTGGGAAAAAATTGTCCAGGCTTATGTCTTCATTTTTTGTCTTTTGTTTGTTTGTGAATGGTTCAAAAATGTCACTTTAGGTTTCTCATTGTCAAGATTTTCTTTGAAACAGAGAGAACTAGCAAATTCATTAATGAAGAATTTCAGACCCCTTGGTCATAGTGTTCCTAGACTTGAGAGTAATTTAAAGTGGTCTAGATTTGCAGTTCAGGCCTGGCTCAGCCTCAGTTTGAAAGTAATCCTGAAGTGTCTGTAGGCTTGCAGTGAACCAGTGGCTGATAGCTTTTACCAACTATCTGAATTGACCCTTGAATTTAAAGCTCAAAGAGGAATTGGGAATGTGAAACACTGAGTAATACAAGGATGAATCACTGTAAATGGGACCCCTGCTTCTTCCCAAGTAGGTTTCTGTCATTCCTCTTTGATTTTTTTCTGTATTCTTTGAGTAGGCTGTTTGATTCTAAATCACCGTACATCTCTGTATCTTACACATCATGTGCGATAGGATGGAATTTGTTACTTGTTACTGTGAATTTAAAGAGACTACATTAGTGATGTGTGCTGGAACCATCTGTAAGTCATATAGATACTCCAAAAGAACAGGCAGTGAACTTCTGCTTCTGTTTCACCTGCTCGTTCCAATTTTTCTCCCTTTGGTCTCCCCATTTGAAGTTTCCATAGACTTCTTATCATTTTGAAATGTGTTCATTTCTATGGAAATACACAAATAATGACAGCACTGGTGGGACAAATCTTAGTGACACCTCTGTTGCAACATAAGATCAGTTTATATGGTAGCTTGAAATATTTAATCTTACATTGAGAAATGTAAAATTTCACGTTTAAGTATTGATGTGCCCGCTGGGTGGAGAGAGCATAACTGTCCTTTAAATGTAACATTAATCCATGCAACATTAGAATAGAAATATATTCACATTTGGGGCTTTACCATCAATTACTTTTTTTTTTAATGGTTGCATATATTTAGAAGTTCAGTGACTGTGGAAAGCTAGATTTTTCTCATGTTGATGTTAACTAATCCTTTCCATTTCAAAGTCTCACTCTTTGGTCTGAGTTGTCTTACAGATGACCTTCCCAGCCGTCCATACGCAGTCTTCTGGATTTTGCAGGTGGACACTTCTGTATAGTGTATACATTTTGCAAGTAGAATAGAACAGAACAGAATATTGCAGTTGGAAGGGACCTACAGTGATCATCTAGACCACTTCAGGACTGACCAAAGCGTAAAGCATGGTGTTAAGGGCACTGTCCAAATACCTCTGAAGATAAGTCAGGCTTGGGGCATCAGCCACCTCTCTAGGAAGCCTGTTCCAGTGTTTGACCATGCTCTCTGTAAAGAAAGGCTTCCTAAAGTACTTACAAATAGTTGCTGGGTACTTGTTGCCTGTTCTCTTTTTGGCTTCGTGTTTGCCCTATGCTCTCCTTTATCAGGCTAGCAATCAAACACATGATAGTGCTGCTTCAAAACCTCTGTCTTACTAATAAGAGATTGCAACTTGAAAAAAAAAGTCAGAACATCACTGGAATATACTGAGAAGTCCAGTAGAATTTTGGACCTTCTTTCTTTCAAAAAAGAAGTCAGTCTTTGAACATCATAAATGTTGCTTTTTGATGTTGAAAAAAAAAAAAGTCTCTATCAGAATTTATAGGTTTACTTTTGGAGATAGAATTTGATTGTCATGTAAAGTCCTAATAAGAAGTCCAACAGAATAGCATCTGTTTATTTGTGCTTCTGCCTTACTTAAACTCTGCTATCTACCATCTTTTATGGCAAAGTTGTTTGAGACTTCCGAATTTTTTTCAAAATTGTATGTGGTTGATCTGATCCACTGTAGCTGGTTTGAGCTGGTAAGGAAAAGAAACATGCTCGGCAAGAATTCAAGTGAAGAAATACTGTATGTACCTAGGTTCTTATTTCTTTTACTATCCTTACTAGCTGTTATTCTCCGTTGTAAATTTATGAGCCCTTAAATATTACTTGAAATGGATGATTTTTCAAATGTATAATATCAGTTCTGATTGCTTTCATTTAACGCTTTAGTCTCCCCACTAAAAATAAGCAAAGAAACCCTTCTCAACAAAACTAAACACTAGTCCTTCATTAAAACGTCTTCTAAAACTAAAAAATTGCTTTGAACTTTAAACTCAAGTGTTCTAATCTGGATTCCAATTTTACAGGGAGCATGAAACTTTCAGGTCAAGGGGGGCTATAATCTAATTCTAAAGTTCAGAGTGCGCTAGTCTAACTAGCGTCAGTTCTAATTAGGAGATTCAGTAGGTTTGAATTTTTCTGTAATTTTAATCTCTAGTAGGCATTATAAACACACAATGGTGCAATAAAAAAATTATAGAAGTGAGAGTAATGGAGACTTTCAACGCTTAGAGGGGATCCATTGACAGTGCATTTGAAAACTTGAGTCCAAGGATCTAATATGAAATAGGTAATAAGTAGAAGGTGTACAACTATGCTGCTTTAGTCTTCAAAACACAGTGAACTCACATGAGCTTTGGGTCCTTAATATTCCTGATGGAAGTTTTGATAAACTGAATGGCAGGGACATGGTTGTGGTACAGAAGTTCCTATATATTGGATAAGAAGATCCTGTGGTAGGTAATATCTACAGAGGTCATCTAACCTCTGTACCGTCTACAGAGGTGGCACGAGTCCGCAGCGTGCCAGGTTTGAAGAACTCCTAAACTAGTGTAGTCCTTAAAATGTTTCTTTTTGGTAACTAAATTGAAAGTAATTTGATCAGGCTTTGACAATTCTTGGCTCCGCTGTCTACATGAAAGGGATGGGAAATGAAGTAGACATTCAGCTGCTTGTTCTTAGGAATGAGAGTATGGTGTTGGTATAAGCAGTAGAACACTTGGGCTTCCCTTCCCCCTGCATTATGACTGCTTATCCTTTGCAAAGCTTTTATATAGAGCGCAAGGACCTATAAATAACAAGGGAGCCAATAAATAAATACAGCTGTGAGCTGACAAAGGCTTCTGACAAATGATGTTTATTGAATTTCTCACGTGTGGTCCAGTTTGAATCCAACTGTGGGGCTTGCTAAGTTTTCAAAACTAAATTTTGTGCCCAAGTCTGAGCATCCCTTCTGTTGGGCAGTATACGGAGCGCTCTGGCTAGCTGAGTAAATGAGAGGAATGGGTAAAAAGGAAGTTTTCTTTCAGTGAAGCTAAGTTTATGGTATTAACTTTAGACAAACCAAGATCTAGTGTCTATTGTTTACGTGAGAGGGTTTATGAGAGAAAACAATCATATCACTGCAAAGCGCTGCCTGAAACATGACACCCTTCCTCCCCAAATTAATCCTGTGTCATTGTCCTATAAATGCATATCTAGATTTAAGTAAATTCAAAAACTGTAGTCAGTGATGTAGGTCGGTATGGCCTGTTATGGTATGTGTTGTGTGAACAAGAAAATATAAAACCTTAGTCCCAAGGAGCTTGAAGCCTTCCACTTGAGCAGAAGTTCCAGGTCTGCTGGGTGCATAGAGTTGGTTGGATGTGACCCACAGCCACCATGGGAGCTCTATTCAGGTAAATTGACAAAGCATTAATTACTTCAAAGGAGAGCTAATGAGGCAATAAACCACAAGGGTGAAACTCAAATGGTTTATGGTACCATTAGAAGGCTAAAATGGAATTATAATTAGAGCAGGGCAAACGATTCATAGTCGACAATTTATCCAATGGATTTAGTGCTTGTTTCTGTTCATGAATTATGCACAAGTAGACATATTTTAGGAATGTATTCATTGTTTGAAATTGCTCAGCAGCCACTTTATATGGATATGTTTCTGCCTATAGGAGTAGCCTTATACAGTTTGCTTCTGATTTCTCTTTGCCTGGGGGCTTTGTGCATGTGTTTGTGTTCTGTATTGGGTCACTGAAATACTATGGTGTTCCTACTTCTTGGAATTTTATAGGGAAAAAAAAAAAAAGTTAATTGTTCTGGGATATGCAGCAGTTACCAAAACCCAAAACTTGCTGGAGAAACCTTTCTGGATCTTCAGGGATGGGTTTTTTGCTTGAGGATCAATCCTATTGCAAATAGCTCAGCAGTAGGGAAGGAACCTCAGCAATACTTGCTCAAACACCTATCCCAAAAAATGAATAAAACTTGTGTGTCCAAATAAAAATGTGGTTCAGAAATGATAAAACAGGCTCAGGAGAGCACTGTTCTGCTTAGATCTTGACTTGAGTTAGGCACAGAATAATTCAAACATGCGTTTGAGTGACAGTCTTATCTCAAGCTTTGAGGTGATGTGGGGCTGAGCTCGTAAAATTCCTTTTGGAGCTCTTCCAGTTTGCATAAAATACTTTTATTGTATAAGGGATGATCTTCTGTCATGGGATAACTTTCCTGTCTCTTCTATGATTAACTTTGAATTATTTATAGAGGGCAACAATATTGCTGAGAGGGATCTAGTATTTGGAGATGACTGCGTACACCCACTGATGCTCCTTGTCCCTGAATGTGTTTGTGTCTTTATCTTGCTGCACACATACTAGTGTGTAGCAGGCTTTATTGATGACATCTAGCTCCTTTCCAAATCAAAAAATATAGGCAGTACTTCTGAGTACAGAGTCCCTAAACTATCCATTAAGATGTTCTGGTGTTTCTGCCTCTCAGACGAAATGTCTTGAGGCCACTCTGGTTTTCCACTACAATCCTCTTCTATTCAGAAGAGACAGAATTAAGCCACAAACCTTTATCTTCTTCTAAAGCTGCTGTATACACTAACCTGTTAATCAGGCATTTACTTCTGTATACCTCAGGTGATTGACAAGCTTAGTTTTTTGGAGTGGAGGTGCTTTGTGCTGCCCACTGGCTCCACATTTGCCTTCCTGAATAAATCATGCATTCTCCTTCTTGTGTGACATGCTTAGTTCCATGATTTAAGAGCTTTAACATATAGTTCTTGTTTGTTCTTGCTTTTGTTAATAACTGATCATGAATTATCCATGAACGTGCTAATTAGGTATTAACTGTATATTATATACCAACCAAAGAAATCAGATCTTTCACAGACATCAGTGTAGGTAGTAACTTCTTGAAATATCCCTGGGCTAGGAATGTCTGCATGTATTAGGGAAGATCTTGGAAATTCTGGCCTGCAGGGTAGTTGCAGCATAGCTCGAAAATCAAAAGAAGTCATACATGGAATGAATGCCTTACAGGGAGAAAAGTCAGGATCCCAAATGATGCAAATGGTGAAATATCAAGAATTTGGTAACGCATTATCCATTCAGAAAGGAGGGAATTATTGGAACTGATTTTTGGTTTTAATGTAAAACTTTGAAAGAAGCTCAGGTAGAATGAAATGCGAAATGGGACAACTGCCCATGTGCTGTGGGATTTTGTGGATTCTTATACTACAATTTGTTAAAGAAGAGACAGGAAGAAACTTCATAACAATTTGAGTTTTTTATATTCTGGGTACCTCTTAAAACTGTTCTGCCACAGTAGCTTAAGATTTCTGTATGCAGTGCAGCAGTTATGAAAATCATTAGTGTAGAGTAGAAATGAACTCAACAGAAACTCAAGAGTCCTACAGATGGCCCACATACAGGTCGAAGCAAATACCCATGTTGCAAATATCGTAGAACTGGGAGTAATTGATGCTGGTGACAGAAATGTTGTCAGTAACATTAGCAGTAATTATGTAATGTTCTTAAATGAGCTGTGTGACCAACTAATTCTGGTTCTATTGCCTGGCTGCAGCGAGCGTCATATGCGTCTGTGTGTCTCTCTCTCTGGAAGTCAACAGCATCTCTGCAACCTACCCTCATTTTGAAACATTTTCTCAGGTCGCTGATACCTGCTGGGCCTCAGAATGACATTACAAAATCCAGTCTCTTGGTCCAGTAGTGGTGCTGAGTCTCAAAAGTTTCTAGCTGCCAAATTGCACACCAACAGCATTGTGTGGTCTATCCCCGCTTCAGACTTTCTGTATCTTGTTTTGTACATGACCCAGCAAAACCTCAGTCCAGCTCTGAGTCAGTGTACAATAAAATAACAAAGTTGTCATTTAGATGTTTGAATTAAAAAGATTGTGGAGTCTGTTTCTACCAAATGGCTTTTCCATCAATATTAATAAGCTTGGCTGGTTTGGCTTTTTGTTGGTTTTTTTTTAGAAGAAAAATACCAAGAGATATAAATCTATATTAAAGACTAAGTGCCTACCAAATGGAACTTTATGCACATTTGCTGCGGTTTCTCGCTTTCTCTTTACTCAAGTGTTACAGTAGAAAGCCAGCAAAACCCACAAAGTTGTTATTTTCTCTCTCCTGTATTCTAGCTCCTAAACTGTAGTTTGAATGATGCTGTTTTCAGCAGCATACGTTTCGCAATGCCTGGATGACATGATACGTGATGAAAGCCAAAGGGTTAATCTTCTAGGGACTCAGGACTAATGGCCCAGTAATTCTCACCCAGGAGGGAATTGTGGCTGTTTCAAATCTCAGTCCTAGTCATGTTAAAATAACTTGGAGATTTCCACCAGAACTTTGGTGGTGGTAAAAGGAGCTTTTAATAAGGGACAGCAGTGCTTAATGTGGATGTACTGTATCTTGGATCAAAACCTTTGCTCATACCTCTCCTTTTTCTGCTACTGCAATAATCAGCTCTAGATTTGCTTCATAGAGCTACTGTGATGAGATTTTCAGCACAGCCCTGCTGTATGTGTCTTTGAATTCCTTTTCATCTCTAAAGGGAGGGTGGGAAATTTCAGTGCAACTTGTGGGCGCTGACATTCAACACCATCATCAACAGCAGTAAGTACTTCATGGCTTGCATGCTGGTCTGTGTCTGCTGCAGTTGTACAGTCCCTGGCACCAGAGCCCATTCTTTTTTTTCAAGATTTACTTTCTTGTCTTCTGCTATTAGTGTGGGAGGTGACTTAATTTCTCAGTATCATAAGCAAAGGCCCTCCCTTACACTAGGACCTGTATTCCCAGGTGCAACCATTGCTGAATACACTTCAGTGAAGAATCCATAGCTACTTTAGATTTCTGCAGAAAGGTCTGGGATGCTCATCTGCTGTTGGAAATGAAACCATTAAACCAACCTTAGCTCCTGAAACCTCCTGTTGCAGGACTGTGTATGGCAGAAATTCAGAAGAGACTTCTATACCTTTCAGCATAGCCTTAAATTTTCATTAAAGCTGCTCTTTGCAGCTCCCTCTTCTCTGTCCTGTGTGGCAGTGTATTACTTCTGTGAGCATATATGTTTGTGGTACCTGATGTGTACCTAGATAGATGCGAATATGTATGTCCATGCATTCAGACACATCATGGAAGGTGTAAGGGCGGGCTTCTGACCGTGATTCGGGAGTGACACATAAGCTTGCCCAAGGGCAAGTCTGTGCAGGTCTGCACGTGTCATGTAGGTAAACATGTGCATGTATTGGATTCATCACTCTGATTTGTGTTGCTGTGAGAATTCAGACTTGCATCCAAATTCTCTTTTGCCAATGGTTTGGATTTTGGGTCTCTTTCCCCTTGCTAATGTGCTCTACCAATCTCTCTCTTACTGAAAGAAAGAAGAAGAAAGATGGAAGGCAGGAGAGAAAGCAGTGTAAAGGTCAGCTAGCATTGCAGCCTGATGCAGAGATTTATAACCCTCCAAATTCTCCCCCTCTCTGGCAGCATGTCTTTACAGACTCACATTATCTCTATTAATACCAGCCACAAGGTCATTACTCAGGCACTGAGCCTTCCTCCAGCATAAATATTTATACAAGGCTGACCTGCGGCTGCTGCGTTTGCCTTTTATTTGATTTCTGCCGCCTTTTGTGTCTGTCAGCTAATGTCTTTAGCTGCTCTGTCTGGGACAGTGAGAGCTGAGAGAGGAGCCGGGGAGGGGTTGGAAAGGGAGTGGAAGAGACGGGCGGGGGGCAGCAGGAAGATTGAGAGGAGAGGAATGGATTGGCGTTTGACAGTTCACGTGATCCCCATTGATGGAGACATAATAAACCCTTTATTTCACACCGGGTGAAAATTTTTAAGAAGGCTGTATTTTGCAATGAGATTGCAAAATTTGTGAAAATTTCCTTTTATGTACTCAAGAATCTTTTATGTGTAGAGTGTTGCTTTTGCTAAAGATTGGTGGGATTTTAGAAGCCCATTTCAGAGAATAACTTAAGGATAGCTTGCATGGAGACATGCATGAGTGAATACGTAAACTATCTCGCAAGTTTCTATCAGGCCTGACTTTATGGAGTGCATCTATACTCACCTTACGACGCTAATAGTCTGAAACCTTGTTTTTTAGCTTCTGTCAGAGTCAGGTGCAGATACCTCTGGTAGCTGAAAGGGACCTGAGGTTGCTGTGTTTCTTGGGGATACATGTTCTAAGGGACAAGGACAGTCTCGGTATCTGTGCTGTGGCTTTGTGCTTGTCCTTTAGCAGAGCTTTATCTGCAAATGGCCAGGTATGTATTAGGAGTTTGGGAACAGAAATGGAAAACTGAGAGATGTGTGGTGCATGCAGGTGATTGGATAGAAGTAAGTCTTGAAAATGTGGTAAAAACACAGAAGCTGAAAGGAAGAATCATGAGTTTAACTGTGCACTAAAATGTATAATGGCGTGACCTGCCTTAATTCTACAAGGATGTGACGTGTAATAGCACTTTTAACTGCTGATATGTCCCTGTCCCTCCTGAGCTGAGGACATTCAGTGCAGAGGTAGTGGAGATACTCATACTAAAACCAAGGATCTTTATGGCAGCAATGGATTAGCACTGCCTTAACATTTACTCTTTTGAATCACTTTAAGCCTGATAATTTTACTTAATTAGTTTTGCTTTTCTCTGTTTCCCTTAGTTATTGGATACTGCTAGAGGACACAGACTCAGTTAGGTAGACTATAGTTTGGGCCTAGCGTAGAAAACGGTACAGTCCACTGTGATGGGTTTTTTGTTGTTGAAGAAATGCTGTTCAGCATTTGCACAGAAGGATTCCCCACAGTGCCCTTTAAAATCTCAGTCAATTAAAAAAGTAAAATGAGGCTAACTTAAAATGGCCTTCAGATGTGTTTACTTCCTTCAAAGGTTCCTTAATTTCCTTCTTTCCTCCTCCTTCTGAGGGTTTGAGAAATGTAACTTTTGCATCAGGATGCAAATCCTACTCAGTGCTGTCATGTCAGTGATGACTGGAGAGGCTCACTGCAGAGGGTGAGTGAGGGTACTTTCTTAAACTAACATGTTGCCTTTTGTCATTACTATAAGCAAGGATTTTTGAGCTTGAATCCCAGACAAACATCCCTTTGTGTGGTCTTGGTCTTCCAGCCTGGCTTGAGTTGACTGAACTAATCACCTAGCTTTATTTCTGAGAAACTTTTAGGTTTTATTGTGTGCAGCTGCCTACACCCCCTTCCTGAACACAAAGATCTTCACTTCAAATCTTTGAACTGTTTTGTCAATGCTGTGGAAATGGCTTATTTCAAGAATCAATTCCTTTCCTTATCCCACCTGTGGAGATTTTTTCATCATGCTATTGATTCTGTAATACAGCATTTGCACAGGACCAAAGCTGCCTCTTTTGTCTCTGAGTATGTTACAATTTTAAAATTAAAAAAACACCGAAAAACCCAAAATCTGGTCATATTTTTCTAGCTTGTTTTCTCTGTAGAAGAGCAGGAGGTTCACAAACATCTCCGGTGATCAGCCACACTGTATTCAATTGATTCTCCACAAACCAGTGTGCATAGCTTGTTAGAAGCAATCTCGGGATCCTGTCAGGTACTCACAGAGAGCCAGTGGTCAGGTCAAGGTGAGGGTCACTGACTGCTTGAATCCTAAACCATGGAAAATATGGCAGGCAAGAATGATCAGTTTAGTATTATAATTTTGCTTTTTCTATACTGCTGCTTATATCTCATGCACTGGATAAGTGTCGTTGAGTATATAACTGAAGCTTTCGATGTGCAGCCAGAGGCAGCCACATTATGAAAGAATAGCAGAAATTGTGTTTCAAATAACAGTGTCATGAGTGTGTATGTATATTTACATATATATAATGCATATATAGTATGCACAACAGAAATAATCTAATTTGCACAATGTTACCTCAACATGTTTTAGCAGCTTCTGCAAATTAAATTCCCTACCTTGCTTTCCCAAGGAAGAAGAGGAAGAGAAAATAACTGGTTTTATTCTCACTGTTGATGTTTACAAGCTGCCTAGAGTGGTAAAGTGAACGGCTAGGCTAGGTATAGGGGGAAAGACAATGGGATTCTGAGGGTGATTAAGAGAACAGGGGGATTTCAAGATACTTTGGGTGGCTGCCTGACTTATTACTGTCACTAATGTTTAGTTTCTGCAGCTGAGCTGATACTGGTGAGAAAGAAGGGCGAGGGACTGCTACTGGCATCTTTACCCCCAGGTTCTGGCCTACTCTAGCACAAGTTGCAGCAGCTATGCTCTGTGAGGTGGGTGACAGTATGACACTGCATCTTCATGTCTCCTTCCTGACCTGGCAGACGAAGCAGTGGGGAAAGAATTCTGTAGTGGTATGGAAGGTGGGGAGTCCTGTGGCAGTTCCACTGAAATTAGAGAAAGTGCATTTGGGTGGGGATGTGGGGGTGGCAGTGTATAATGTATACAATACAGTCTGTCCTTTCTTACTGATTGTGATATTGAATACTATTTCTCTTAAGCTGTCTTCACACTGTCCTTTTTTGGTTACTCCTGTCAAAACAAAAATCTACATCCTGAGTATGAAAACAGAAGTTCTTGTTGAGAAGCTTCAGCTGGAGCTATGGGAACTCTGAGACATATGTGCATGCATACGTTGTGTGCACACACCCTCCAGTAATTCTTTGAGCCTTTTGAGCAACAGTGCCATGGAAAGATCCCTCCCTTGTTGTTGTCCCAGCTTGTCTGTTCATGAGGATCTGTACTGATTTAGATTGAGGAATTGATACAAGCTAAAGATAAGCACTTTTTATTTGTTTGGTTTGGGTTGGTTGGTTGGTTTGGTGTTGGTTGGTTTGGTTTTTTNTTTTTTTTCTGACTAGCTGTAACCCAGAGTAATACCCTTATTTGGTCCACTGCCATAACATCCAGGCCAGGTTAGAAGAAGGCATTGTTAGGAGATAGGCAATGGGGAAAGAAATAAAAGGGTGGAATCATTCCTTTTTGGAATTTGCGTATAATTTCCATACCAGCCTGTGAAACAATAGTGGTCACTCTGGCTGCGGGATACAAATTTCAACAAAAACTATTTGAGTAATGATCAGCAGTGAAACAATTCAAGTAACTTGCACTGAAGTTATCCTTTTGAGGCTCAAGGATTAAAAACGATTGAGGTGAATAAGGATGGTTCCTCCTTGTCAGAAGTACCGTTGGGAAAATACTGCACCAGTTTTACTTGGATGAGATTTCAAATATATCATTGCATGAAGTGTTAAAAAATGTGATCTTTTAATTAGGAACTTAGAACTGTGAGAGGAAGGGTCTGTGCATATACCATTCTGCGTACAGCTAGGCAGTCTTCCCGCCAGTTGGCAACTCTAGGTGAGCTGAAAGGGACTTACTTGTTTTGATACAGATGAGGTGGCTCAATCAAATTTCCTGACCATTTCTGATCTTAGAACTTTATAAAGCAAAGCTATGAAAGGTGATTACAGTTTTTCCAGTGTAACAGTTCTTGTTGAAAAATTGCAGGTCTTCTGGTTGAAAGTTAAAACTGATTCTTTCCCCATGATCTTCTACTTAGCTTCAGGTGATGAGCAAAATCATGTTTCAGTGCTTCCAAAATGAAACACTTTTAGCACCAAATGAAGTTTTATTTTGAAATTTTAATTAATTTCTATAGTGATTAAATAAAGCAAGCACTCAAGAATGCAGAATTTCTAGCTGATGATTTAACTGATGTAACCAAATTTTTTTGGGGAGTGATTTACTGAATTACATTTTTTTTCAGAATTTCAACTTTTCATCTTTTGTTAAGACGGGGGAAAAAGAAACCTGACACTTTCACCCAGTACAGGAAAACTGCTTACTGTTCTTCTCTTTTGTTAGCCTCAGTATGTCAAATCATACCTTCGCTAAATGTCTGTTCCAGTTCACACAGCTATAGTCTGAAACAGCCGTGTATCTGCTATCAGATAATGTGTCACAGCATCATAGAAGTATAGGTGAAATACCAAGTTTAGTTTGTGTACGCTAATCTCTCTGCATAGTAATGCACACGTGCGCATGCTCACATATATACACACATACATTTAGTTTTAGTTTGAGAACCACTGTCCATTCTCACTTGTGCCTATCCAGTATGTCTGTCCTTTGAATTTCGTATAGAAAATCTTTAATTCCCTGTTTTCTTTTCTTTGTTACTATTTTTTCCCATTTTATTTTGTACCTGACTGCCTTATCTCCTAGGCTAACCTGGAGTTCTTTTTGAGAAATGGTAGTAATTCATTCAGGAGCTCTTTGCTCTGGTTTTCTTGTCTGCTTTTATTCCAGTGATTTAAGAAGCTTATGGAAATCCTTCTCTCTCTGATAGCATGTTAACAGACACTTTTGCTGGAATCAGAGAGCCCTTGTCCTCCTTCTAACAGTATAAAATGGTGAAACCAGGTTTGCGTTTCTTACCGCTATGACATTTTTAAATTGCGCTATAGATCCTGAACTCTGGGGGTCAGTGAGATTAGTGGAGGATTTAGAAAACCTTAAAGAATGGCTGCATCTTGCAAGATCAGGTCTTTACAATAATTGGGTACAGCTTTTTATTAAATAAAGAGTTGGGGCTATGTACCATTGGATTACAGTATAACATTTTTCTTTGGCTTTGCAGTAGCACAGTGTAAATATGTGATTTGAGACAATGATGTCTGAGGAGCTGTGTTCCAGAGCAACACATGAGCTCTCATTTAAGAGGCAGTGAAAAGAACAGTTCTGTCTTGCACTGTTAGGTGTAATTTCCCGGAAAAGGTTAGCCTGAAGTGAATGTGGAAGAGTCTCCCACCCTTTCTGCCTCCTGGAAGATTTGGGCCTTAACTCTTCGTAGAAGGAGTCACACTGAATGTGCTACCAATGCATTATACTTTGACTTGGATAGCCTCATGGAGGCAAAAGGATTTCTTTAATGCTTCTCTAGGAGGTGTTGATTTGCTGTAGCTTCCAGTTACTTTTATTTTTCCTTCCTGCTTTGCCGAGATGCCTAGGTTTCGGTTTTCATTGTTACTTCTTTTTCTTTTTTTTTTTAGTATTGATAATATACAGGGTCTAAGTCTGTTACTAACACAGGACTGCATAAATCTGCTGCTGATTTTTATTATGTATAGTGAAGTCCATCTGAAACTGATCAGAGTAAAGGTGGAGGAGAACAGCTATTGAATAGCTAGTTAGTAGCCAGATAAGGTACTTTGCAAATATTTTAACGTATTTGGGTAATTTTTTATTATAAAGCTGTGCTTGTGAATTGTAGCGGTGGGCAGATACTAAAAATTTACACAATTCAAACCACCAGCTTCGGTCCCAAGTCACTGTGCAATGAAGCAATTTTCAGTGCCTGTATGATGAGAACTAATAGTGACTTGTGAGCCAGGAAACACGAGTTCTTAACTTGCCTGTGGTCATACAGCATATTGATTTCCCTTCTCGGTGTCTCAGTGTTTTCATATGGAATATGGTGCTAAGGATACTTACCTTGCTCTATGAAGCCCTTTCTGATCTGTATGTGTTTAGCAACGTTATGCCTGCACAGCTTGGTCTGTTTCTTAACTGTATTGCCTTTGTTTAATAAAACAGAAAACATAGAAATGTACAAGGATTGAAACATGAACACATGGAAAACTATGAAAGAAACTCTTGCTGTCTGGTGGTTAACTGAAACACGGTGGTTTTAAGAACAAAATGAAATTAGCCTTTTTTTTTTTTTTAATGTGACAGTTGCAGTCCATTTCAGGTAAAATCTTGAAATAAATCTCTTGGAGGCACCAAATAAAGCAAATTTCTTGCTATAAACTCCACTCTTGACTTTTATAATGTGAACTGCATGCAGTTGCTCATGTATATGTGAGTGCATATTATATGTTCCTGTACATGTCTGGAGGTGGTGCATTTTAAAACTACTTGTGAAGGATGCTGAGCTTATGTGGACAGGACAGGCCTTTGTGTCTTTGAACATAAAAGACAGAAAAGATTGAAGGTTTGAACAACAGCTTTCTATTCAACTCACCCATTTGGTGGACAATATACAGCATCTCTTAGAAGAAGAAGAAATCAAATATATGTCCAGAAGTTTTGGATTAAGACAAAGCCATGAAACAGAACATAGAATCTATAATTACTGTAAAGTGTTTGCTGATTTGGTGAGAAATACTGTTCTCTGCAAGCACTTTAACTTGCGACTTTAGCATACCAAAATGACAGCAGCTGTTGGTGTGCCTCATCATGTCGGTGAACAAAGGACGATGATAATAGTCCTGCTCAGGACTTGGATGTCAGGATTTCCTTACTGTTTATACTCTCCTACACAATTTAGAGTGCTAGGGCTAATACTTCTGAGGATCAAAGTTCAAGCACTGTTTTAGATGAGCTACAGGGAGAGTTTCAGTGGGAAAACTTCCAGCCACTGCTGGAAGTTTCCTCTAGTATGCTGATGTGAACCAAACCGACGCCCTGGCATTTATGTAGTCGGATCTTTACTGCAGATCCGGGGAAAAGTGTATTTGCAGGATTAAAGTGGAGTTAAGGAGTTGAACAGAAAATGCTGAGAGACTAGAGGAGGAACAGCTGATAGGGAGGATACAAATACTGTAATAACAATTTGTGTTAAGTGATTGGGGGAAGGCCATGTGGGAGTGAGGGCTGAAGTGCAAATGGTCTGCATCTTCTGGGGAAGACATGTGTGGAAGCTCCTGTGTCACGTCTTGAATTGGAGTGCATTGACACAACTGCCTACACTATTCCTTTCCCCTGCACTGTGAGCATCTCATTTTCACAACGAGAAATTAGGTCTAAAATGGCCTAAGTACTTGATGTCCCCTATGCTGTGAAATACCATCTTTGCTCAATTACTGGAAAGTCACCCTCCCACAGGGAGCCACACAGCGGTAATGGAGTTGAACACAAACATTTGTTTTGCTTAAAAACCCTGGTGTAACATTGCTGTGCAACTTTTGAAATGTCAGTTTCTGTAAATGCTCTGAGCCTGAGACTAACAGTGCAGAAAGCACTGGAAGAACCCGTTGCAGAAGCGAGGTTTACCAACCTCTTCAATGTTTCATGCTAGCTTCACCATGATCTCTGTGGCTCCCTGCTTCTTCGATGGCTTCTAGCTTTCTGGTTGTGACATCTCTCCCAATGCACTCAGACAGAGGGAATATGCAAATGGACGGCTGCAGTTCTGTGTTCAGGAGATGTCATCTCCAATTGACATCAGGCAGGGGAGCAGCAATTAAGGCTCCAGCCGACTTTCTGCTCAAGCTCCAGGCATGCTGGGGGAGGGAGAGAGAGAGAAAGAAGGTATAAAGGAAAAGTAAAATAATGGGAAGGGGAGGAGAAAAGAAGAGGCAGCAAGAATGGGAAATAAGAATAGCATGGGACAGGCCAGCAGGGAAATGGAGGGAAGAAAATATGAGAATATCTTAGAAGGGAGAATGATGAAGAGAGGGGAAGCATGAAGGAAATAAAGGATTGAGCATGTGACTCTGCATGAGAGGTTAGAGAGGAAGTTATAGAAGGAGGTGGGTGGCAAGGGAAATAATGAAAGCAGGAAGGTAAGGGCATTTATGTGCTTTTAGCTATTTGGTGCTGGCTGATGGGAAGAGAAGCATATTGTCCCCATCAACCAACCATGATGCTGGAGAATCCCTTTATTCCTGATTTCTGATGACCAACCAATGCAAATCAGCAGCTGTTTCACAATTGTGTGTCAGTGGGGAAGAACAGAAGCTTTACAGAATTGAGAGGTACATGGGCAGGAGACAAAGAGAATGAATGCATACTCTTGCAGGGCTATCCCTATTCTCTGCAAGGCTTACATGCCTTCTATGCCTGAAACCAAGCTACATCCCATTTAGGCCCAACAGTGTGTGTAAAGGATATGGTGTGTGAGAGGTGAACCAGGTGAAATATTTGAGTATTCAGCACAAAAAATGCTATCAGACAGGTGAAGGACATGCATAAGGCGGTAACACATAATACTTTTCATTCTCCTCTAGTGTCGGGTTACAGCTCCGTCACATAGTGCAGCAACCTCATTGAATTAATTTCTTTCTGCTGAGATATGATGTTGCGTGTGCATTGCAAGACGTTCCCACTATACCTTGTTATGGTTCTATATAGAGCAGTGGCACTCAAGTATTTTGGGTTGTAAACCCCAATTCAGAAGTGCTCATGACATCAAATGCTAGCATAACCTTTGGGATTTCTTTTGATTGCATGACCCCAGCTCTGTCACAACCTCATCTCGTAATGTTTAATTTAGTAACTTCTGATCTAGAGATTGTAACCAAGACCCATGAACATATTGATGATCATAATACAAGCATACGGGAAGAAATAGGCTATGGGGTTCTCTTCTTCCCTATGTATCTCACTTTAGTCTGTCTCAGTTGCCATAGGCTCCTTTATAATTAACAGCAAGAACCACTCAATTTCTTTGGAGAGCAATTAATCAGATGGGTCCAAGACCCCTCAGAATTAATGCTAAAAATTAAGACTTGGAAAGCTAGCTAGCATCTCACCTGCATGCCATGAAAAAGATCTTGTTAAGTTACTAGAACAGATAGAGGGATCAGCCCCTTGAGAAACCAAAGTACCAACAGATTTTGAGATTACAGCGGGATTAGGAATTGAATCTGCTTTATGAACCCGAAATGTTTTCCTACTTAATAATATTACTAGATCTCTTATATATTTCCAGTTTTGTTGCTGGAATACGAAGGGGTTTCCGTCTCTTCCAGCTGTTAACATATCTCTACAGCTTTGGGGTCCTCCTGTCTTTGCTGTTTGGCATCATCGTGACTTTCTCTTTTATAGTAACTCTGGTAAACTCTGAATTTTTTTTTTTATTTTCTTCTGTAGCTGTTTTGAGCTGCTTCTGCACTGGAGCTGTTAAATCCTCCATTCACCTGTTTTTAGACATTATTACACTCTTGAGGAATCCACTGTCTTTGTCCCATAATTCTACTTCGGTAGCTGATCTTGGCACAGGGAAAAGGTCAAAGGTCATGACCATCGTGAGCTATCAGTGGCTCACTCTTCCTTTGCCCATTCTGGATTCCTGACTGGCTGAAAGAAACCAACCTCTCAAAGACTTTTTCCAGCGTATTCTCAGTGCACCAGCTATTAAACCTTGAAATACAATTTGGAACATAAACTTTGATGGGATTATTAAATCTACAAGGTTTAGCTGCAAAGAGCTAGGCTGTTGCCAAAGCTCCATGCTTTAGCTTATTAATAGTTACTAAATTGGGGTGAGAGCTGGCAGAGGGCAAGCAGAGAGTGAGATGGAGAGAAGCGCAACCCTTATGCATTCGCTATCCTTTTCAGCATTTTATTTTCCCCATCTGGATATCCCCCTGCCGAGCAGCAAAATGGGCATTTAGACCTGCGAGCAGTGCCAGACAGCTAACTAGGCGCTAGAAGTCAGCCCCTGATGATATTTGGCATTGGTGGGCCTCTTTGTGCCAGTGGTTTAGTGCCAAGAGTAATTGTGATTTACACCCGTTGCCCCTTTGGTGGCAAAATGGTTTTGATTAAGTGCATACCACATTTATTAAGTCTTGCACAAGTGAGCACAGGGTCTTGGCTGGGACACTGTAAAAGGCAGTGAGATTTACACATCTCCCTGCAGGATTCATTTAATCTCTTGGGGATTTACTGACCTTCAATTAGAACTGTTAAGTACTGTTTACTTGGTACCTAAATCATGCAAGGCCCAGCTAGGGTTTCTTTTTTGTTTTCATTAGTAATGTCGTGATTAAATGTGGGAGTAGAAGGGAAAAGACCCAAACACAGTGAGACCCAGTGGGTACACACCTTAAGGAGAAAGACTTCGAAGGTTTTAAATCAAAATACTGAATAGACCAAACTAATTTTTCCTTAATGATCTCTGATATAGGAGGCCATTGGTTCCACTGAAGGACAAAGTTACTTTACAGGAGTCGCGTACATACTGAAGGACACCTCTTTCTTTGTGTTCACCTGATCTAATGTCTGTAGATTTAATGGAAGGATAATTTTCAACTTCAGAGAGCTTCCAAATAGGTGTAGAAAGAACTTCTCAGGTTGGACGTAGAAACTTTATCTGCTTCACTTCCTAAGGTCACTGACGTTATCTACAGTTAAGGTACTTTTCTCAAGTTAGCCAAGTAAGAGCAGTCGTATTGTGAAGTAGGATTCTTCTTATTCTGAGTTCCTAGAACATAGTCCTAGCCATTTCAGAAAGTCTCCTGTGGTTCTAAGGAAAAGATCTTCTGTCCTTCATCACCAAATACTCAAAATTTTGAGATGATGTAGGGGGTTAAAAATGCAAATTCAGTCTAAGTCCGTATTACAAGCAAAAATTGCAATATTTCAGGTCTAGGCTACCGGTCAGTGATGTGCCGTTCAGTTGGTTAACATTGCAGTCACAGAAGGAAAGTTGAAAGGTTCTGTGTTTGTGAATGGAGCTCAGGTTAGTGGTGAGATTTTCCTAAAAAATGTCTTTTCTTTGTAAATAGCTTCTGGTCTTCCAGAACATAGTATTTTTAATAACTGGCTGGAAAATGTTGGCAAATTATAAGCATCTGGGTAGAAATACTCAAAGTTCAGAAGTGAACTAATTTTGTCTCATTTTTTGTTGGGTAGGTTGATCATGCAGCATCTTTCCATGCCCTGATTAGATGAAGACATAAACCAGCACTGAGGACCTGTTTGCTAGGATGAAACTTGAGTTTGACAATCTGAAAATTCCTTTTCCACAAGTATTCTCTAAATGTTTCTTTAGAACTTGGCTGCTTCTGAGATTTTCCTGCCAAGAAACTTGTTGGCTGGGCTGTTCATGGAAAGTGAATCCCAAAGGAACATGAACACAGGCAAAATGAATTCATGGGTTGGATAGCCGTAGAAAATGTCAAGCATTCGATCAGCTCTCATTAGTAGCGAGCAGCTTGGGCTTCTTGCTTCCTCCTGACTACTCAAATAAATAACCCAACTCTCCATGCTTGTGCTTTCTCTGGCAGGACCAAGGGAATGAGGTGGGNTGCCTTTTCAATTCAAGTTGTAGAAAGTTCACTTGAGACCAAAATCAGAAATTGAACTCACATCTCTAGTCATAACTGGAGCTATACAGCATCTGAACTGGAGTACATGAAGATAATTCGTACCTTTTGATCATTGAGCTGAGTTAAATAAAAGTGCACTTTAAGGTGCATCCAGTACCCTATGTATGAATTTTGAATTCTGATTTTCTACAGAATCTCATCAAAGTAATGACTGTTTAGGGATGTGTATGTACGTGCTCAGTGGTAATATTGAATGAAAGGAAAAAACCCTTCAAAAATGTTTTCCATATAGGTGACATCAGGCAGCCCAAGGCAAGTGGGAAACTAAAAGGCAAAGAAAAGAGGAGTAGGAAGTCTCAAAATGACCACATTTTTAAAGCTGGGTTGTTAGCACCTTACTCTCTAGTTAACAAAACAAATTTCGGTTCCCCTAGCTGTACCACCTCCTCACGGTCCAGCGACTGACTTTGGTTAGGTAAACATGGAATCATTCATCTTGGAGCTCTGGTTTTACTGAGCCTTGTCAAACTATCTTGGCTACATTTGCAAGTGCCATTATGAAAACAAGTGGAAAGTGGCAGTTTTATAAAAGACTGCAGTAGTTAACAACAGGTTCCTGTCAGGTGTATAATATTGGGAATCGTACTTTTGGAATAAGAGTGCAATTGGAAGTGAAACATGTCCAAGAAGTTCAGCAATTCCCAGTAGTTTGGGTGCCTCATTTACAGTGTCCTCAATGAGAAATTTTACGTAGTTCGGTTTGTGTGTTTTCAATGTGTAGGAGTGCTGCACACCGCTGCCATGACTATCATGATTTTGTTTTTAAACTAGGACCTTTAAAAGCCGAACTCGCTGGTCCGTGGGGTTTTTCTGGAGTTCTAGATGCAGATAGTCCTAACACAAGCATCACGGTGATTTTTGACCAAGTTTCAAATTGTCCCTAGATCCATAATGGGTCAGAACAAAAGCCCAGGTCCAAATTTGTTTGAATACTTCAAGTGCTTGTGGCTGTGGCTGATTTTTGTTTTATTTTATTTTTTATAGTGGTGGTCTACTGACCCTGGGCTTGAAGAAAGAACAACAGAATAGGTGAATGAAGTCTGCTGCACTATTGACAAAGCTAATAGGCATAATTAATACGAAGTTGGTGGTAAAGTAGGGAATGACTTGACAAAGCAGGAACAACAGTATGGCAGGAATTTCAACAACTAGCCTTTCTCGCCTGTTCTTCTTTATGCACACTCAAGCTGCAAAAAGGCAAACTATGGTGTATTACAGTGCCAGCTGCCGTTCTGCTGGAGGGGTGGTGAGTACATTCATCCAACGGTGACAGCAGGACAGACATTCCTTTGCATTGCTACTTGAGATACATTAGGCAGTCCTACAGCCCCTGAAAAGCTTCTGTTGCCTCCGTGCCTACAGACGGCCCGGGCTGGCTGCTGCTTGTTGATGAATAGGAGGTGTTAATCTCTTGCTTCCTAAGAGACCTCTTTGTCCAGAAGTGTCAGGATTTAATTGGCTTGTTCACACTTTCTCCAGCAGACTCTGACTTCTAACACTTCCTCCACACCCCACCCCCACTCTTTGGTTCATGGTGTCAACAAGGCTGCAAGTGTTTTAATTCCTTTACAGACAGTCCTCCTCCACACCAACAGTACAACTGGGTGGACTGTTGGGTGTTGGCATGCTGGAAGCTGTTAATCCTAAAGGGCAATTTTTATTTATTTTTTTGTCTGAAGGGATTTAGTCCATTGCACTCAAATGTTTGCAGGGAGCAAAGCATTAATTCTTGACTGGGGGTGTAACAAAAAAAATTAATTGTAGTGAATCTTTTTTTTCCTGACATTTGCTCAAATCAATTATGTCCTGACTTGTCTTTACCTACAACAGTTATAATAGCACCTGCTGGTCCCATTGAAAGATTCAGACCCCACTGTGCTACGTAGTGGACACAAACACAGCAAAAACCAGGCTTCTTTTCTATGAAGGTTTTGTCCTGTAAATAAAGGTGAATCAAAGCATAAAGAATGAAAAAGAGCTAATTGTTCTCCCCCTTGTTAGAGAAATTGAGTCATAGAGAAAGTTAAATATATTTTTTGTTCTCATTCTTTTCTGTTTAGAAACAAATACAATTCGGCAGTGCTGTTAACTCAGTATCCCAAGAGCTTCAGAGGCTGTGCAGCCTGCTGTACCAACCAGGAACTTCAGAAAAGCAAGTTTATTCTGGGATCAGCCGTTGCCATACTATGGGACTGGACCAAATCACTTTCACTCTTATGTCTTCTCTCTGTCTTGTCTTTATGGTCTTTGAGCTTCCTGAGACAGAAACTATAACTTTCTAGGCGTTTCTACAATGCTTACTATATGATGCACTCAAGCTTGCTTGATGCTGCTGAACAATAATGACCAGTAACAAAACTGCCAAGTTACTTGTGCAAGAAATTGGGGGAAATGAGAAATTAAACAGCTGTTGTAGCTTAGAGAGGACCTGTTAAGTTTCTGATGCTTTTCTTTTGGATGACATACTCTCTTTTCTGTTTTTCATTTGCATCAGCCACCTGGCGATTCTTGAACTGTTGCTAAGCAGGTGTTACTGAAAGATCCTCAGTGGTAGAAACATAGTGGAAGTGAGTGTTGTGGTCAGGCTAATGTCAAGAACCAAGAGGAGAGGAGGTAAGAGTTCAGAGAACAAGTCTATGAAAATGAAGATGAGGAAGTGGAAGGGCTGAAGGAAAATCATGGGATTTGTTTGTGGAGAGGAACCTAGATAGACTTAGCAGATACAGTCATTAGAGATACAGTTGTTCAGGACCAGAAGGTCAAGCAGTAAGAACCAGATAGCCATAGTGTTGCTCAAAGCTCCCTGAAAGATTTCTGTCTGCCACTGATTTTGGAACAATCACTGATTGGACCAGAGATCTTGATGCCTGAGGAGACTGTTCACAGTCAGCTTCAGGACTGAAAGTGACTTACACCCTAGGTACGAGAGGTACCACCCTTCCATTTCTAGAGCTGAGAACTGAGACTGTTAAACAGCCTCTGCACAGTCTGTGTCCCTATTAAATAATTGTTCCAAAGAAAGTAGGGGATTGCTCTTTCGTTTTTGGGGGGTTTTTTTGTTGGTTGAGTCATAGCCAACAAATAGAAAAATCATTCCATGGTTATCTGAAAGACGATGTCATGTACAATGGCAATTAGAAATATTTCCAAAATTAAACCTCCAAAGGAGGAAGTGAATTACAATGCAAGCAACCTTTGACCCTAGGGAATCATAATGGCTTCCTGGATTTGGAGATATTATGAGCTAAAGCCGGAGAGGTACTGCTGCTGGATCGTAATAAGTGTTAAAATTAGAACACAATGTGGTAGCCTTGGGTGTGTCTTTCTGATCTGAATTCTCCTCCCACCCACACCTCTGTTTAATAATGATGTGTTTTGAAAGGCCTGTGTCTGGCTGCCTTAATGTCTAGGCATTCGCACCAAGTGCATCAGCTTCAGTAGTTATCACCCTGCCAGACAGTGGGCCGCAATCCAAAAAAGTACAAAAGTACTTGTTTACACTGAAGTATGGGAACAATTCCACCAAAGTCTGGGGTTCTGCTGGGGTCCAAGGAAATTAGATACGGGTGCACATAAGCTCCCCATATCTGAGAAAGCTTCATCTGAATTTTGATTAGAATTTTTTTTGACATTTTGGCACTCTTTCTGGGCATAGACCTGCATCATCCATTTAGGAAACAGGGATCTTGTTGACATACACACCCCCAGCACAGGCTTATTATTGCTGCAGCAGCAGTACCCAGAGTGGGCTGATCTCATTGTACCAGGCTTTGTACAAACACATAGTAAAAAACAGCTCTGCCCTAAAAAAAAAAATAAAAAAATAGAAATTACAGTCTAAACAGACAGGGCAGACAGTGGGTCTCTTTTGGGGAGAGTGAGAGAGAGATAAGCCGGCCTAGGAAATGTTAGGACATTTAAAATCTTTTCCTGTTCTCTCTCACAGAAGAAAGAACATTATATTTGGCTACATGCATGAATCCAGATTTAAAAATAGCTGTGTTCCTTCCTGATTGAGGGAGAAAGACAGAAGTGAGCCAAATTTATTAGCTGCCTAGCAAGCTTGCATTGAACTTTTGCTTGTCAGGACTCCCCCAAGTAATTGTGGGTTTCTATGCAAGTTGGTTGGAGGAGTGTTCCATGAGCAAATACCTTGATTTACGCATGGATGTCTGCATTTGCAGGAGAAAAACAAATGAAATGTTTGTGCGAGCAAATTCCAGCCATGTAAATGTTTAAGAAGAGAAGTGAAGCCAAGGGGGCAAAATTGTCATTAGACTGATTTGGGAGCTGGATTTAGTTGAAGGGCAACATTTTCAAAGCACCTAAGTGACATAGGAGCCTCGGGGCAAGTCTTTGTCAGGTGGGGCTTATTAGCGGGAATGTGGTATCCTGCTAATGTAGCTGGGCTGCTTCTGGATCTGCCCAGCACCTATGCAGTACTGTGCTGTACTGTGTGGTGGATTTAGCAGCTTAGGGACCTCTGCCCTGTGTGCCGTTGTGTGGTATTGACTTTCACTGTGTACCATTTTCAAAGGTGATTTAGGCATGAGCACTGGATTTACGAAAGTATTAAGGTGCCTATCTTCCACTGAAGGCAGTGGAGGCTGGAAGCTTTAAATACCTTTTTGGAGGGTCTGAGCCTCGGGGCCAGATTTACAAAGCTGTATAGATATCTGAAATGTCTGGTGATCTTTACAAAAGCACCAAATGAGTTAAACCTGTCTCCTCTTGACTTCAAAGTGACTTGTGGAGATAAGAAGGTTGGTCCAAGATCTGTGTCTTAAGCTGCCTATATAGCTTTGTGGTGTTGATCTTTAGGAAAGCACATCTTACCTTGGAACCCAACGGGGTCTCACTGAAGGTGAGAGTGTTGTGGGTATTTCTGAAAATGCTGCCTGCCAAAGTTATAAGTAAACTTCAAGATAGACAGAAGGGGGTTGCTGCAGTGAAACTACTGACTTATTTGAAATCCAGCATGCTCTACCTGTGCTTTACTTTTGTTATGCAATAGCAAAGCCAAACGTGAAACAGGAGAATGGGATCCCTGCTTTTCCCCTTGGAGTACAGGGATTTAGCAGTGAGGACAAGGTGTTCAAAATAAAAAAGATGTGGAAAAGACAAATGGGCATTGTGTTTGGGGAGAGAGAAAGAGTAAAGGCAACATCAGCTGATGGAGGGGGGAAAAGGAAAAAAAGGGAAAAAATATCTGGCTCAAATGGACTTCTGTGTCAGAGTAGCTGAAACAATTTGTGCAAGATATTCCATGTCTCTCTAACTGAAGGCTTTGAGGACAAGGGAGAAAGTTCCTCTTGCTTTTAAAGCTGTGTAAGAAACTCCAGATCTGTGCTACTGGATGAGGACATTTTTTACCAACAGACTTCATGACTAAATTTACCATGGAACAAGGGAAGCTCCAGCATCACCACTGCAAGTCATACAAGAAGCCAAACCATTTTTTCCCCATTGGTGTTACCATCACAGTCATAGCTGGCCCTGAAGGCTTTCTCATGACGTAATTCTCCACTATTCTGCAAAGACGTTAACAAAAGAATGGATTTGCTATTCTGCATGACAGAAGAGAAAAAGAAACTACAATTTTTAACAGGCTTTCTTCATGTCCAGCTGTAAAGATTCAGCTCTTTGTCTTGCCCCTGTGACTCGGCTATCTTAGATCTGATTGCTAGAGAACTGTTGAAACAGATCCTCATCTGGTATGGAAAATCCTTTCTCCTGATAGAACTGCCGGGGGGTTAAAACCGAAAAGGAAAACGGTCTGTGAAGCATATTACACAGAAGACTCCATCATGCAGTGAAGTAGTGGCAAGGGTTTGCTTTAAACTGAAATGGATGCTGGTAAGATTTAGACTGGTCTCCTCCCCTAAGGTGGCTCTGTGATGGGAGAGGCTGTGGGCTGAGTAGCCACAAGGCTCCCTTTATTCCCCTGGGGCTACACCGCAGTCAGAGACATTAAGGGCAGGGAGTGTGGCAGGGAGGAAGGAAAAGTGTGTCCCTGCTGACCCATTCGAGCCATCGTGATCTGACAGCCCTTTCAGAGCTGTGACTGTCCGGCTGACAACAGGCCAGTGACAGCTCTGTGTGTTGCATGCTCGCTCTCGCTTGCCTTGAGCGCTGAGAGAACAGCCGAGGCAGCTGCCTGGAGTGGCTTCCTTACACATTCTGCTCTTTTCAATGCCAGTGAGGGCATCTGAGTGAAAGAGAGCACAGCAGACAGGGACTGAATGACAGGTATCAGTCATGCTGGCTGCAGGGTCTTCAGAGGGAAGGAAAACAACTCTTTTATGTCCCCGTCCTCCCCCCCGCCACCCCAATATCCCTAGCTAGAGAGCCAGCCTCAAGGCTTGCCTCCTGATGCAAGCAGCCACTTGGTACATTCCCTTCTTTTCAAGTCCCTTTTCAACACAAACCTGTATTGCTCCTGTTTCCTACTTGAGCTGTTTGCTACAATGTCCTTATTATTATTTCTCAGTTGAGCCTTGAAATACTCCTCCTGCAGGTGCTTGCAGGCTCATTTCCACACAGTCAGGGCAGTTAGCAATTTCTTCCCATCCCCATCTGCTACCTGCCTGCTCTGGGGGACCCACTGAATAGCAAGAGGCAATCTTACTTGATGCTTCTGACAATTTCTATTAAGGAAAGCTGAGAGCGTATCAATTAAATAAATATATAGACACAGGCAGCCTTTAGGATTTGCTTCTATTTTCTGCAGTACTCCTTGATGTCATGCCTTGAAGACATCTTACCTCTGGTAGCAGCAGCTGCCAGCAGGATAGCTGTTTTGGGTCAAGGGAGCCTCAGTTCTGGAGAGAGAATGAGCAAAGCTGAAGGAAGAAGGAAAGTGGCAGAGAAAGGTCCCCCTTGGGTACTGGATAACAGATATTGGCTTGGACTTGGGAAACAGCATATAGGAACCAGGCTAAATTTAAACAGATAAAGAGGCAGATAAAAGGAAACCAAGCAAAGCGTTAAGGTTTCTGAAGCCAGAAATCAAGCTAGTCTGCAGCAACTGAAAGCATTTCCCCATCATTTCCAAGCAGGCTGGACAAAGCGCCAGACAAAGTACACTCTGGACTGCCCTCTTGAGCTCTTCTGGCCAATGTAAGTGAGATACGGGGAAACTTTAGGCAGGTTCTTGTGTAGTCTAGAGGGTGCAGGAGTTTGGTAGCTTGAAACACATCTGTGACAGTAGGCAGTGGCGTTGAATTGGTAAACCTGTCAGTCTTAGACTCTTAGCAAGAGAAGGCTCACTGAACTCTTCCTTTGAGTTGCAGAAGCCAGTAAAAGGTGTGATAGCAAGCTTGGGAAGGTGCATACTGAGGTGAGAGCTGCCTATAAACCTTGAATGCTGCCTCAGGTGGGAGGAAAGGGTACAACATTGAAATACCAAGGGCTGGAATTGCAGAGTTGCTCAGCTGAGATCAGGTGTCTGATACCCTTGAAAATCATCCCATCAAGGTGGAGCCTCTGTGAATAGCACCACTTGATGTCTTAGGCTAATTCTGCAAATGCTGAACCTGAAATGATGAGGCAACAGCTTCTGATAAGCTTGACTCCTGGAGGTCTTGGCAGCTCACTCAGATAGACTTGCAGGATTGGCACATCAGGAGGTTTGTTTCTTCTGCAGCTGTAAACAACAAGGAATCATAATTTGAGGTTTTTTCTCATCCCTATTAGTTCACCCATGAATCTTGTACAACTTGGTCTGTAACCTTACATGGTCTTTTTGCTTGAAGGCACTATTAGGAGGATCAAAATTCTAATCAATAAGGTGATATTCAGGTCCACTTCTCCTTCCCTGAAAAGCCAGCTACCCGTCTCATAGTTTCTGATAGAAGCAGAGGTATGAACGGGAACAACCTACTGTAACGGTGAGCCCAGACCTAGGAATCATATCTGATTGTTGTTGAGCCAGAAGAGAAGATATTTATCTAAGATTTGCAACTCAAAAGCTTATGGTTGTCCCATGACCCTCTACTTTCTACACTCAGGTGATAGCAGAGTCAAGTAATACCTTTTTCTCTAACAGCTAGCCCAGAGGCTTTAACTGTTGGTTCTGGACTTGCCCCGTGTGTTATGCAACCGTGGTGACCTCAAGGCTAGTATGCAGAAATGTACTTCAGCTTTTCAGAAAAGTTTTGAATGCAATTCATGTAGCACACTGCTGGTTTGGATGGAGTAAAATGTGGGGAACTATTGTTTAAGAACACTAAATGCTGGATTTTCCTGGTGCTCTATATTAGCTGCCTCATCCTTTCTGAGTACAGGGCAAAGGATATGGTTTGATTCGTAGTCCCATGTGGGATCAGATACCTGGGAGTTTCTCCACATTTATGGTTCACCAAAGTATTTACAAATGAGGGTGTTTATTCCCTCAGTTTTAGAGGTTTATCTTTGTAGATGTGACAGGCAGGCTTATTAAGAGGCAGTTTCACGGTTTCTGGAGACAGCTTCATCTTGGGAGATAACAGAATCTGTGCTCGCTGATAAGAGGTGTACCTGTTTGATCAAAACTCTTCTAGCTCAAGAAAGTGACTTGTTAAAGTGAAATGAAAATATTTGAACTGATGACAGCTGAACTTCATTAAATTTTAATGATCATAAACTTCATAATAACGTGTTAATATAAACATAACTGCACTTGCTTTGTGCCCTAGATCTGTTTCTGAGTTATACAGATTATTTATGTGATGTCTGTTATCATTGTAATATCAAATATCTTTTCTCCGTGGATGTCTACGTTGTATCCTATCAGGTGAATGGATTCAGTGATTCAGTAAGTCCTGTCTGTCTTAGGTTTCTTTAAAGGGATTAAAAAATAAAAACCTTATTAGACAAGTAAGAGTCATAAACAGAGATGGAAGGGAAAAACCCGTAAATCTAAAGTAGTTTTACAGGTTGAATCTTTGCCTTTTGGATCTTAGTTTTTATTGCCTAATGTCTTACTCAGGAAGAGCAAAGAAATTTTTGTTTCACTAACAGCCATTCGGGAGATGTTTGCATGATTCTTATATGCTTTTTTTTTGTGTTAGTGCTAAGGTTGGATTTTTCTTGGATGCAGCTTTCTTTAAAACTGGGAGGAAAAGGAAAGTTGTTCTGCTGCTGCCCCTGCAGCTCAGTCCCTTTCCCTCCTTCCCCCTCCTTTCCTCTGGGTTTCTTGCCTTTCATGTCTTTGTTTGACATCTAGGAAAGAATCATGAGGTGCTGAATATTATTAACTTCTAAACACCTAAGAAATCAGTAGGAAATCGCAAACATTTCGGCCCCCTGACAGTCTCCGTAAATGACCTGTCCGAAATCCCTCCCCTTCTGAGATGAAAAGAGGGAGCCAGGCAGAACGGAGGAGAGAATGGGGAGAGCCAGGGAGTGAGAGGGATACACAAAATAAATGAGAAATATGATTAACTTACTTCCTTGGCTGGGTCTACAGCTGGTTCTGGGTATTTAATAAACAGGTTGACACTCCAGGTTCCCCTCATTAGGTGATCACTAAGGTCTGGGCTGTCATAAATCAAAGAGCCAGGTTATCAAGGCCTGTGATCTTTAACTGTACAGGGGCGCCCAACTGTCTGCCATAACGAGGGCTAAAAAGTGCAAGCTGTAAAGAATTAGCTGGCTGCAGCACTTTAATACATGCGCAGAGGCACGAGTGTTGTGGCGATTGCCAGGTATGTACATAGATGTGCTCCCGTCTGTGGGCTGGCAGCAGCTTCTGTCTTGTGAGGTGGCGTTAAGAAGTTAAATGCAATGGAGTGCAGATCTGCCTGAGCCACACAGTTTCTGGCAGTTCATGGGACGAAGGTTAAGGAGTCATCTCTTCTTACATGTTCGTGAAAGGGAGAGGGATTCTTTAACTCCTGGGTGACCAGAGGAGCCAATTCTCTTAACTTGCTTCAGGAACAAGACGCAGCATGACCCAGTCTCCTCCTGTCTGTGCCATTGAAGTATTCAGCAAGACACGGCAGAACCTATATACACGATACGCAGTTTAAGAGGAATTATTGCTCTGTATGGCATACTGCTATACTGGGACAGCTCAATCCTGCGCTGTCCTTTGTGAAGAAAGATAAAGCCTGCATAACAAATTTTTACATTACAGGAAAGGCAGAAACTTGATGGAAGTCAGGGTGCCTGAAGCCTACAGCCTGAGGTTTCATAACAAAACTGGCAATGAGTAAGATCTGTGAACCCTTGAGTAAGGCAGAGCTTCAAACCACACAAGTTTTGGCAGCAAATAATACAAGCTCTTGAGTGAGTGGACTCATGAGGAGGGAAGCGTGGTCAATCAGGTCTTCTCTTTTGTGAGTGTATGAGGTAATTTTTAAGTACTGGGAATGTTCTCCAGTTCTTGGTTTTCCTTAGTTTTGAATAGCCATTGTCACCCACAAAAGCCCCCCAAAAAGACTTGGAAGTACTTTCTAGGATGATTCTGCAGGACAAGATGCTTACTGACACAAACACCAGTGGTGAGAAAGAATTTAACTTTGTGCAGCTCTTCTAAGTGAAAGAGAAATTGAAATTGAAATGAGAAATTGAGGAAAAAATAAATTTAGGAAAAAGGAAGTAAGAGGGCCCCCCAAAGGAGATGTGTATCCCTGTACCTTAAGCAGTGTATGAAAAGTGCTGAGTTCCTCAAGACATGATGTTGCTAACTGTTGAAAGAGCAAGATGGTGGACTATGGACACAGCAGGAGCTGAGGATTGTCAAGCCTTGTGTTTTACTCCTGGCAAACAATGGGACAAGTCAAATTTCAAGTCAAATTTCCACATGCGTCTGGAGGAAGTTTGAGGCATGGCTCTGTGTTAGAGGGTAGGAATCTGCACAGCTCCAAGGGGAGGCAGCATCTCTGGAGTTCAGCACTGCCCTGCAGCAGTGGTTGTGGCTCTGTTAGTGACATCTCCCTAAGCCATCATCTGTGCAGCAGATAGATGCTGTCAATGCATCTTAGGCTGCTCATCTGGACTGGGGACACTTTTGGTGGCACACATGGGTAGGCCAGGGAAGAAGCTCTCAGTTATGCTTATTTTCAAAATGATATCTTAAGCTGGGCCTCAGCTACAGCTTCCAACCTTGGACAAGAAGGGTGATTCTCTGTGGAAGAAAGACTCTGCGAAATTAGATGGCACAGAGATGACTGCTGTTTTCAGGGACTGAAAGCCCCCAAAGCCTCATCCCAGCAAACGTGGATTCAATGAAGCAGCTGTACACCTTGTCACATCTTGTGTGAAGGTCCACATCTACCTGTCTGTTAGATACTCAGCTGATAGGATAAGTGATGTCCCTAGAGTTAAGCCACAGCTGAAATTCCTTGAGGGGCTCAGAGTGCAGTTCCAGCTCTGCTGCAGTCACTCCAGGGCATTCCATGACTAGTTACAATGGTGTGTGTGGGTTTACTCCTTTACAGATTGTAGTGCAACTCACTGCCATGGGGCAGAGAAGTGTAACACTGAAGCATGACATACTGCCCCTTGGACATCAAACCGTGTGTTTCGTGTCAAGCTGCATGGTGAAAGCATCTGGTTCGTAACAGTGATTTCAGGGTGTTTTTCCTAGCTTGTTCTCCTCCTGATTTCCTCAGCCGTATTACATACCAACCACATATTCTATCTTTAAGTGCAGAAGCATCTCTCTTGTGAAAAAGCAGATAAAGCTGTGCTCATAAAGAACAAGAATCTGAAAGAATCTATTAATCCAAACACATCCTTTTTTTAATCCCTCCTCTGATTTCAGTCAGTAATATACAGGTTTTAGAGGAGGTCAGAGACAGATCTTCAAATATTTGCATGACAAATGTATTCAGCACGTCAAGTTTACATTTTGGCGACAGAATAAGGTGGCTGAATTTTCAGAAGAGCTCAGCACCTAACCTGCAGGCAGTGTAGTCCATTCTTTTGAAAGCTGGATGTGTGCTTCTTGATAACCATGTAGAACTTACCCATATAGCTAGAGGCTTGCATTAGAAGTTTTAAAAGTGCTTAGTTGGTTTAGGATTATGCAGAGATTTTACAAGTAGCGGATTGACAGAAATACCTTCTTGAGAAAGCTGGTAGGAGTAGGATATGTAAATGCCTGCTCTGCCTCTAAAAATCGTTCCATAGGCCCCGTATCATTTGAGTTATTTTGAAAATCCCATTCTAAATCCTAAAGTCATTGCTCAGCTCTTTCTTTGCACTTGGCCATAACTCTCATCCACTGTTGTGGTAGGTTTTCTTGAGTAGAGTAAATTTTCAAAGCCTCTTCTCCAATAATAACGTTTTCAAAAGTACCTTGAAATCAAAAATCTGTCTGAGAAGCATTTATGTTACACGTAATGTAGGTGTATTATGGATTTGGTTCAGTATATTTCACTTTCTTGTGTATACAGGGTATATTATTATTCACTGGGTTGTGTGTCAAGACTTAGGTTCTTGAATTTCAACCTAAGGATATGAGTAACCAACCCAACCAAGCAAGTGAAAATCTTCCAAGTTATTGCAGGAAATTGCCAACACTACCAATTTGTAAGGAGTTTCCTGTATTATTGGTAACTAGTTCCTTTCTGTACCATGTATTAAAGCAAAACAGAAAATATGTTTGTGCAGTGTTTGCTGTCCCATCAAAGTCATTACCGTCGAAGTGTGGCTAACATGGTGCATGTCAATGTTACATACCCTTAGAGAAAAGATTTCCTATCTGTAGATGTTAGGAAATAACTGCTTTGCTCAATACGTTTAGCTTGTCCTATTTTAATACCTAGGGAAATAAGAAGATATTTTGGATTTGAGTGTAAGTGCATGCTAAAGGAATCAGAAGTTAAATAGTTAAGAATTTATTTAGAGCCTCTGAGTTTTCTACATAGTAAACCACTGAAATGTCCTTGGAAGACTACATCTCAAAAAAAAAAAAAATTATTTTTTAGGCTGCCACTAAGTCAATAAGGTGCTACTGCAACTGTTAATTTTGTTTTCCGTGGTTTTATGTGCAGTAACTTTTTTTCTTCTTCTCACAAAGGCATTTGTTGCGGAGAGCAATTCTGTACAGAAGGTTTCTCATTATCCTGTTGACCTAGTGAAGAAAGATGGTCTGAGACAGCACAGGGCCCGGTGTAGGTAGGAACATTCCTTTGAAGCAAAGATGAAATGCCAAAGTTCAGACAAGACTGACTGAACCTTCGGAAGGACAGGAGCTTTCTCTGGACCCAGTCAGCAGTCTTGCTTCTGGCATTCTATACTTCCATGACAGTTCTAGAGCAGGCTTGCACCCATTTAGTTTAGTTACTCAGTCTGTAAACTACATTTTAAAAGTTGGTGAGTTCTCCTTACTAAAATGCATACAGGAATAGGGTTGAAAAAAAAAATAATCTGCTGACACTGTCCATTCCTCTGCCTATATGTCATTTGTCTGTAGGCCCAGATAAGTCAAATGCAACAGCTACCTGTATCACTCAAAAAAAGGTCAATTTTTGGCATGGCATGACTGTTTCTTATAATGAAACAAACAACTAACTAATCTACTTGTATTGCATGTTGAATACTGTAACAGGAAAAAAGTTTACCTTCTGGTGTCCCGAACGGAGTCCCAGACTTGGTCAATTGTATATTATATAGGTGTAGATTATTAGTATAAATCCATATACTGCACTTTGTACTTTTAAAGTGACAAACTGCTTTGTTGAAATCAGTTTGTTCTGGTCTACAACACGGCATCCATTTAAGGGAAGAGGTGGTTTTACCTCAGGACTGGCTTAGAAACAGCTAAGCTATTTCACAGGAAGGAGTGGAATATTTGGAATATGTGTTTTGGCTGAGCTGAAAGGCAGGCCAGGCTACCAGTGGAGGAGTTCTGTAGCTCTAAATAGAGGGAAACTAGAAAAGTAGTGGGAGAGGAGGGATTGTAGGGCTACAGAAGACACGGTTTCTGATTTGGAAGTAGGGTGCAGTACTGACAGAGCTCTAGATCCCCCGCTTCTGCCCCTTGTAGACATGACCGCTTTTCTTTCTCAGCTTTTTCCTCCTAACTTTATCAGTGTTCCACGCCTGGATGATTCCAGCACTGCATTTAGTTGAATGGCTTTGTAACTACATGAGCTGGACGTTTTGGGGCACAATTTAATCCTTTGTTTCTGTAGGGTACTAACAAGCTGTTTCCAACTCCTCTGGTGCCACTGGAGAGTCATTTCTTGGCAACTTCTCTTCTGAAAGACAGAGCTCAGGCTTCACATGTGATATAATTAACACCAGGCTAAGTGCTACTTAAGCACCTGGTATTGTTTATATGTTTCTGAGTTATGCAGACTTTAATGTTAATTTTGCCATGAGTAAGCAGATATCATCATATTGGACTAGCATAGCTCACTGCAAGAAGACGTCTAAATTTAACTTCTTTAGCTGAGTCTGTTTTTGTTATCTGTAGGACTTCATTGTTCTGCCTGACTTAGTTAAGGTTTGGACTGGTAAAATTTTTGTTGCCACTGTTACTGTTACTACAGTTTTTAAAATTATGTAGAGATTGCTGAATGCTGACTAATTAATGTAAATTTGAGGCTGTGTATAAGCTCTGAGGAATGTGGTAAGTTCTCTATCATTTGACATGTTCTACACCAGACTGGATTAAGCTATCTAGTAGAATGTTTCTCCTCCTTACAGATGTTTTAGATGTGGTGTCAGAAATTTTTTTTTAAAAAAAAAATCTACAGTCTCTATTATGCTATTTATTTTTTTAATGAAACTCACTTGAGCAGGGGAGAAGCTGTATGACAAAAAATGCTGTGGTCCATGATGCAAGTTGATTGTTTTATAACCCACTGAGGTGTGGGTCCTGCTAGTTCTGCATGTGAGGCGTCTGTGAGGGGCTACCTGCCCAAACAATGGCAGAGAGGAACAAAGTAAAATGGGGAAATTGAGGGCTAAGATACTGTGGTTATTTAATAACTTGAAAGTACTTTGTACACCTTCTAATGGTTCACCCAGCGACTTTTCTAAGACCAGTATTGGTTCAAGTTCTGTGGAGAAAGTTAAGAGATCGAGTAAGAAAGAAATGAAGAGCAAACCAGAAACCTCTTTCAACATATTTAACTTGTTACTAGTTTCTTGTTGCCCCTACTGAAAAGGAAACAGGGGAAACCTTGGAAACCAAAGTATTTTTGGCTGCTGTTAAGTTAGGAGCACCCTGGTGAATTATTTTTCCCTTCTCCAGTCAGAACTGTGGCCTGAACTGCAGATCAAAGAAGAGCAGCACTTTGGTTAATCTGGCATTAAAATCTACTTTACCCTAAAGAGACAAGAAGAAAAAGAAATTGAGGCCCAGGCTCCATGGCAACTGTGAGCTAGATTCTTCAAACGGTTGGTAACTGTAACACAGTTTAGGGGAGGAAGAAAAAAAAAAGTGCTTGGAAAGATCGATTGCTACCATATTGGGAAGGACATTGCATCCCAAGCCGGGTTGTTTCCTGTTATTACAGGGAGTGTTCATAACAGTGTGTAGATAGGCTTCTGTCCGGTTTTCCTCAGACTATTACAAAAAATAGAAGGTGGCCCGCTGATAAAACTTCATGTTTGGTTCAGAAAATGTGTGCTGAAGATGCAAGCAATGCTTTTCTTCTTTGAATCTGTTCTGCATCACATGCTAACTTTATAACCATCGAACCAGGGAAATTTGACATGGCAGGTCACCATTTGTTGTGGGTTTGACCACATACCAGACAGTGCTTACTTCAGACATTGAGATAGAATGCTGTGTTTAGAGAAAATGCTGCACTGTGACCTTGTATGGCGCTGTTTGGGTCCTATGCTGTCAGATGCAAAACTTGCTAGATGCTTTGATGGGGAACTTGAAAGCTGATTTGGGATTCATGATTCGCTATTCCTGGTGAATCTTATAAATCTGCATGTCACTAATCAAATCAACATCTTGAATGCCTGCCTGCTGCTGAGCGCTCTGGGCTTATCAGTGTTTTGGTTCAGGCCAGTCCAAGTAAGGAACTTCCAGACTCCTGGTTGCCACAGATGGTATCTATCTGGTTAGAGCCCACCTGCAGCAATCGGGAGTAGCAGTCAGGGTGCTCTTTATTATTCTTGCATCTTTTGCCACAAAGGCTTTTTTCCTGCAGGTAGTAGTCTGATACAGTTACACCAATAACCCAGACCTTGCTCATCTTTTATTAGAAGCTGCTTAGTTAACCACAAGCCTAAGTCCCAAGATACCAAGCTGGTCCTTTTCAAAGCTGGTCCTTTTCAGAGCTGGACAAACATTTTCAGGTGAGTAGAAATTTCTGTTACAAATTTATGGCCAGTAGTTTGAGTGTTGTCTTGCTCAGGTCTGTGAGTGCATCGTCAGGCCATCCCTGAGACAAATCTGTCTGAAGTCTGTTGTAGGAAATTCTGTTTCCTATCTGTGTAACTGTATCATTTTATTGCTTAAGTACTTGTTTTATTAAGAAATTAATGACACCTAATATCAAACCCAAATATTTTTGCTGTCAGCAAAGCTGGTTACATTTTATTCTACCAAGTAGCCAAAGGAAAAAAAAAAATTAATGTCAATCTTTTACATAACCACCACTTACCTACTAAAAAAGAACAATCATGTCCTGTTCCCTCTTTTGGACAGAAAATAAATACAATCCCATCAATCTTTTTTCGTTTTCCTTTTGAACCTTCTCATCATTTGTGATGGTCTCTTGTCTGTCTATAGCTGTCTTGCAGTGAGGTGGCTGAAACAGGATGTCTTGGCTTAATTTGTGGCATACCTAGCACTGACAAGGAAAATTACATTCCATTGCTCACCTATCAGTATATTCTGGGATGAAGTGTCTTCCTCCTCCTCCTTTCTTGGTGACATCAACTTGTTGATCAAAATTTTCGTTTGCATTGGACTGTAGGTTGAAGACCCTTCTCTGAATATTGCTGCCGCTTGTTCATATCTGTTTGAATTTGTGTGTTATAGATAGACCATTTTGTACTTGTCCATTTTGTTCTATCTTGATACAGTCGATCTTTTTTTTTCCCAATTTATTGAAGCTGTTGACTTCTAATGATACCTTCCAGGATGGTTGCTGCGTATCTCTAAGGGCTATCTGTGCTAAGGCTCATGAAACTGGAGCTGATATGGTTCCCTGTAGAACTACATGCAAAGTGTCCTGTCCATTTGCCAGCAAATTCCTGGTAATTTAAGAGGATTTTCTAGATAGCTGTACACCCAAATTGTGGTGATTTTAATCTACATTTTATTTCCCTTGTATGCTTTGAAAACGTTAGGTGTGCAAGGATTAAAAGCATTGCTTTTTTTTCTTTACTTTTCAAAGTAAATCACCTCTAATGCTTCCCTCCATAATCACTGGGACTGTTACCCCATTAGATGGAATATAATAAATGGAATGTAATTTGTTCCTGACCATTCTGTATTGACAGTTTTTCATCATCCTATTACCTTCCAGTTACTTAGAAACTGATTGTTTAAATTTTTTTCATGTCCTTCTGGGTAGTGCAGTTAAGTAATTTGTAGTTTACTGAGTTGTGCTTTTAAAGGTGGGTCCTTTATTTGCCTTCTGTTTTCTAGAACCTTCCTTGTCCTCTAGAATTACATCAAGACTAATACTAGTTACTCACAAATTAACCGTTTCAGCTACTTTTGAACTGCTTGGTTATATTCAGTTTAAGTAGCTCAGGGTGACCTAAATGTGGACCCCCCTTCCATGGGGTCTAGACCCTGCTTGGAATTCCCTCCCCAGTTTCTGTTTTTACAGAAGGAGGCCTGCTGCCATTTCCAGTTCCTGGCTGTCCCCGTGTGTGGTGATCCAAGCCCTGTGCAAGTACAGAATCCACACAGAATTACCACAGCTTGGGTAATTCATGATATTACCTTTTCTCTCAGGGGAAAGAGGATTTAGCATAGGGACCCCCAGTTGGGCTATACTGACAGAAATGTTACTTAACGGGCTTTGTCTTTGTCCTGGGCTATGTCTTTTTCCTTAACAGGAAAAATTACCTTGAGTCACCATTAATCTTTTTGTGAATTTGGAAGTAAGGAAGGCATTGATGACTGTGTTTTTTTCCTTACTGCTTTTTATGTTTGGTGTATGTAATTTATTTTGCAGTTCTGTCCCTGATTTGTTTTCTTTTCTTCATATACTCTTCCTTGATATTAACCCTTACTTGTGTGTTACTATTTCCATGTAAGTGTTTAACTTTGAAGTTAATTAAGATCAGAGATGTTCCATTTCCCTTTTGTCAGTTTGTGACTGTACCCTTAGTATACATAGTTTGTTCCAGGAAGTTTCAGCTTTGCTTTACGCCACTTCCCATTGAACAATCTCTCTAAGACATCCACAGTTTACTAATTTCCCCAGTTTACTGGCATCCCCTGTTTTGTAGTCCAATGTCTTTTTCATTGTCTAATCTTACCTTTTCTTTGAGAGCAGAACATTAGAGGTCATGATTCTTTTCCATCCAAGTTACCTTCTGGTTGCAGTCTTCAGCTGATTCATTCCTGTCAGGTAGGAAGAGATTTAATACACTTGATGAATATTGTTCAACTCCTCCACCTTCTGAAAAAAACCCAACCCCACTGTTCCTAACACCCTTGAAGAACAGGGGAAGCAGACAATGACTGGCAGTATTGTTTTTCCAGTGGCGAACTAGCTAACTTTCTATGACCGCTATGGACGACTCCTATTATTGTTGTGTGGAAGGTTCTAAATGTACTGTATGCCTTTTTCCCTCCCTCTAACAAAACATAAAATGTTTCAAATTCCCAGATAAACTAAAGCTCAATCTAATTTGATGGTGGCAACTACATTTTTAAAAAATAAAAAAAAATATTTTAACTGCAAACTGCTGTTTTGTTTCATCCATTCATATTTGTGATCCCTTGTCATTTGCTGTTAGTGAAAAATCTTGATGTGCGTGGATTTTCATTCGCATAAAACCACAGGGAATGTTGTGTTTGATCTGAACATCCTAGTCACAGGAGAGCAAGGAGATTTGGTATGTGAACAAAACTATTCACTATTCTCCTGTGTAAAGGGCTTTGGACATCCACTCAGAGAGCAGAAACAACAGCATATGACTTACGTGCCCAATTACACACTGTGTATAACTAAATAGCTGAACCGAACAGTTCACAAATGCTCTATAGTCTGAAAACAGCCAGTTAAAATCTCCAGCAAAAGACAGCATGCATTGAGAGAAATCGGGCTTCTTTAATGCTTTGTGAAAACAAAAAAGGGCTAAATTTGCAGCTATCCCTAAGGAATTGTCTGTGAGCACTATCTGCAAATAATAATTTAATCAGCTTATTTGGCTGCCCATGGTCACAAAGCTGTAATTGATTAAAAATGATCCTTTTGGTAACAAAATAAGGCTGCAGAATAAAAATGAGATTCTAAGGTGATTCCAATGTGCCCTGCTCTGGCAATACAATAAGGAGTGATTCTGTAGAAACCCAAAGAATCTCACAGCAAATGTTTTTGGGACTGTTACTGAGAAGTCTTTTTTTTTTCCGATTTTATGGAGTTTTTTAGACTGAATTTGGACTTTTTTCTGTCTTTTTGTTTTGTTTTATTTTTAAATTTTACAGTGTGTTCATGTTTCCTAGGGAGCTGAAGGGAGGAGAGGGACTTCTTAGAAAGGCCACATGGCCCACTTCCAATTCTGATAAAGTCAACCTGCTTGGCCTCACGAACAGGAAATAGGATGCTGCCCCTTTAAGCGGACTGTAAGGAGTATGGAATTACGGCTAACTTGGTTTGGAGCCTTTGTGTAAGGCTTTCAGGAAGAGATAAACCATTAATCATGCACAATTACTCTGACCTTGCATGAACTAAAGCCTCTCTGAACACATAAGATTACCGTCTCTGGGGACCTTGAGATACTGACACGATCAGCTCAGTACTAGGGCATTGGAAACTGCTGCACAAAATGGCTGAAAGCTTGACCTGTCTTTTCTTTTCTTAAACTGGAGTCTTTCTTTCCACCCAGGATAGGTGTTTATCTTTCTAACTGCTTGCAGCATAAACTCAGGAAAAGTAATTTCCCTTGAGCTAGGATTTGAGTTCATAGAAAGCGAGTGGGAAGTGATGGCTGTGCTTAAGAGAATAAATTACATTTGTTTTTTGATCAAATGTTTTCTTCAACTTACTGAGATGGAGCTCTTCACACTTATTTCTACTGTCTCTGTGTGTGGGACCCTCCATTGCTCTGGAGCTGATACACCTCTTAGCACAAGTGTTATGGTCAGTGGCAGAGATTCTTAGGTAGTTCTGCAGTGTTATTTCTCTTTTGCTGGTGTTATTGCTTTCCCAGTACTGTCCTCGCCTGTTTTAACTAGATTTTAGATGGTGATTTTCAGGGTCAGTTTACATTCCCTCTGTTACTCTTGTTTGGCATTTCTCTCACATCTTAAATTTCTTAAACAAACCTGTCTCTCACAGATACTAATGATATATTTTCCTCTCTCTCTCTTCATTCCCCAACCTCCTGGCACTAGCAGCAATATGTAAAATAATAAGAATAAATGAGCATTAAGTATTTACTCATTAAGTAATTATTGATTTCAACTTGTCATTTTTCAAAATTAGGGTGAGTTAAAAATGCACATGGACAGTTGCAGAAGCTCAGCTAACTCAGTAAAGTGCAGTACCTTGGTTGCATTTGGTCCTTCATCTTGTGTTTGATCCTTACAGCTTCATTCACTTATGAAATTTATAGCCCTATAAATATTTTACTTACATACATGATATTTTTATGCTGTTATTTAATGTAGTGCAACTATCTTTTCTCCCTTTTCACAAAGGAGTAATTATATGTATATATTTGGATCTGCAGTAGGAAGTTTATACTGCTTTAACTTACAATTAGTAAGTTATGACAGTTAGTAAGTAGCACTTACATGCGTAGTAGAAGATTTGTATATGGAGAAGCCCTGCAGAGCACTTGTCTTGCTGACCCTAGTTTACATCTTTAGAAGATTAAATACCTTTTAAAAAGAGATGTGTTTTTTGTCTTTGAAAAACTGCAGATGTTTTTTCTTAGGGTATTGAGCTTACTCTATCTGTGACTATTTGGCTTCAGTTGTAGATCTGGCTACAAGACTACAAAGTTTCTTGTTAGAAGTTTTTATTTGTCTGTATTTTTCAAAACCCTCAGTGGGCTGCCAGCAAGCCACCTCCATCACAAGGAAGGTTGATGTGAACATGAATTTTAGCCTTTATTTTTCTGAAAGAAGGATTTGTGTTTGAAACCAAACCTTTCCCTGGATACCTCTCCTGAATGCATAGTTGGCTTTTGCATGGATTTCTTCCTCTTCCTTCACTCTGCACATGAGAAAAACTAATCTTGTATAGTCTTCATTTAGCAGTATTTTAAGGTTCCAGTGATAAAATATTCTGTCCACTGAAGTAGCAAATTTCTGATTTTTCAGAAACGTGGTTTTAAGAAAATGGAGATGGCTCATTGTGCATTAAAGGACTGGACCATGGGATCCAAACTAAAATACATGTCCAATTCTGACCAGCGCCTCTGTTGCATGCTTTGCAAGAGTCTGGGTAAGTCCAGAAGAAATAAATAATGCTCTTCACATAGTGAATGATGCAGAGACAGTGTATTAGGAACTTCTCTTCTCCCTGAAAAGTGATTTAGAAGGCAGGCATAATGAAAATGCCACCACTACAGATGTAAGGAATGGTTTTAACAGGTAAGATGTCTGGCAGGAATGTCAAACCTGTTGCTTCAGGACATCAGCTGCCATCTAACGACTGGAGGTAAGGAAGCAGAAATTCTTTCCTAAGGAAGATTTCTCTAGATTGTTTGCTGCAAGCTTTCTGCACAGCATTCCTGAGCCACATTCAGTTACTGTTTATAGGAGACTGCTGGATTTGGTAACAGCTGATTTTATGTTTTGTATCAGAAGGGTACTAAAAGGCTCCCTGTGCCACTAGGCATTGAGGATGACAGCCTGGTTTGAGGGAGCTGTCCAGTACTAGCTGGAGAAGACAGATACTGTGCTCACTCTTCTCCTGAGATAATTTTTTTCGGTTCTTTTTCCCCTCTCTTACATTTTCTGCTATTGCATTCTAAAGGTACTGCCAGTGACTGAAGGGCTGTTGAGTCTAAGGAATACTCTACAGAAAGTAAAGTCATTGGAAACAAAACAAAAAAAACCCCACAGACTTACTAAAACAGAATGGATGGAATATTTCATGGAAATGTGAAGACCATAGAAACGAGCAGAAGGAGAGGAGCATCTAAAACAAAAGATGCCGTTTAGATGCCATCAGTGAAAATAGAACAGTCTGTAAGGGCAATTTTGTCAGTATGACTGAAGCAAGATGTTTCTGAATGTTGAACTCACCTGTATTCAGGACAAAGAGGTACTGGAAATATAAAAGCAAAATGTTATCTGACTGGGTAAGCCACTGTTGGAATAGATTGCCATATGACGTGGTTGATTCATCATCAACCTGGAGTGTGCAGACTGCAAGTCTGCCTTAAACTGTTCTGCATTTCAACCATGACGTACTGGTCTTAGTAATGTTGAGTTTATGTAGTGGGGATAATTCCTTTCACTGCAGGAGTTTTGAATAGTCCGTGTTTTGCAAAGATTTCTGACTATATGACAGTATTGATCCTTTCTGGTGTTAAATATGTGAACCAATTAAATTATCTTTTGCTGAAGTGTGATGCTAAGGCACAGACTCACTCTGTTTGTGGTGCTGTGAGGTCACAACTGCTCATGGCACTCAGGGGCAACTGACACAATGCTAGTTTTCAGAGACGCATGGAGTATCAACCCTGCTCCTCTTTTAGGAAAGGGCCTGCAGAAGGGATAATGATTAGTTGTGAGTGGGAAAAGGCAGAAGCTTAGTGGTGGGAGGGGATGAGAGGAGTCTCTGCTGAAGCATATGCTTCACTGCACTTGTTGTAAGGGACAAAATCAACTAAAGGTCTATTCACATCTTAGGTAGACCAGCTTCAGGGAGATGCGAATCAGCTGAAGTCAGTGTCAGAGTTGCATCAAAATAAATCCTGAAGTGAGCTGTATCAGGCCCATGTTGTTGTTCTGCTTTGTTTTTAGTCCTGTTGCACGTCATTGTAACCAAAGATGTGGAAAGATCCACTGTAAGAGATTTTAAAATGGAACAGTTTACCATATGAAGGAAAAAGGACAACACACTGCTTCCTCATTGCAGTCCAGATGTTTATTCTGCATCTATACTGCAGTGCTGTCAGTACAGCTAACATAGTTGTTCCTGCGACATCTGTTAATGAGCTGGCTTCGATACTGTTGTCTGCACTGCCAGAATCATAATATACTCCATGTGGGCTTACAGGCTGACCTTCTCAAAAAAGTATTGTAGGTTCTGCTTCTCCCTCTTGCTGTACTGCTAGGAGTACTGATGCTTACTACCTTAAAGCTAGCTCAACTATGTGTATTCAAGCTATTTATGCTTTGGACTGAAAGTATGGATATTTTTTTAGATTTAGATATGATTGTACAAAATCTAAAACCTGATCAGACAGATTCTGCAAGTCCCGAACCTGCCTTGGTTTTGTGATTCTTTATGTGAAAACTGTAAGCCTTTGTTTGTGTGGATCAGAGAGATGAAAAATAGGAGAGATGCACTCAGGCAGTATAGATCTGTGTAGGTTCTCTGTTGTCCAGGTAACTCAGTTAAACCAGTGGAATAGTTGGCTGAGGGACTGTTCCGTACTAATAGGAAAGAGAGAACTCTGGGGGTTAAAGGCAAGAGCATCCTTTTTCTAATTAGGACAGATCAGAAGTGGAGCAAAATGTTCTTGCAGCTGAATCAGCTGCCCTCTAACCAGCCTGGAGTCTGGTGCTGGGGCCTGATGGACACTTGTACAGAATGCAATTTAATCTGTAATGGCTGAGGAGGACTCCTCAAAGTCTGCAGCAAATGGCAATTATTGTCCCTTTTTGTCACATCCCTCCCCAACCAAAACAAAAAAAAGAGGAAAATTAATGAAAATAACAACAGGGAAGGATCCTAACTAGCGTGCCCTGCCTCCCCCTTTCTGTTTAAAAATCCTCTGCAATGTAGTGACTGAAATGAACTGCCCAGTATAATAAAATCTCATGAGCACCAATGTGAAACAAGAATTCCTCCCCCCCCCACATGCATATGCACCCCTTTTCCCTAATGAGCAGGGAGACGCCAGCTTGGGGGCTGCAGCCAGTGTTAAATTAGCAGAGAAGGCCATCCGAAGTGGGCTGACTCCAGCGTAAACTGCCTTAAGTGTCTGTTTATTAAATCACACCACCGCTTAGTCTGCCCTGCTGCCACATCAGAGCTGTCCGCATACAGACAAATCCTGGGCAGTCCCAGGGGAACTTGGTCCAACTGGATACTGGTAGTAATAAAGGGGCGGGGGGGGAGAGGAGGGAGGGGGTGGAGAGAGCAATCCGCCACCAACAGGCCCCTTGTTAGACTCCATCATGTGCTATTCTTCAAGAACAGAAAAGGCTTTATCTAAGGTTACTGTTTGCATTTGTAACAGCAGGGAACCAAGATATCTTGGAAACTGTAAAGTCGTCTTCCTCTCTCTCTTTTACAGAACGTAAGCCGTGGCAGGCGTTTTCTTGCAAAACTGGCTCGTGTGAGCCTTGGAGCAATAGCTTACCTGTATTGGTTCTTACTGGGATGTGTGGCGTTCAGTTTCATCTCTCCTCACATACGCTATCCGCAGCTTGTTTAATACCTAATGATTTTCTAAGAGAATTAACCGGTGTCAGTCTAAGACAGACAAGAAAATAGAAAATCTACTAGTCAAACCTTAAAGCATTACAATAAAGGGGAAAATCAAAGTGTTTCTGTATATTTGTACGACATGAGGTATGATGAGGGTTTGATTCTGGATGGGATTTCTACACATGCATGCAAAACAGGGATATTACATACTCTGCAGTTAAGACAGACAGGAGAGATATAGCCAAGCTGTAAATCTTGTCCTGTTGATCAGGACACATCACTTCTTTTTCTGCTAATTCTGGGAGAGATTGTTTACCAAGACCCCTACCACATTCCCTTCTTTCTCAAGGACTAGTTCCTAAATACAAGTGGAACCAGGGCTGCTGGTTTGCAAGTCCTACTGCTTATGTTATCAGCTGGACTGTCTTGCTCCCTACTCCACAGTTCCAAGATAAGCTGTCTTTTCTGCGTAAATCCCTGTAGAGGAACCTTGGGGAGAAGATGATAACCCTCTCATCCCATGAGGAAGCCTAGGATAAAGTTTTGAGAAAGTCTCTGAGATAGTCAAAGTTTGTTCTCATGAATTGTAAGGGTTTACTGAACAGCTCTTAAATATGCCATCCTTGCACTTAGCACAGATCTTTCACTGTAATAGGATTATTTTTTTTAAGCTTCAAACAAGTTTCATCCATGTGTTTTCAGGTCAGGAAATTGAATGTACAACATGCAGCTCCATTTTTGTTTACTTAAACAAATTGGTGTTTACTTCCATACGTGTATCCCCTGCCCAGCCTGCTGGTTTATGTCTTCCATGAGGGATTTTTGCTGTACATAGGCTTTCAGAGGCTCCATTGCAGCCCAGAGGGCCATCTTTTGTGGTAGCAGGTTAGGAGTCATGGTCAAGCATCCTTTTTTGAGGTGACCCATTGAGATTGTAAAAGAGCAGCAGTTGTTGGGCTAATTTGTTATGAGGAAGAAGCTATGCAAAGTTTAATATGAAGTGGTTGGTTTAGCTGGCAGAAAGGGAGAGGTGGGCTGTTTTCCATTTCCCTTTAAAATGTCAAACACTAATAGTCTCTTCCGATCATCCTGAGATTACCAAATAATTGACTCCTGCCTACAGCAAAAACCTCCCTGATCAACAAAGCAGGAAGCTGATGACAGCAATTGCCTGAACGTGTCCAAATTAGTCAGCCCCTTGCAACCCCAGCAGGGTCAACAGTGGCAGCCCAGAGGTCGTGGGGCAGCAGGAGATGGAGGTTGAAGATTGCCCTGCTTCCTCTGCCCTCTCATGCCTCCAGGACATAGTAAGGACATGAGGGATTCACAGCTGCATCAGCCAGCACCTGAACTGCATGTCCAACAGAGATCTGTTTATTCAGAAGATCTGCTGTATGTTAGCCAAAACACAGGGTTAGGGCAAGAGAGGAGGAAGTGCCTGTCTTTGTGAGTGGCAGCAGAGCAGTTGTGTTCTGTGTGGGGCTGACCCAGTGTCAGACAGCTCCTAGCATGTTTTCTCTTTATGTCCTCCAGGGTTTGCTTGCTTTGCTGCACAGAACTGACACATTTACAACCATTGCTGGATTATTTTTTCTGTGCCTTGGTTTGTTCTTCCACAGCTGTGCAAGCAACTGCAGAAATACTTGAGTATGTGAATTTTGCCCTGGTATAGCCCAGTAAAACTTATGGATGTAGAGTATTTAGGAGTACACATATAGCCCAGGACCTCAGAGAGGAGCCAGAGAAGGATGCCCACCAAGCCGTTCTTTGAGTGCCTCATCAACACATCCAGTGAGGCGTGCTGGATTGTTTGATTTTATAAAGTGGTGGAAGTAAAGCAGCAAAGAATCCCTGACCCCATTCCGCTCTTTTTTGTCTTAGAAAGGACTGCAGGTGTGCCTGTGACTTCTTGAAGGCAACTCAAGTATCTAAGGTTTGTGACATTTTCATAAGATTATTTTAGGACTCAGAGAGAGGACAGAGAGAGAGAGAGAGAAGCGTTGTCTCAGAGCTCCCAAGCACTACCACTGTTGTTACAGGTAGGATGGGAAAGTTTTAAGACCAGGCTCTTTGTCTGCTAGTCTGTATTCTTATCTGTGTTTCCTAAAGCAGAGGAGCTGGGTATGGGGAGCCTGCCCCTGACAGCCCTCTGAGCGTGCTGCTGCAGGTCAGGACCTCTGCCCACGGAAGGAGCACTGCCTGTAGGCCTCCCATGTCTCCTCACAGAAACCTAGGCTGGACACTCTGTCACTCTGACAAAGGTCACTTTTACATCCCGTCTTCTAAAAGGTCACAGCACGACCCCAGGTGCAGGAGAAGAGGAGGAGGGAGAAGGCAGCTTTCTCCTTTTTTTCTTCCTTTTTTTTTTTTTTTTTTTTTTATTTGTTACTACCACTGGAAAAAACATGCCTTGCCTTTGCTCTTGTTACTGCCCCCTCTTTCTCTGCCCACGCTGGTACCTTCTCTAGCACTAACGGCTACAGTACAAGTTTTCCCCTTGTAGACTTACCTGGCTGGTTACTGGTTTTTCTCCTCTTTCTCCACTTTGTTCTATCTGCATAGCTGTAGCTGTCCTATTGATAGTCCTTCGAATTAATAAACACACACTTACAACCTTACTGTGCCCTCCAGATGTAACCTGTATGAGCATAGTTCTTCACCAGTTTTTGTAAGATGCATGAGCGCATACCTAAAAGTAGTTTTTCCCCCTGAGGGCAGGGAGGGGGGGGAAAGTAACAATCCTTCTCCACCTCATTCTGGTATATGGTGGTAAGTGGATACATGTCCTGAAGGGAAAACTGCTTTCTCTTGCTACTTGCTATCAGCATTTACACGTGTCGGTGAGAGACAGGGATGAGAGGTAAAAGCCAAATCCTCAGGTGTCGCTCACTGTGCTGCGTAGTTGTTTCCCAAACTAGGATTTACTGAACAAGGGAGAGGACGTAAATAATTCCTTTTTCTTGACTTAAAGAAGGCTCGATAGTTAGCAAGACATTTATATTTGAACTCTATGTGGCTTCAATTCAGGACTAGTGGTTTTAAATCCTGGATCGTTCTTCCAGCGTTATTTCAAGTTCTTCCTTGTCATAGAATTTGGAGCAGCAGTAGAGTTCTTTTCTGCATTTCAGATACTGATGGAAGGTAAAAAATATAGGAGGTGTCTCTGTGTCTTCTCATTTTAATATCTTTTTTTCTTTAGGCTTGGACTGTGTTACCAAAGACAAAGGTGTGCTGGACATGATTCTCTTTGTGGCATACTGCAGTGACTTGCTAGAGATGCTAGTTGTAGTCCTTCAAACAGCAGAGATGGGAGATTAAGTTCTAGAGATATAGTTGACTTTGTGAGGACGGTAACTTGATACAGGCTATTTTATTTGCAGTATTCAGTCTTCACAAGAAGTTTCCTTATGTTGAAGTAGAGATAGAAAGAGGCAGAGAGAGAGACATGGAAGAGTCACTTTTCAGAGAACTCATTATAACTTTTGTATAGGAAACAGCCTGCCCCTCTATTCTATTCTAGTCTTTGAAAAATAAGTAGTCAAGTTTTCGCTTCTATAATAAAATGTAATAATGTACATCTATCTTAGATATACATAAGGGCTCTTATTACTTACAGATCTCAGTCACATGTCACAGTATGGTTTTTTAAGATAGTGTTGCTTTATTAAAGGTACATGCTGTTAGCCCAAAGTAATTAAGTTCAGTTACTTACTGAACCAGCTTACTTTCAATTGTGTGAGTACCTTATCTGATTCCTGAGATCTCAGAGGAAATCTACGCAGCTTGCAGAGTACCCACTAGGCCAATCTACCATTATCTAACCAGATTGCTAGAAATCTTATATATTGACCAGGCCACAGAAAAGGCAAAATCTGTGGAGTAGTACCCCCTTCTGTGAAGTCAAAAACTAGGCCATGGTTGAGCTAGGAATACCAATGCACTGGGCTACCTGTTGAGCAAAAAAAACCCAAAAAAACAAGAAAAGGAAAAAATAGCCACAGTGAAGAATACCCAAAGGTGGTTTTCTGGATTCCCAGTCAGAAGGGAGACTGTTCCACTAGTTGGGTCTTAAAAGGTCTTTTCTATTCTGTTTAAATTCTTATAATATGCCCCTCACCAAGATATGAGGGTGTCTGTCTAAGGATGTCTCTCTTTTCATTCTTTTCAGCTGTGTTTGTTTTCCTCTCTCCCCTTACCCATTCTTTGCAAGTTCATGAAGAGCATTCAGACCCCATGAGGGGGTCTCTACAGATCCCCTAAGAAGATTAAGCTCTCTGAATATTTCATGCCCCTGATTGACAGTTCCTGAGGACCTCTTGTAAGCCTGGCGCCCGTATTCTTGTTTAAAAAAAAAAAAAAAGAGAGAGAGACAAGAAAATCACATCCACAGAAAAAAAAAATAAATTGATCCTATGGGCCCGACCTCTGCTGACAGAAGGCACTAGATGGAGGCAGTTCCTCCCGGACATGTTGCCCTCCCTTTCCCTCCCCACCAGTCTCTATTGTGACATAAAAGGAAGGTAATGGGATTTTAAGAGGCAAGTAGCAGTCAGAGCTGTGGTTCTGCCCCATCCCCCTCCCTTGAGCTCCAGCGCTTAGGCTCATGGCCCCTCAAGAGCTATTGTAAGCCTCTGTCCCTGACTCTCATTCTGTGCCGGCGTTCTTCCTTTTCTAACAAGCTGACCTAGCTGAGCTGATGGCCCCTCATTAGAGGCTGAACTGCAGAGCGAGCCCTGTGCTCTCCTGCAGCCGTTTCACCCCATTAAGGGTTGCCCCCTGGTTGACAGCGGGAAAGGGAGCCGACGACCTGTAAATTCTCATCAGACTGTTTTAGAGTCTCCCTTCCCCCTTAGTCATCCTGTAATAGGCAGCTGAGAAGTTTCTGCTTTATTTAGGAAGGCAGGGCTGAGATCTCCTCACATGCTGGGTTTAGGAGACGCTCCTTGATGGAAACAGGAGGATGAGGATGAGAGGGGAGAAAGGCAGAAAGAAACAGCTCCTAGCCCTTCTTACAACTGGAGTGCAGTGAGATTTCCTGCTGCGCTTGCCATAGATACCAGTGTTAAAGACAGCAAGGTCCTGTTTGCTTCTTACCAGATGCTGAAGGAGTGAGTGCATTGCACAAAGTCTGTTCTTGCAGCCAGGTGGCATTTAGTGTGGGAACTGTTAAGCTTACCTGAGAATTGTAAATCTTACTCAGAACAGTAAATGTAATTACAGAAACACTAACAATGAAATGCCTTGATCCTTCCCCTTGCTGTTTATTGACTTTATTGACAGAGGGTCACTTGGAATTCTCAGGATCATGCCTCTACTGGCTAACCCATTTCTGGGGCTTGCTTGAGATACAGCCGTAAATGTCCTGTGTGGCTTATCCAAACTTGGGTTTGTAGGCCTTTGCTTCAGCTTGTTTTCAGACCAAAGAGGAGCAGTTTACAGGATTATGCTGCTAGGGCATGTTTCAGTTCTGCTAAACAGGTCTGTGACGAGAGGGAGATGGAACTTCTTCCTTCTAGAGTGAAAGCACTGGAAAGAGTCATGGGTTTGCCTGTGTTCCCTGAATGTAAATGAAGGTGAAACACTAAAGCTTTGTTTTGAACTGTTGCTGAGGTGGAACAGGCTGGGTAGGGAAGTAGTGAGGGAGCCTTGTCAGTACTGAACGTAATGGCTCCAGCACATCCCATGTCTGCACCTCACAGATAGGGCACTTCTTCCCTTCTTTGGACTCCACAATGGTTGTGGTTATTGGCCTCTTACTCCAGATTTAAAGTTTATTTTAAGATGTTGTTTATAAGATGTTTTAGAGGGCAGAGCACGTAGAGGGAGGGATGTGTACACTGCTCTGAAGCAGATCTCTATTGGCTGTTACCATGAAGGAAACTATTAATCCAGGAGAACACTGAATTTGCCCGAGATCCCCATTTAACTTATCTCTTGATAGGCCTGTTCAAGTTTGGAACTAGCCAAAGAGCCAGAGTATCAGTTGGATCAGTGATAGACTTATTTAAGCAGACATGACCTATTTAAATACCTTATGGAATTTTAGGTGGGCATTTTAGGCAGGGAGCCAGTTGAGTTTAGGCCGTAGCAAGTCAATCCCACTTCTGTTTTATTCCTGGCAGTGCAAGGATGGTTAGTAAGGCATCTGTGAAGCCCTAGGTTCCCCATGCAGTGGTCTTTCCTGATAAAGAAAAGGTGGTTGCTACAGATGGGGAGTAAGCAAACTAGAAAGCAGAGGGTCCTAACAGTGTTTATTCTGGACTCACATTATTTAGGGTAAGGATAGTCAGAGAGGAAGGATAGAAAAAGGGAAGCAGGTAACTCAGAGGCCTGTGCAGCGTACACATAAATTGGCACAGCTTCCTGTTGGCAAGTTTATGGGAGTCATCCATGGTGTTGGGGCTACTCCACAAATTTGGTGCAACGGGATTACAACCATGCAAGTAGATAGAACGGTCACTGCTTAGTAATTAGGAAACTCTTACCAACTTCTGCAGTACTCTAATCTTTTCCTTGCTCAAGAATCCAGAATTGCTGGATTCAATTTAAAGTCTGCTCTTTGATGTTAGGCTTGCCTTCTCAGCGTGATTGATCTGCAGTGTAATGCAAATCTCTATTAAACTTGAAAGTCCTTTCCTATGTAGGTTCAGTACTTCTGTGTGAGGTATGGCTGGACACTCCATTAGGGCTTGGGACTATTTGAGTAGTGGACTCTTCAAGTTACATTAGGATGTTGTTCTATGTAAAACGTATAGGCAATTTTATAAAGCGTATGCTGTGCCAGTAAGTTATCCAAGAGCATCACCTTTTGTAAGTCAACTATTATTTTTAACAACTGATTGACGTCCCATTTTCTTGCAATAGCAATCTTGGTGGACTGCCAGTGTCATTCCTCAATAGTGCTTATCCTGCCAGTGTTCTCTGGATGGGGTGTGCAGCTTACATCACAGGTCGCCTATGGTTACAGTTCATTATTTGGTTTGGGGGGATGAGAGGAGCATTTGGGTGTTTATAACCACCATGGAAAAGATTTGTATACAAATAGAATCAAAGGAAGCATTAGCTTTTGATTAGTCTCACACCACTGGTGGTAAGCTTTATAAAGGCTCTATTGTTACGGCACAATATTATGACCCTCAGTCTAGGCCTTATCTCATTTGTTACTACTGGTGCTGCCAGATGGAGTTCAGGGTTCCAACCTGTGCCCTGCCTGTCAGTTCTCTGTGCCTGGGAGTGCTGCATACAGAGCACACTGCTCAAGAACAGTGCCAGTGGTTTTGGAGGGATTTAATCCTCTCCTGCTGAAATGAAATGATGGGATAGGGACTAGATTTTTGTCTTAACTGTAGCCACCAATATGAAGCGGAAAAAGCTCAGCAGACATCCTCATAACCCTGCCAGATTGAGGAAGAATGAATCCTAGGTCTGGGAACTTTTTTCAAAGTTTTGAAATGGGAACAATCATAGCCACAGTTTCTTGTAGCGGGTGCAGTCTCTGCAGACAAAATCCTTGATTGAAGGTCAGTGAAACCCTTTTTAAATCCAGTTCTATTCTTTGACTTGAAGCAATTTTGTAAGAAATTTGTCTGATTCCTTAAAATCTCTTTCTCTACTCAGCTTCTTTGTCAGTCTGAGCAGAACAGCTGAGAATGACAGAGCCTGAAGACAAAGCTACCCTTTAGTCGTTCCCAGTTTCTTACAAGGTCTGCCCAGTCTCTCATAGACACAGAGAAGGAGCAATTTGAAAGTATCTGAATGCCTACCATCCTCTCATCATTCCTTTTTCAATTTTAGATGAGCAACAAATAAAGCAGGGGAGACTGAAGGTCATTTTTCTTGATGGTAATTGGAGGTCAACCTGCTGGCCTACTTGCAGATTTTTGCCTCTCATGAATCACAGTATTTCGTCTGTAATTAAACAACAGACGTTTTTGTTGGAACAGATCTGCTGATGTTTGGGACTGGTGGAGTATTTTCACTAACCAGCTTTTAGGTATTTACCTTCATTGATAAGAGTAGGACACTAATCATGTATGCTGTGCTCCTACTCTGAATGCTCTGTAGAAGCCTGCCTGCCTCCCTCTTCTGTCTGCACAGACACTTCAGGGAGAAGTCCTTTCCCTAATGTAGATAACTGGGATATAAAAAGGCAGGCAGAAAAAATATCCCTCAGTGCTACAGGCTCCTGTGTTTAGGAAAAACTGTAGAGATCCTCATGCACTTTGTGTTGCAGTGGTCAAGAAAGTAATTTTTTTTTTTTCAAAAGCAATTTCTATCTCTTATTTCATATTAAGCATGGTGGAGTATACAGCTTATTGATAATATGTTTTTCTGGTATAGTCACCCATAGGAAAATACTTCGAAAGACATCGTCATTTATTTTTAGACACCTCATATAGGACAAACATATTGCTCTTCAAAGAAATCCTCACCTCTTTACAGAAATGTAGAATAATTCAAACTGGAAGGGACTTTCGGAGGTCACATGATCTAAGCCCCGCTCAAAGCAGAGGAAAGTGATAGCGGTTCAGGATCCTGCTATCCATCCTTAATCCCATGCAACAAAGAACCAGCTCTTCCCATCAAGGTTTTCGGGAGTCAGGATTGCTGCAGTCCTGCCAACCCACCCTGCTGGAGTGACCTTTCTGTGGTAACTGTGGCAAAAGGAGGCAGTCTGACCTCTGCATTAGAATAGAGATGGACTGGGTTTGCTGTGGGTGTCTCAAAATTGCTAATTCATTTCACACACCCAAGTGGAAAACTGTGCATAGCTCTGGTGCTCTATATGTTAAAAAGTGGTTATCACAGTAATAATAGGATGAGAAAACTAAGGTTTTTCATTAGGAAGGGAAGAATGGTAATGGAAAATTTGGGTTCCCTGTGGAAATGGTTATCCATGTTCAAAAACAGAGTGGAATTTGAACCCATTTTTTAGGGTTCTGAAATTTCTGGATCATTTTTTCCGTTTTAATTGTGGTTAGGAATAGAACCAGAAAGAGCAAGATACCTCACAATTTCTTCTAGCATTTGGAGTTGTGAGCAGAAGTAAAAAATGTACTAGAAATCACACACAAGATGATAATTTTCTTAAAGGTTTGGAGCCCAGTTTTGCAGAGTTAGGAGGTTTACTTCAATTTCCAGTTAGACAACAGCCATGAGTGTTGGGTCAAACACAGGGCCCAGGTTTGCAGAGATCTGTGTGAGTGGGGCTCTGTAAATGCAGGATTGATGTCTTGAAGATTTTCCTCTCCTGGGGTTCACTTGTTGTTCCATGGAGTCCAAGGCCGGAGGGGAAGAATCATTGCCTTTGCCTTCCCTTATAAGAGAAAAGATATTTTCACTAAATATTGTCATAGGTCTTTAGAATGTCCCTTCATTTTGAGGGGGGGAAGATATCACCAAAGAGAAACCCTGGCCTTTTCATCCAAAACTGAGCTTTTCTATAGGAAAAAAGATCACATTTATGTTTGCAGAGGGTGCATTTTGCCTTGAATAAACTGGCTAAAATTTGCAGTTGAAATCCATTAAATATTTTCATTAGGGTAGAATGAAATTCTTTTGAAACCAGTTTTGCCACTAGTGACAGCTATAAATTTCATATGACATAATGTGCTGTCGGTTGTAGATGTTTGAAAGCATATGGGGAGGAAGGAGTTAAGGATTCTGCTCTATGAGCCATCCACAGCAGGGAATGACCCAGTTTAAAAGGGTTAACAGTATTTGGTTTTTCAGAACTATTTGTTATATCAAGTTAGTGCAGCAGAGGTCACACGGGTCACTGTGCCTCCCCCTTCCCTTTCCATTCCCAGCCCCTACTCCATTCCTTGTTTCTTCTCTAATCTGATGACCTCAGACACAGCTCTTTCCTTATGATGTTCTTGACAGCATCTTCAGACAATATGCAGCTCGACGCCAGTTGTCTTTCCCTTTTTCTCCTGTCCCTCAGGAGAAAACCTTGGATGCTAAAAGGCACTTTGTGCAGTGGGGAAAAGCCTCAGCAATTTGTTCTGTGGTTTTTGGACAAGAGTAGCTCAGAAAACAGTTTGCCCTGTATGTGCACTCCTAGCATGACTGTCTTTTCTTCCCGGTGTGTATTTATTTCTTTCTGGTTTGTCTTTTTGTTTGGTTGGCTTGGCTTTTTTTTTGTTTATTTTGTGTGTGTGTGATTAAAAGCCTTCTGTAAATCTTAACTTCTCTGCTGTACCTTCTGGTCTCTTTCATCATGGTGTTGCTAAGTGTGTCTTGCAGAAGTTCTGAGCGAATGCCTCTTTGGGAGTACAAATTAACATATTACTATTTGCAAATGGTAATGGGAAGTTTTGACTGGAATTTGCACATGGGTGTAGTAACCAAATTAGGTCAGATTTCCTATTCTAACCATGAGAGTTAAGTACAGAAAATGTTGTTTTCTTCCCCTCTGACCTTCTCCTTCAGTCAAAGCTTCTCTTAAATTTTTCCCAGTGTATTTTTATGACCTACTTTCAGAGGTACTGAAGGTCCACAGGAAGTGGACTCCTGAAAGTGAAGGAAAACTTCAGGTGCTTGATGTCTTTTTGAAAATCAGGCTAGAATCAGGTGATAACGGTTATGCTTATATGGTTTTTTAGCCCTAGTAGCATCACTGTGTTAACTTTCTGTCACACCATAAACAAGGAATAGAACACAGATAGGAAATCAGGAAAGCTCTAATTTTCCTGATTCCTCAGTTGCCTGTGTTTTACTGTGTTTCCCATTCTTCTGCACCTGTGCCTCTTTTGACATCCAGTTGGCTGATTTTTTTAAAGAACATTCCTTGCTTCTCGTTGTATTCTGTTCATTATGCAGTCAGAGCTAGGGGACTTACACATGCTGTTAGGGGGTAAAATCAGTAAGAGTGTAATGGACCATTTGTCTTCCTCTGCTATGGTTTGACCTGGTTTCTGAGGAGTGTGCTTTGCTCTTTTAGAGGATCAGGGTAGTCTAGTCCTGGATGTCCTTAATCTCCTGAGGGAAATGAATGACCACCACAAAGCTACTGCTGGTAAAGTTAAAGCTGTTTCTTGCAGCCTTCCCAGGGCTGGGTAGCTGCCAGACCTCAGTGTTTTTAACAGAGCTGAGGGATCAGTGAGAAAAAATGCCTGTGCATATTTGCTTGAATTCAAAAGCAAATTGCAACTCGAGTGTGCTTGTGTGGCTTGAGTTTGTTTCCTGGTCATGTTCAGTACATAAGTGCTACTCTTGCGAATATTAATTAGAAAGCAAAGATTAAGGCTGTGTCTTCTTTTAGAACTTTTTTATATTATACTCCAAGAAAATCCAAGATTCTTAGTTAAGTCACCACAAATTGATATATCTGGCAAGCAGAGGTTTATATTCAAAGTTTCACATAAGTGTTGAAAGCAAAGTTGAAGTAATACTTTTCATTGTCAGTTTTTTTCAGTTCACAGTTTGCTTCTCTGCTGATGAGTTACAAACTGTTTCCCAGTAGCATGACCAGCTGACAACTGGGTAGCAGTCGGAATGGTTATTTTGAGTTGTGTGCTTTGCTGGATAAATTGGAAAAAATGGCCACATTTTGCATACAGTGTATGTTGTAAGCTGTTTATTCGACTCTAATACTGAGCATCAGGCTTGACTGCAAGAGAGTTACAAGTGCCTGACAGCAAATGTGACAATGTGGACTATTTGGTGTTTTTCCCAGAAGATGGTCAGGGTGTAATACGTATAGTGTGAGAGGACTCTGTCAGATACCGTGTTCAGGCAATTCTGAGTTCTACTTTGAGCTTTGACATTAACTCTGTCTTTGAACAAGTTAGCTAGCATTCCTGCCTCGGTTTCCCTGTGAATGAATTGGGGATTGTACTGCAGTACTCTTCTACCTCCCAGAGGTACTGCTGCTTCTTTTTATATTATAGCAATTTAGGAATGTTTGGTGACCAACCACAACAAAAAGGGTTTGAAGTCATAAAAATTTTGGCTAATGGACTTCTTCAGTTGAGCAACTGTTCAACGTATTGGAAGAAAATCTATTTAAGTTTCACCTTTGTTAACCTCCACTGGAACATGCCTGTTTCCCATTTCCCAGGGCAGTATAGGTATTGAATGCAGTATCTGTGTGTTTCAGATCTTCGTTCTAGATTCTCTGGAAGGATTTCACATCTTTGCTCCAGGGCCTGCCCAGATGTTTAATGAATTCTAGAGAGTCATGGAGTTGTCGTGTCGCTTATTATGCAGTTTTCTTTGCATCCTACCATTGGCCTCAGGATTACGCATTTTTGGAAGCACAAATGTGGTGGAGAGTCTGGAGGAATGAAAGCCTTTCAAGTTTTTTTGAGGTTTTTGTTGCTTTTTTCTTAAAAAGGCGAGACACTCTTCTGTTGTTGCAGCATTCTTCTTACCCACCAAGTCATCTAGTTCAAAGGACAATACCAGGGAAATTTCAAGTAAGGGAAAGATGTATACAAACCTGTAGCAGGGAGTAAGCATCAAAATAGGAATGGAAATTGGCAGGAGCTCTGAAAGGCCAAAAGTTTCCAGCTCAGAAAGTGAGAGAGGAAGTCAGTGAGTGCAAAAGGATTCCCTCTCTCCCCATCTCTCGGCCCCCACCCTCTGTCCTTCCTCCACACCCCACCGGGGGAGAAGGAGAAGAAACTTGGCAAGCCATCTTGTCGCCAATCAATCTGTGGTGTAACAATTAGCACTTAAGCAGCACTCACGCTAAACACAGGCTCAGAAAACACTTAAAAAGGAAAAGGAAAAAAAAAAACACCCAACCAAAACGCCAACACAACAACAACAACAGGGGAAAGCTGGAACAGATCAATGCCACGCTGAACAGGAGGCACCTAATACCCCATTATTGACAAGGACGATAGCGCTTTAAGTGTGTGCTCTCCATGCTGAGCAATTAGCCAGCAGACCACTGCCGTGAAGGCAACTCCACCACAAGAACGCACCCTCCCCTGCTGCCCACCGCTTCCCCCAAGAGGTGTTTGATGACAGCTTCATTTGTTAGCGTGATTCCAATAGCTGGCGGCGCCGGCATCCTTTCCATTACGGAAGAGAGTGCGAGGGGAGACTGGGCAGTAGGTCTTCTCCCTCCCCCCCCTGGCCTGTGGTAACAGAATACAGTAGACACGGAGTCTGTCTGTGCACTGGCTAAATTGATTGTAATGGGTTTCTTAACGTGGTGAAAGAACCGACTGTTTTCTCGCCTCAAAGAAAGGCTGGAGGAAGGAGGAAGTGACTCCAGCGGCTGCGGCACAGTGGATGAAAGTAAACTTTTGTTTAGTAAAGACCAGCCGACTGCAGACTGTCTCTGGCCTTTCAGCTAGCTCTCAGCAACACTGTTTTTTAGAAGAAAGGAGAGAGAGTAGAAAACAAACTGTCAGCTTCCTGCCTTGGCTCTTGCGCTCATAATAACCCTGCTGTCTGGCCGCATTGCCCAGAAGCATACTGGAAACCTCTTAATGGCATGGAGTCTGTTTTCAGAAGGTGCCTATGGTCTGAGGCATTCAAAGGGAATTCATGCACATGTAGAGTGGGGCACATGTACTTTTAAATGCTTGGCTAGGCTGGGGCTTACCAAAAAGGTGTGCCTAGCTCCTGTAATAGGAGAAGCTAGGGCCAAGCCTAGAGAGGATAAGGCCTTCTGAAGAGTATCCGAACGGCATCTGTTATTGATAAACTGGTGTTTATATGGAAGCCCAAGAGCCATCCTGAGACCTCCCAAGTGGAGAGATTTGTCCCAGGTTAGACTGTGTCTGTGCAGTCAGATAAAACAAGCAGTCAGTCAGTCATAGCAAACACAGCAGGTGCCATTCAGGGACCTCAGTTGTGCTGAAGCCTGTCTCGCTAATCTGTACTGTATTGTTGCCTAAGCTCGCTGGGATCTGCCTAAGGAAAACAGTGTTGGGAGCTGCCCAGAGTAACCTGGCCACTTTCTATCTGAGGCGAATCATTGTGTCGTATCTGAGCAGCCTTTGTCAACAAAATAAAACAGTTAACACGCAGGTCTTCCAGCTTTTCAGGGAGGTAGTATATGTTGTAATAGCTCTCTAGAGAAACCTGTTCCATTCAGCTGACATGGTGGTGGGGGAGCAGAGGCTGGTCTCTTTGATTGCTCATTGCTAGAGATATGCTTTAGCATAACCCTCTTTTCTTTCCATGGAATGAGTTTTTTAGTGATAGCACAGGCTGATAGATACCACAAAAGATGAGGATGCCCAGACACCTGGTGTGTGGGCACTGCCATATCGTTAGGGAGGAGAAAAAGCATTTAAGTTTAACATCACAGTGGTGTCATTTAGGTTGCAGGTGGTTACCCACCTTCAGACTCTTGCCTGGTTCAGAAAATATTCTCGAAGTTAGGTCTTGTGAGTAAAGAAAGGGGTCTGAAAAGTACAACTTCCTGTGCCATTGTAACCAGAAGCTGCTGTTTGTCTCTGATGAGGAGGCTTTAAGATGATGCCAGATGGGGCCATTAAAGCTGTGCAAACAATAAGGAGCACATAGGGGAGGCTGTTAATGGGTTTCTTTTGGAAGCATCAGCTGGAGCTGCTGAATGGGGCACATGACCTATTAAAAAAAACCACTTGAGAAATCTCTGTGCCTGCTGAAATGATGGGATTTTTTTACCCTCCCTGTTTATGCCAACCCACTAAGGATCTGACACGCTGGATGCTCACACACTTGTGTTTGCAGCTTTGCTCACTTGCCAATATGCTTTATGGCTTGTGCTATAAAGCACTGAGATCAATGGGCTGGATGAAGTGTCCCAACCACATCGTTCTAAACCAAGAGGAGGCCACGTATAAGGAGATGGCTTCCACTGAAATGTTGTCTGGTAACAGTTTCTGGGAAAGGGAAGCCTACTTTTAGTGCAGATTCTTTTCATGGTTACAAACTGATATTTTGCATGGAAAGCAAGCAGTGCAGTTAGAGATGGCTAGCAGAAGACTTGTAAGTGTATGAGTTCTTAGGCCTTGAGTTCTGTTGGGGGGCGTATGTGATGCAGAGATTGTGGTATAGCTTGGCAAAACTAGTGAGTTTCGGCTCACATGAGGATCACAGACTGGTTGACTTTGTTCCATGTGAAGGGACATGCCTCTACCTGCAGTGGGCAAAGAAAAAATTATGTGATGGAGAAGTGTTAAAAAAGAAAACACAGATACTTTCCTTTAGCAGTGGACCAAGATCTTAAGTTGCCTCATAATGTGAATGTATTTTCAGTCTATCTTTTTTGGCAGAATACTTCAACATCCTGCCTTGAATTTAGGGAGGCTGATGTGTTCATTATCACAGAGGCAGTTAGGTAAAGAATGTGCAGAACTGTATTCAACAATTTCAGTGAAGAGTTGTTCCTTTAATCACAACAAAAATCATATCTCAAGTAGCTATGCTTTTATAGCTGCCTGTGTAGATGTGGCCACGCTTGTTCAGTTCGGTCATGTCACTGCAAGCTCCCACGTGGAAGGATCGAAGAGCAGGCCCTCTGTGCCCCAGCAACTAGAGACTCCATAGCTGACTGCTTTTTGAAGTTGTGTGCAGAATGAGAGTATGAAAGCTTTACCACCACAGCTCACTGTGCACAGGTATAAGTGAGCTTACAAGGTGCAGGGGAGAATTAATTCCGTGGTGTATGCTGTGTGTTACTTCATTGGATCGGGTTTGAAAAGAGAGACTATTCTGAGAAAATGTCAAACACTAATTTCTTGATTGAAATTTAACTAACTGTGCTTGATTCTTTGCTATTTGAAGCAGAGTCTTATGATAGAAACTGCAGTATAATGGTTGAGTTTTTATTGCCTATAGGGATGCAAGGCTTGTTCTCTTCAGATGAGTCACTCCTGAAGGGTGCTCTTGTATTTATTTCATAAATACAGATGTGGATAAGATCTTGCTGAGATAAAGGAAATGAGAATAGAATAGGCTTTGGAGAACACCTTTGAGAAAAGCATGGGATGAAACGTTACATTTATGTATGCTTATCTGTGCTGATAGTGCAAAATAATAGAATAACCAAGGGGAAGGATGGGTGTTGTTATTGGGGACCAGTAAGAGCAGGGCTGTTCCGTAGGGGAAAATGAGCTGGGAGCTGAGGGTGACCATACAAGAGGCAGGAACAGTGACCTCATCGACCAGGGTGCAGTCCCACAGGACTAGAGCACTGATGACAGGCTTGGTGACATTACCACCTTCCATTCACAGTCTGATTTGCACAGTCAGACAAATGCAAGGTGATGATGAGTCATGTCTGAGGTCAAACCAGGAAGTCCAGCCAGGGAATCAGGATCGACAAAGCACAGACACGACACAGGTATTTATGTGCCACAGCTCAGACAAGGACTGGAGGCCAGACCAAGGAGTGCAGGTACCTGGGCACAGGTCCCAGGTGAGGCTGTCCAGGGCTCTTGAAGCCTGTTAGTATACTCAGGGCTTGAAAGTGGGCATCTGCATCTTTGCAGTGATGCCTTAGCCCACTTCTGCACAAAAAGAGCTAAAGACTAGCTTTTCGTTTGACACAACATCCCCTTGAAATTGCATGAGACACTCTCTTTTGTGCTTCCAGCGCAATTGTCTCATGGACGTTTGTGGGTTTTGTAAGCAACAGTGAAGAATTGATAAGGGAACTTCCCGCTGTCATCATTTCTTCTTGCTTTTGCTGTATGCCTGTAGTTGAAAGAGAGAAGAAAATCTGGCAATATGGTCATTGCCACTGTAGTTTCTGAATCTCTAAACGCATGAATATGCAGTTCTGCAAATCCTTCCCATCCCTTGCCTGTGCTTGGGAGCCTTCCCATCTGACAGGAAACGTCACCTGAAGGAAAATCAACTTGAAGTGTTTTGTCTCCCACTTGCCACCTTCCAACTTTGGTTGCTGAGAGAAGGAGAGAAAGGCTTTTAACACCATCCAGTGACCCAGCCCTAAGTACAGTCTCCTGGATTTGATCTAGCTGGGGAGACAGGAGGTCAGCTCCAGGGGCCAGGAAGAGTGAGAGAAACCATGTCAACAGGCTGCTCCCGCCGTGTCTGAGTGGTGAATGATGAGCGTGTGACATGGTAGAAGGAGCGAGGGTGCTCACCTGGAAAATGTTGCGGGAAGCCTGTCATGGATGTTTAAGTGCTGACAAGATGTGTCTGAGATATCCTTGCAGTGCATTTAGGATAAGAGTAATCTTTTTTGTGGTTCCTGATTCGGAAGGAAAGTTGCTGCCCTGGTTCATAGTGGGGGAATGAGCAGCGGGTTACAGCTTGATCAGGGGGATTTAGGTAATTTTTCAATATGCAATAATGCTTCTTTACTTAAGTAAGAACTGAAAGGGCAGTTGAAGGTGGGGATTTAAGTCTGCCATCCTCCCTTGATCCATAGGTCTGATCCAAAGTCAACTGAAATCAGCAAAAACAGTTTTTGAAGCAGTCTCTCTTTCAGAAACATCTCCAAATCAGTAAATCATTTGATCCAACATGTAACTTCTTTCTGAAAAAAATATCTGTGGGATTAATCGGCTGCCTAACAGTGCTCAAGTGTATCCCATGTTACCTCCAAGAATGTTGCAGATTAGGTTGGAGACTGCATTGGGCAAATAGGACACAAAAAAACTTGTAAGTAGTCTTGCTGTAGTAGTTGCTGTACTAATACGTAGCAGAAAAATCAGACCAGCCCAGGGTTTTGTAATCTAAGAACACAGGTACTTCTAGTCACTGCAATCTGTGAAGTAGTGAAGACTCATCTAAACTATACTATCTCTGTCGTGAGAAATGAATGTGATACAACAGTGGTGTCATGAACACAGTGCAAAGCAGTTTGTCCTGCTGGTGAGCTATGCCTAAGACATTTTTCCTCTGGTATCCCAGACAGCTTGTTCAAAATTAGCTCAGTTATCTATGCACTGCGCTCTGGTCTACTTCGGAAATGATCAGAAGTGTGTAGGGGTATTATTTGCCTGGGGACACCTGACGTGCTGTCTGCCAGTTAAGAACTGAAGTAATGTTAGAAGTTTCTGGTAGTGTGAAGGGAAGGAATCTCCTTTTGGAACTAGATTTTCTATAGCAAAGGGTCTTAAGAAATAATGACTAGGCGGGTCTTAGCATGTACCTCCCGATGCCTTGTCAGGAAACACAGATGCACTGTGGAACCTAAAATGTCTTTTGAAAAGAGGTGACTTGTCTAATTCTGTTGTCAGTTTAAACTGATAAAATGCACTCGACTTCCCTGCAGTTTTCCTACTTACAATGTGGTAAGCAAGAACAGAACCACATCGTGATCTGCAACAGATCCTTTTCATTGATCTATCGTCAATGCTTCAGTGAAATCAAGGTAAAAAATCGGAATTTTCTACTGCTTATATGAAGGCAGAAATTTGAATTTTTGTTTCTCTTCCTTGGTTTGTTGCTCACACTCTTAATTGCTTGACTTCTGTCATTCTGCAATAGTCAGCTGGGAGAGCTTTGTAATGTTTAGCCTTTGAGCCTGACCTTCCAATCCCTGCAAAGACCAAAAGAGAGGAAAGAGGTTTAACTGAATTTAATTGGGGTCGTCTTTGCCCGTCATCCTCTTCCTACTCATCACCTCGGGGGTTTGAGCTGGGGCTCTACTAACTGGTGGAGATGGAAGGTTGGAGAGGAGAAGATATCTCCACGTCAGAGCCGTGCAGCTGTCATTCTGGGTTACAGAGCAGACAGGAGATGGTGCCTGCAGGAAACAAAGATGGTTCCCACCTGTCCAGAGCTAATGAGGATGTTTCTGATGTCAGTAAAGGTTTTCTGATCACAACAAGAAGCCGGTAATCTTCACAACCCACTCACGAACAATAGGCAAGTAGAAGAGGTGGAAGGCAGAAGCGAAAGAATTGGGGAATAGGATACAGATGAGAGAGAGAAGAATTGGAAGGGACAGATTATTTGAAGGAGGAGAAAAAAAGACAGGGAACAAGCAAAAGAAGGAAAAGAGGAAGTAGAACACATGGCAAAAGAGAGAAAACAAGGATGTCTGGAGGGATTAGGGAGAAATAGATGGAAGGAGCCTGAGATGAGAAATACTGAAAAGACATTGGAAGTGGACCAGAACAAGAAGACCCATAGGAAAAACCGAAGAAAGTCTAGCAGGTGTAGAGGAGTGATTAACCTAACAGATCCTTTTCACAGAAAAGTTTGAAAAACCCGGAGCAATGAAGGACGGGACAAAGCTTTTAAGAGGAATCTTGAGCATAGAGAAGTTCCAGGAAAAGAGATATAAAGTACTTTTGACGTTAATATGAATTTTTTAATCCTAATCTTGAAGTAATCTATTGACTGAAGAGAAAAAATAAAACATCTTCTTGAAGTGAGAAGATGGGAAAAAAATTGCGAACAGGCAGGAAGCCTGAATCGGGCACTGTCTGTTGCTCATGGGCATCCTGTGCTCAAAGCCTACAGTGTGCATGTGCTCTAAATGCATCCTGGGAGTGTGGTAGGAAGGAGTCAGGCAGCTCTTGGGCTGTTGGAAATTGAGTTGAGGGGCTTTCAGCATAGATGAGTGATAGGCTTGGCCTTGGATATCCATTATCATGTGTATCCTCTGTCTAAAATCTACCAACATGTTTCCGAGAGAAGCTTGGAAGTAACAGAGCAGTTTTGAAAATCTAGCCGTGAGCTGAAATTGCTCATCCGTTTGTAGAAATGGAGCCGGTATTTGCATCCTTTCATACTGCTTGGATTCTGTGCTGGTGTTTCAGCTCTTAGTAGAGGACACCACTAACACGAAGGGAATTTTACAGATACATATCTATATATGTCTACATATATAAAACACATGTAAAATAGTAAATGATTTATATATGTTAGATAGCATATGATGCAGAATTTGATCCAAACAACTTTGAAAAATAGCATTTGACTTTGTGTGACTAAGCAGAGCACACATTGTATAATCAGTTGTATAGTTCAAGTTCAGTTTCAGTTGTGGACCAAAATCATGTACATCATTAGATTGTAAAATAACAAGCCAAAATGAAAGTTCAAGAATTTTCTGCTAATACATCATGGTATGCAGTTTGAAGTGGTGTTTTTTAACAAATCTTACGTTGAAGTTGGTATAATACTGGTACAAAGTTGGTATAATCAGTCTGATTATATCAGTAGGATCTTTCAAAACAATCTAGCACAAAATAAAAATCTTTTGGAGATGGTACTGCTGTGTGTGCCTGCTTAAACCTAAACTGTTCCTTCCTAAGCGACTTTCCTAATTGGTAGGTCTCTTGCATTCCTAAGCTATGCTTGTCCACAGTCTAATCTTTCATTATTACTCTGCATGCTCTTGTTTGCTTCTTGAAGAATTTTCTTCCCTCTGCACATTAGTCTGTCCCTGTAAGTTTACAGTGAGTAATTTCAGGAAATTCCCGGCCTTCTCTAGCCTATTGAGAAGGTAGCAGAGCTATGACAGGGAGTGTTTGTTGGCAATTTGTTTCTCCTTACTCATAGCTGTCTTCCTTAGTCTTAGCTGAAATATTTAAGTAGAAATTTTAAGACCAGAAATGTCTATTAGGCTAACGTAAGCTGACCAACAAATGTAACACAGGGAAAGAACTTCCCTCAGGAATTCCACATCAATCCTATAATGTCCTTTTTTGCCAGCATCTCAAGGAATATCTTGGCATAAAGCCAGAGAATTCATTTTAAGTATTGCAAAAACTGAGAACATCAACTAATAAGTCCCCTGCTGAGGTAGCAGCTATCACCTGTGACTTACAGGGAGGAAGCAGCTGATGTAAGAGATTTGTCCAGGAGTGTGTGACACTTCTTAGTCTGCTGCAGGAATAAAACTATGGCTTTATACCCCTTGGAAATGGGCTTCATTCTCACAGCTCCCCCCTACTCCTTTATCCTTTCCCTGTAATAGGTTTACTATGAAGCACCAACTGATCCTGCTTACACATTTTTGCCAAAATGGGATTCAGTTGGGTTTTTTTCCTCCCAAGAATAATATATTTTATCATCAACGCTTTCATATGCACTGACATTTCTTTAAATCCTGTGAAAAATCTTAACTTTGGGAAATTGTTTCTTCCTCTTCTTTGTATGAAATGTCATGCGATTCGTCTCATTTTGGTCAAGCTCTGTGATGATCTTCCACCACAGCTCTTCTGTAGTTGATATGAGAAGATCAGCAGCTCCAGAGCACAACTCAACTCATCTTAAAATAGGTGTCGAAGTAGAAATGAATCCTGTTTGATCGGACTGTCCTGTTAAAAACAGGAAGACACTTGAATCTGCACAAGAAGAACAAATATTTATGTTGGTGCTAAGTAGCAGTTGTCATTCACGAGTTTAAAAATAAAATGAAAGCAAAGTATGTCCTATTATAGCACTGGTGCACTATCTCAATGTGGTGTTACAAAACAGTGTACAAAAGCTACAGAATTTAAGTAGGGAATGTTAAATTAACTGGGAACTCATATAAAATCAGAATTTTTAGCTTTTTTTTTTCCACTTTGTATTGAAAATTCTAGCATTTCAGTTTCATCAGATGCCTGCAAAGCATTGTTCTGAAGCAGAACAAAGCCAGAGTAAGACCATTAAAGTAGGGCTGTGCAGCGCTCCAGTGTTAGGAGCGTAACTTCAATCAGGTCTTCCAATTATCCTCCTTATTTCCCAGCATTTGCCACCGGCCAAGAGCAAGAATGGGAAACCATCAGCTTGTTTCCTAGTCAAGTTTATTTCTGAGTTAAAAACACATTATTAGTGTTTCATTCCCCACAAAGTCGTTGCGCACTCCCCTGTGAAATGCCAAGTGAGTTGGATCACCAGTGGGGCTGTTCACTGGGGCTGTCCTGCTCTGTCCCAGTTTGAAGCTCGGGCATGTGACAGTCACAGTGAACAATCACAGCTGAACCCTGGGGAGGTCAAAGCGGCACGGCCCTAGAGTTTCAGCCTCAAATAAAACTTTTAAACGAATACATTGGGGTCTTTCTCTCTCATCCCAGCCCCCCTCTGCTCCTCTTTGCTGCCCTCCCCCTTTTCTCTTTGAAGAAGTGTGTGTTGATGTAAGTGGACAACACAGGGAGTCAATAAAGGGGGTATCGGAGAGCCTAGGAGGAGATTGCCTGCAGCAACAGAGAAGACACAATTACTGCAACAACTGTCCAACCAACCACAGCCAGGAGACTCCACTTAATCTAATTGAGTGTGAAGGCAGGCTGGAGACACAGGACCTGCTCTTCCATCCCCCCCTCCCATAATATAGACACTATTGGCTGCTAATTGGCGCCAGTGGGCTGGTGCTAATTGTGCTGATGTCTTGGTCTGAGGACAGGCATGTGAAGGATGAAGGGGTCTGCTGGGAATAGGAGGAGGGGAGAGTGAGGGAGACAGTGGTCATAAAAGTTGGAACAGGGCTTTAATTTCATATCAAATATTTAAGTAAGTGAGTGGAAGATCTGTGAACTCTCTTTGTGGTAACCCACAAAAGGCCTTGGAGAATACCACCCCCCTGCCTCCAGCCCTAGCGATGAGCTGTCTGAAGTGCTGTGTTCTTCCTCCTCCTTAGCTTTGTTTAATTAATTGTGAGAATTGCTAACGATCCTTTATTCCTCTTTGTACCTTCAATGCTTTTTGCCATTGCTAGGTCTTTCGTCTTTATTTCAGAGATTCAGCTTTTCCAGCTCTAGGGCTGTCAAAAGTTTATGAGCCTTCGTCGCATGGAGATTTTGGCTGAACAGAATGACAGCTGAGGCTGTGATCAAGGTCATTACCCTGAAGTTGGAGAAGGCCTGGTCTGTACATGCAAGGCCAGGATGAACAGTGGTGACTGTGTGTGGTGCTGTTCCTTATAAAGGTCCAATCAGACTTCTGGTGATGCAGGTTTACATGGATCAGATGTAACATCTGTAAGGTTGGTTTACATAGAAAGTATTGATGTATTAAGTGTGTGGATACACATGACAAAGTTAAACCAGCTATTTGTACTGCCGGTGTGGGTATAATCATAGCTGTGCAGTTATACTGGAGTTGCATATTTCACACAGACCATTCCTTTTTCTTTCTCAAACAAAATGCACGCTATCTGTATATCAAAATTACTTCTTTTTGCTCAACTCTTTTGTGGACAAACGTGTGTTCTGTGGACAGCAGTGCCTATGGAACAAATTACTGTGTGCTGACCCGCCTTCAGCTCCTTATCCCCCCCAGCTCAAGCTGGAGATGAACACTGTCAGAAATGCTGGTGTGCATGCTCTCAGCCTGTGTTAGTCAATGCAGTCATTTGGGTAGTAAGCTCCTGAAGTGCATATGGGGGGGGAGGGGGGACAACGACACAACGCACACGACATTGCGAGCAGAAAGCTGGGATTGGAGGTGCTGACTGTCTCAACCTTACAGCTGGATTTGGCAAAATGGGTCAGTCCTCTGTTGTTTTCGTGTTAGGACATAGTTGGTGTGACTAGGTAGATTAAAAGTCGTACTTTTTGCTCCATAAAAGTACAAGTTTTAGCTTTATCCTAAGTTAGGAGTGTTCCAGTGTACTGGACTGCATTAGGAACAGATCTGCTGTTGACAGTGGCATCTTTCAAATCTCTCTGACAAAGCCCAGAGTTCTGTTTGCAGGAGGTGGGTTCTTAACTTCGGTATTTTGGCTATTTCATCTAGGCTGATCATGGTTCATTTATATAATTTGTCCTGCTAACTGTGTCAAAGTTCTCAGCCCTCATCTGTCCAGGTCCTGAAAAGCAGCTCTTTTTCTAGCACAACTTGCTATTACAGAACTCTCTGTTGTTTGCTTGGATATTTTTCCCCAAAATAATTTGTTCTTTCTGTGCTCCCAAAGAATTCTGCTACCATATAATTTGTTTTTCTAAAATGCAGATTGGCAAGGGCAGGAAGTGATATCCTACAATACATCTGCTACGTATTATAAATAAATTTTCATTTAAAAATGCTTAGATACATACATATATGCATTTTTCAAGCTGAGTAGGCCAAAGCTGCACTAGTTACACATTTTAAATCTCAGCTTTCCTCCCCAAGAAAACCCAAGTCCCTCACTGGACTAAGTTGCTGTTATGTACAGAAATAATCATTTGAGCTAGAACCCCTGATTCAGATCAGGATTGGAGCTGTGAATTATATCTGCTTGCAGTCTTCCTTCTATGATTTTAATCTCTAAATAAGCAGGAAGAGTCCACTTAAGCTTGTGTTGTGATGAGAGCAGAGCTCCTATGAGGAGAAATGACTTGCTGACCGCTGGATGTGTGCTGGATAAAGGTGTGACTTCGGTGTATGTAGAATACTCTTCACTCTAATTTAATCAAGATAAATAACTTGGCCAGTGATGATCCGGTACATCAGCTTTTTAATAGATCCTAGGAAGAAGTTGGCCAGCTCTCTGGGAACCCTGCTGTGTGTTCTGGTTGCCACCACTGGTTTAGAAAGTCCAAGTTATAGAAGCTTGGAAGTGCTGTACTACAACCTTGACTAGGGCATTGTGTGGCAGCCAGTTTCACCTGAATTCAGATCCCGTCTCTCAAATCCTGATGCTGCAGAGAAGATGTGTCCTGAGCTAAAGGAGTGAGATTTTCATATGTTTTGAGCTTTCTTCCTCTCGGTGTTTTCAGGTTAAAGTGGCATAGGTACCTGTATCTTGTTTTTGAAGGACCCAAAACCCTTGTGATGCAGGATTGTGACTACCTTAGACACTGTGATTGTGTGAAGTGGGGCAATTCATGCAGAGGTATGCAGTCTTGTTCCCTGGCTGTGTGTTCCCGTCATCTCCTTTGAATAAGCTCAAGTAATTATGTGACTGAGAGTTGGATTTGAAAACAATTCTCCTGATTCATCTGAAAACAATTGTTTTCTTTCTTAATTTGCCATTAGTTTTCAACAAGATCAAGGACTAAATATGGATCATTCCGTTCCAGAGAGGGGAAAGGGAAGGTGTTATTACAAGAGAGAGGAATGGTCAGTATCTCACTAGAAATCACAAGGTGTTCATGTCCCCAGCTTCTCCTAAAAATGGACCATAACCACAGAAGTCACTTGGGCCTTGTAATGCTGCACAAAACAATGCATAAATAACTTCAAAATTATAATCCTCGAACTGTTATCATTATGTTACATTTGTGTGGTATGTAACACAATGATAACTTGACTTGCTTGGCCTCAGGGCACGGCTGCTATAAAATGTTCAATATTAAATAATAATTGCAGAAAGTACTTTAATAGGTTCTCTCGGTAGGATGTTCTGAATTCATATATATATATATCTCACAGGCCACTGATTTCAGATAATAGTTTCAATCTAAAATTAAATTTTAATATACTGATATCTAGGCAATTTTAAGCTTTTTATAAATTATCACAATGAGCAGATTCTTGGGTGAAAGGCTTAGGCATCCAGAGTTCCCTGCCTCTTTTTTCCTCTCAAAATGTAATCACAGAACTGATGTATGAGGCCTTTAAACTCATTTGACAGCATGTCACTTTTACTAAGGAAGGCAGAAAGTGAGTGAAAGCTCCAGAGTGATTTGTTTCAAAACCTAAGTTCCAAATCCTGAGTTCGTGAGCAATCAGTTCTGTCTTACAATCAAAATATAACTACCTCTTCCATGCAGACACAAACTTCTAGAATATGGCACCCTTAAGATCACCTGTAATCTTGGTAGCGAAGCAAACCATTGTAGGTCAGGGATATATTGGGCCAGACTTGTACCAGGTACAAAAAAATGCTGTACATGGCTATTCTTTCTCGGTTCAGTCTTTCTCTTCAAAGGATTTCTTGACCTGTGCAGATTTGTCATATCCTTTCTTCAGATAATGTGACATTTACTCTAGAGCTACTGTACAGGGTGTGCAAAATACCTTTAGCACCAGAGCTTGAATTCTGCTTACTAATCAGCTTGTTTTCCTAGTTGCTCTGGATATAACTCTGTAGTGCAGTGCTATTCAGAGATACCCAGGCTAGCTCATAGCTAGCTAACAAAAAATGCAGTGACATGGTTGATATAAGCTGTTCTAAGACTGTGTTCATGTTTTCTTCTTTCCTTCCGTTTCCTTCTTTTTACTGTTAGTTTTCGTGCTTTCCCTTGAGTCAACCCTAGTGGTCTTACAGACATGCAGTAAATCAGCTCTCTGATCCATCTGAAAGCTTAGAGACCTTCTTTCTTCTTTCTTTCCCCCCCCCCCTTCTATTTTTGCTATGCTAATTTGTAGATCGAAAAACTGAGCTGGCTAGTTGGGGTAGTGGCAGGATCACTAGTGCTGACGGAAAGAAAGCAAGAGGAATATGTAGTTAGGAGCACTGAGACTGTCCCATTGTGGTCTTAGTTTGGCTTAATCCAGATATAAACTTAATCCGACAAATGTAGTTTGGTTTAATCCAAATAGCCCCTGCTTGACCACATAGCACTCTAGAGGCTATGGAGGTCATATCACTGGGTTCATTTCTTGAATTAAATAGATCTCTCTTGTAATCTGTTGTAAAACTGAGGTGATGTCACTGAGAAGAGCATAACTTTATAATATAGCGTGAAGGATCTTCTTGCTCTATAGCACCGGGATCTGAATCAGCAAAGCACTTGCAGTCAGTGGAATAATGAGTGGGGTGCTTACAGCTAGGCATGTACTGTGGTGCTTGGCTCAGTCAAATGGATGTACTGTTGTGTTTAAAATTGAACGTAAAGTTGAATGCCTGTGGAGCTGGGGTCTTGAGCAGGATCTCTGCAGCACTTCTGTCCTCTGTCGGCTTCCAAGCACATAGTGCAAGAAAAAAAGCCCTGATCTCATAAGTAGTAATTCAGACCTTCAAGCACAAAACTCCCCTTTGGCGTCATGCTGAGTCTCTCTTGAACCTTTGAATCTATCTAACTGTGTTTTAAGAAAAGAAAATATCTGAAGAGCTTTCCCCTAGTTCAGCCTCTTGGTGTGTGCAGGGGTTATTTCCGTGAAAAACAATAGACAAATAGATGAGTTTCATTGTTCTTTGAATTGGGAAGGCAAGAAAAGCTGCTATTATAATGGAATCCAAGTAACAGCAGATTGCTCCCTCACTTTTAATGGGTTGATACCCCAGAACGAAACTCATCCAGAGTCTCTGCTCACATCGGCAGGCTTGGAATTGGGGCTTTAAGCAGAGGGCAGAGTGTTTCCTTTTCTGTGTATTGGCTTCAGTAGTTCAGTGCCAAATGTGGGAAATTGAAGAACTGAGTCATTCTATCAACTTGGGTCTTATTTTTCTTCCTTCAGAGGATTTCTGCATTCGATGTTACAGTGCTGCTTTGAAAGGCAACTGTGACCAAAGAATAAAGAGAAGAACCCAAATCTACCGGCTTAAATTGCAGAATATTTTTTTTAGCTACTCCCTCTATCCTATGCCTTTCCTCTGCACATACATTTTAATTCATCAGTGCTGGAAGAGATTGGTTTGATAGACCTGATGAGTCACTCCTTCTGTTCAGCTTCCTACTTCAAACCAGTCCAGGCTGAAAAAGTAGGGGTCAACAACTTTAATGTAAGGCTGTGATTACTGTAATTTTGAAAGCAGGAAGTATCTGAACCAAAGACCTCACTCTTCCATTAACATGTGGAAGAATTTGTACTCTCAGTGTTTTGGTGTGTGTGATACAGATGAGACACATAACATAGACCTCAAAATGTACTCCGAAGTCATCTCTGCCTTCCCTTTTAGACAAGCAAATTCTTATTGAGCTGCTAAAACTGCATAGTTGATCAGATGATATCACCACTACTCTGAAGGTTCACTTGGCAGGGTATTGCAGTAAGATTTTATATGGTAAATAGCTATTCATTACCGCTGGTTTAATGTCACTCCCTCTGAAAGCTGGGGCTTAGTGGATAGCTAGCTAAATAGTGCTAAACGTGTGTGCATAGTAAACATCAAGGAGCTCATTATCTACACTTGGAGGGGAGGGAACGCCTGAGGTTTCCTGAGTGTCTTTGCAAACCGATAAAATGAAAATGCATCTTTGTACTCAGAGCAAGAAACAACACAACAAACACAAATGTACATGCAAGCCCACTCAACCCGGCTGATTGATGTACAGTCCCTCATGACTGTGCCAGAACATTTGTCCTTCTCGGATGCAGGCACAGATGGACGAAGTGTATCACTTGTCAGTTGTACCACTGGGTGCAGAAATGTGACTTCAGAGGAATTACTGTGTGTATGTATGCACCAAGTAATATTTGTATGTGTCCATCCCTGTATTCACAAACAGAAATACTTACAGGCATGTGCAGCATACGCTGTCACAGCACACACATTTTTTCCTTTCTTCATCAAAATAAAAAATCCCATTGATTTTTACTTTTCATGCTTCCGTTACTAACTCCAGCTAACAACTGCCGCTGCTGTTTCTTATCAATATTTGATGAGTAGGGTGAGGTGGAATGGAGAAGCCCTGTGAGTTTCTCCTTCTAAACGGTCTCTATGAGGGTTGAGGTTTTTGTGGCTTATGTTTATTTTCTCTGTCTGTTTTACTTGGTTGGTTCAGGTCCTGAAGGTGACTTCTGCTGAAAGACAGGATAGAAATAGGACATCTCTCCCCCCACCCCTTCCCTTTTCATGCCTTTATCTCTCTGTTTGCACTCTTGAGTAGGGTCATTGATGATTTTGTGGGCTTTTGAGTTTTCAGATCCTTTCTGAAATCCGTGAACAGCAGAAGATCAAGCAACGCTTGTCTGTATGTAGCTGACATAACTTCTCTTTAACGGTTTTTTCCCAAGCTTTATCCAGCTAAGTGTTCCCAGGAAATAAGCTCTCATTTTTAAAACTATCTTTCAAATCACAAACGTAATGACAGCCCTAGTACCTTACTAAATTTTGCCTATAGCTGTTAAAAAAAAAAGTAACTCCAGAATTAGAGCAGCATGCCTTCAGGACATAACTTTGAGTTACATTTCTTCAGTTATTCTTCACTTGCTGTGAAAGAGAAGTTCCATAGTACCTACAAGAGAACATTCATTCTTTTCTTGCACTTAAGCAGCTAATACAACTTACTTTGTGGATGTGAGCTTATGTCAAAATAAGGTCAAAGGTTCATTCATTACTAAAATGTAATACTTTGCTCAAAACAGGCAGCATTTCTGCAAATCCTTTTCATACTAAAGAGCTAGTTTAAGTTCACAGCCGTAGAGTCCTTGAGCGCGATTACCTGGAGGGCAGTACATGAGCCATGACAGTCGTCATTTCAGCGAGCTCTATGGTAACTGAGAATATTTGACGAGCTAACAAGGGCACACTTAGAAAACGCAGCAAAGAGGGCAGGTGGAGGCTTGGCACATTGGAAATGCTGGATTGCAAGCACTGGAGGAAAAGGCTGCCAGCTATTCAACTTCTGCATTTGCCACCTTATTTCCAGGTTAGTGACCAGTTCGATCGCAGGCAGTTGAGTTGTCAGCTGCAATACAATTCCAGCAACTGTGAGAAGCAGCAGTGTGCTGGTGGCATACTGTAAAGTGAGAGGCTAACCAGCAAACACAGGCTACTGACAAAACCAACGGCACAAGGTATTACTGGATGTCACTTGCGAATGCTAACATGTGGAACAAACACCCAGAGCAATCTAACTGTGCTGTACAAAACTCTTAAGTCTTTTTTGCAATGTAATCTCTGAGATTTAGACTGGATGAACTCATTGCGAGGAGATGGAGGCTTAACAGGTTAAATAATAGATGTAGGCATCAGGATCTTGTCTGTACCTTATGAGATTACAACAGGGGAACCACTGAAGAAGGAACTTGCAAGTCTAGAAAAAACCCTTTCTTTTAATGTAGCCATCGATAGCCCTGTAGGAGTTACTGGCAGGTCGTTTAAGGATCTGCACAAGCCTCATAGTCACATGAGGCAAAAAATAGTAGGGAGGGCATGATTTATTTTTTCTTTCCCCCCCACTCCCCCTTTTTTCCTCCTCCCCCAACCCCAAATTACTGTAGCAAATATGGCTAGTTTGTTCCTGAAGGAGTCAGAATTTAATTCTGACTTTGAATTGTAAATTTGGTTTAAATAAAATGCAATCTGGAAATCAGAGGAGACAGGGATAAGAGAAGGACACGAGGACTTTCCTTATCAATCCCTCTGTATTGCTAGGATATATTCTTTGTTCTTACAGATTAGCAAATTCTACAAAGAAACTGTAAGAGAAACTAAAAGATGGTTAAACAAAAGAAAAATACTGCTTCTCCATCATTCCATTCTTTTTTTTTTTCTTGATCACATATCACAATTGGATGATGTTGTTAGGAGTCATTATTCCTGGATTTCTAATGACCCTTCACCTCCCTGGGGTGCAGGAGCATTTGCCTCAGGGTGCAGAGGTATCTTCTGGGTCATTGCATTGCTCTGGGGCTTGCAGTCAGCCTGGCTCTACTCCTGTCTGCCTTAGAGGAAGGATACCGATTGGAGGAGAGCCAGCAAGACGCAGGCAGCCTGTGTTATTTTCGGACATCCAAAGAGGCCTTGAGTCTCGGTTCATTAAAATCTGTAAGCCCAAAGGCTGTGCAACTGGTGTGTCGAAGACCTTTGGGTTTTGACTCCAAGCCAGGATTTCTTCCAGTGATGGCTACCCTTACAGTCTGTTGGCTGTAAGAATCTGTTGTTTCCCCCTGAAGATGAAAGATGAGCATCTTACTGTGCTTTACATGTGCACTCTTTTAAACTTCTAGACTGTGTGAGAATGCTTCTTTTTTTATTTTTCTGATAGAATTTTCCTATCACTCTTCTAAGGCCTAGTAGGTTATAGTTCAAAATTTCTTCAACTTTTTTTCTCTCTCCCCACTCCCCCATATTTTACGTCATGACCATGGTGTAGAAGACAGGAAATTGCATCAGTTCCTGTGGAGGGGACACACAATTCATCTATTCCCACAGATGCAAGGCTGTGGATAACTAGTTAGGGAAATGGAATGAATAGCATCCACCAGGTTTTCAAAAGAGCTCAGCACGCATACAGTGGAGCAGAACAGGGTTAGTAAGTTCAGTTATGATTTTTTTTCTCTTTTTTTTTTTCCCCTCAGATAAGCTTTCTGTGTCAGGTACTGCACTTCTGACACTCACCTTGGCTGCTGAGCTCTCGGAAACCCAGATGAGCTCTTTGGAAAAAAGTGATCCCCTTTCATCCAAGTGATCAATCCCAAAGTACTGTGAAACGTGTGAAAGGCAGCATGACAGTTTGACAGAGGGTGTTGGCAGTTGCCCTTGCAGTGCACGCAGGTTTTTTCCAACAGTTTGGTGACGTTTTTGCAAACTTTTTCCAAACTTGCAGGTGATTTAGAGCCCTTTTGAAACAGATGCATTTGGAAGAGCAAACATTTTGCTATGGATAGGTCAGACTCTTCAACTTAAAAGCTAAAGGGAATTCCCTGCCACAGGTCTGGGAATTCTGGGTAAGACTTTTCCATTTGGATTTTTGTGCTCAGACTTGCAGCAATCATGCGTTCTGATTTGTTAAGGCAAACCAATGAGTTATTCTTCAGTTGGTGGTAAAAGAAAGTAAATCAAGGGAAATTATTTTTGTATTAAGCAAAACACTTTTTGCATCATTTTAATGCTGCTTTTTTTCATCTGAGTATGATATAAAATTTGAAAGTTAGACAAGTCTGGGCTTTTTTGGGAGGTGTGGTAGCTTCCTTTCAAATACAAATACATAGGGATGCCTTACAGTTTCATGATTCTGGTTCTGTGGTGGCAAAGTTCCAGCCTGTCCTTGTTCTCTGCTGTGTTCTGACCATGAGAAGCACTTTTGAAATGAGCATCATCTGGAGGATAGATGAGGGATCCAGTTCAGTGGCTGAAACTTCTGCAAATGTGTAGGAGGCAAGCAAAAACACTTACCATGCACAGCATGGCCAGCAACACCACATGTCAGCTAAATATGTAAGAGATCTATCTCAGAACAAGTATCAAGAGAGAGAAGAGGCAGTAGTTGGGCGAAGCTATTGGAATGGCAGCTTTTCCACTGCGCTACCTAAATCCTGGGCTTGTCTGATGTGTACTGTAAAATGCTGCTAGTTGAAGAGAGAGAGTAGAATTGTTTGTTTCTTGGTTTGTCGTTGGTCTGTTGTTTTTTCAGGAGACCACTGCTTTTGTTTCTCATCTATTGCCCTTTCGTTGGTGATTTCAGGATTGTTGGTGTCCAGCATTCTGGCTACAGGCCATCTGGAAACCCTGTGCTGCAGACACCGTTAATCCAAGGCAGGACAGGTTAGCCATGCTCGTTTCAGATCTACAGATGCTGATTATCCATCTTCTGTACAAGTGTTACAGAAAAGCTGTAGCTGAGTCCTTGGGATTTAGTGAAGAGGACTTAGGATACAGTTTGACATTTGAAGCTGGCAGTGCTTGTGAAAAGTGTCCTGACTGATCATGCTTGTCCTGTGCTGTTCTTCACAAGGGCAACGAAACTGGTGAAGGGGCTGGAGCACAGGTCTTATGAGGAGCGGCTGAAGGAACTGGGCTTGTTTAGTCTGGAGAAGAGGAGGCTCAGGGCAGACCTTATTGCCCTCTACAACTACCTAAAAGGGAGTTGTGGTGAGCTGGGGGTTGGCCTCTTCTCGCAGATAACTAGTGACAGGACAAGGGGAAATGGCTGCAAGTTGCGCCAGGGAAGGTTCAGGTTGGAGATGAGGAGAAGGTTCTTCTCTGAAAGGGTGGTCGGGCATTGGAACGGGTTGCCCAGGGAGGTGGTGGAGTCACCATCCCTGAGGGTGTTTAAGGAAAGGTTAGATATGGTACTTAGGGACGTGGTTTAGTGGGTAATAGGTGGTGGGGGGATGGTTGGACTAGATGATCCTTGAGGTCACTTCCAACCTTAATGATTCTATTCTATTCACTGCGTGCTAGTAGTGCAAGTCTTGAGAAAACCAAGCATTGTTGGACATGGCGGCTCCTGATTTACTGATCTGATGTATCTGATTAAAGCTGCTCACCTGTTTACTCATCCTTTGGAAATCTAAAGAATGTACCGACAGTCTGGGTCAGCTCTTTATTCCTCCTCTGGAGATTTGGAGGCCTTTCTCCTTGCAACTTCTGTCAACCTTTTTACTTGTAGGTCTCTTCTACTAGTGAGCAAGTCACTGGTTTCCTCACTATGTAGTGAATGTAAGTCTGTGGGCAGTGTGAAGTCACTGGGTAATGCTGGCATCAGATGTCCATATGGGATCAGTCACACTGTGATGTCAGCTTAAAAATTTTAAAGAGAATTGGGTTTTGACATCTCTAACATATATATTTCCCTGTTTCCTGAACCCAAAGTCTGTTTTGGATAGATACACCAGGTTATTCTTCTCCTTAGTCTTGTATCTAAAAGCTCTTGCAAACACTGTAGCTGTCAGACAGCACATCAACAGGTTATTCTGAAATCTCTGACGTGGTTGTTCTCCCAGGCATTGTACCTAGAGTCCGTTCCAGGTGACGCAGCAATCCAGTTCAGGTTCTTGTCTGTCTTCCAAATGATTTAGCAAACCACATCCTTTCTGTAAGAGAAAAATGATCTCTTTTCATTTGTAATATCTTTCCTAAAATGTGCTGTACAATCATGTCTCTAAAATATATGAGGCGATAGAGCAAATATATTGAAAAATAGCACATACTTGGCCAGTTTTACTAACAAGTAAAATATACAGGTCTGTATATGACAACTGTGTGTGTTCAAATATATTGGAAACATATTTGGATCATTCCATATATACTGAAATATTGAAAACTGGCCAAATCTGTAAAAAATTTAAGTCTGTATTTTATATATTATATCTTTTTAAATCTTTTTCACAAATAGATAGCAAGGAAACTTGCTATGAAGATGTGGGAAATACTAACCATGCTTTATTTTTTCCTGATGGAAACCAGTGATCATGGATGCTGTGTCACTGTAGACACTGCAGTAATAGTTAACGTGTCTGCTAACTAATAATTTGTGTACTGGGCCTAGCACAAGGGTTCATTGATCTTAACAGAGACCACTCAGTAACAGTGAATTCTAACATTAACGGCTCCCTTGGCATTGCTGGCGCTGATTTAAGTCCTAGCATTTCTTCTTCTGCAGTCTCTTTGGATTAGCCTGAGAATGGACGGGGGAGTGGGAGCGAGAGTGGTTGTGACAGCTCTTAGGTGGAGGAGCGTGCAAGTGCTTGCAATTTCTAGAGAAATGAGAAATTTCTGGAGAATGAGTATTCAGTGAATCTTGGGGAATGGATGTGGCCCCTTAGAGAATGCAGTTGTTCTGGCCTTTGCATGAAAACACGTCTCCATTCATTGTTAGCTCCTGCTGGCATTTGTAAGCATTCTCGAGATAAGACTAGAGATGCCTGGATGCCCTAGATGAAATGCCCTTTTGCAGTATGACACATAACCTGACAGAGCTTTCTGTGATTAGAGCAGAGCTGTAGGCACAATGCAACTGGAATTCCCATGTCCTTTGTGTTTGCTGGCTTTACTGTGATGCCCTGCCTTGAATACCCCAGTAAATGTAGAATACCGGTAAATGGTGGGTATAACCTTCCAAATCAGCACTACCACACTCTATCCCTAAAGAAAAGCCAGCAATTTTCCTTTTTGGAAGATTATCAGGGTCTAAATTATCCTTTTGAGTTTTTATGGGTGTATTGTTTGCTGTATCTCGGAAAGGGATGGAGCAGGAGACCCTAACTTTTTGCTATGGACAATGCAGGGCTTTCTCCAACTTCCCCTGCATGTTCTAGCAGCAATTAGGTCCCCAGTGAAAATGACAGCTCCAGTGAGAGCTCAATATACGTGCTGTGTACACAGCACATGCATTGTCTGTACGTGTGTTTCTGGGTAGGGTTGGGATGGTCTACTTTGCTGATGGACCTATTATGTGTTGCCAGGGAAACTGTATTTATGGTGATGGCAATTGAAAGCAAATTAGTGTCCTTAAGTTACAATGATGAGTGTTCCAGAGATGGTAAAAAGGCATATGGGCTGTTTGAAGGCTTTGTGACAAGAGCTGGGTCAGTTTGAGAGTTTGGTGGTAGAAACCAGCAAGGGCCTGGTGTCCTTATCCGAGTTAGAATAGATTAGCAGCTGAAGAAGGAGGAGGAGAAGCAGATCTCATACAGAGAGCAGCTTTTAAAGGAAGACCACTGTCGCCCCAAGATGACCTTGCTGCCTGGTTTGAAAATGGATGGAATTTCCTTTGGTTCTTTAAACGTCCTATTCCTGTGTTAGGAAAAGCATTAAAGACAACTTGAGATCCTAAATCTGGGTGACTGTAAATCATTGATCTCTCAAGCAGGAGCCATGAATCCTATGATACTGTTGACCAGCTGAATGTATTTCTGTCTACTACACAATACAAAGTTTGTGCAAACGTTTATTTGCCTGCAGGAAGTTGGAGGAAGACCAGCCTCAGACAGAACTGAAAGCCAAGTATATCGGGGATCCTGTCATGTGATGATTGATGAGGGTTAGGAGTGTCAAAATGAGAGTCATCACTGGTTTACTCTTCTGAGATCCCTTCTGCTCTGGAGATTAGCTGCTCTGAATGGTGCCCCTGCCTAGAGCAAGGGCGGTTATTCTTCTTGTTCTGCAAAGCATCATCGTGCTTAGAGCTGGAACACCTCAACATCTCACAGCCTTAATGAAAACAAGGAGCAAACCAGAATTCTTCTGAAAAATAAACAAGCCCACTTTCCTGACCTCTTCTTGACCTCCCAATGAGGTGCTAATTACTAGAGGATTAGCACCTCTTCTGTATCAGAATGGACCCAGCCAAGGAGGAGGAGGTGACAATACACAGCACAAAATGCAAATCCAGAAGAATTAGTCCAAGGGCAATAGACAAGCGTCAAAGTTAAAAACAGAGAAACCTTCCCAATTGTAAGTTCAAGGTGTTGTCTAAAAAAAGTGCAAAATTAGTGGCTTTTGCAGGAGTTAGGCAGGAATGGAATTCTTTTTTTCTTTCGTGTGAGGCAAATATGCAGCTTTTCGTAATTTCACTTCACGGTTCAATAGAAAGCATTTCTTCAGTGCGGCTATAGTGATAGCAATATCAAAAAAGGCTTATTAAAAATTAACTACACCAGCAGAAATATCATTATGTATCTGTATCTGTGCTGAAATATCATAACCGTTACATCCACTGGTAGACTGATAAGCTGGAATGGAAACTACATGAATTAGTACTTGCAAAGGAAGCCCTTGCAGAGATCTGTGTGATTCATGGGTGATTTTCTGTCAGGCTGAGACACTGGGAGCTCATAAACAGTGTAAGATGGTCTCGTAAGCTTCACTGGCTGCGTTATGTTGGGGTAGTGAATGGTATGGCAGTTGCCTGGTTTTGGAATGTGTTCTTGTTTTCTCCTTAGGCATTAAGAGCCCAAGAAATCACCTGGTCACACTAGAAACCACCTCTCCTGTATGTGGTTGTGTGGTCGACCACATTGTCTCATAATTTTCAAATTCTACAAAATCACTGCTCAAGAGAGAAGCTTCAGATTTGCACTGGATTAGCTACTGCACTGGAACATGTTCCCCAGGGTACAGCGAATTTTTTTTTTATTTAGAAACTGAGATACTTCATTTATAAAATCAATTTACCCAAGGGAACTGATCTTTGGAAGTGTTATAAACTCAGAAGGTCTCAGTGTCTTCCATGGGAGGTGTTTGATTTGCTGGCAGTTCTTGGTTGCTTCTGAAAATCAGCCCATGTGTTGGGTCTCAAAGACAAGGATCATGTAATTATCTAGAAATCTGCCTTATTTGGGGGTTTATGTGATAGTTGAAGTGATAAAATCTTCCTGTTGTGGCTGCTGTTGTCTCTGTGTGGGAATTTTCCTCTGCTTGGTCCTGTATGGGATAGGAAATAAAATACTCTGGTATGAGGCATCTTTACATTTGCATGAGGCTTTGTATTGGTGGGGTAGAAATAATATTTCTTATTAGAATTTCAGTATCAGAGATTAATGATAAATCAGATTTTTAAGAGCTGACTTTAAACATGGTCTTGATCTGAAGCCAGGTCTACAGACAACTTTTTGCCAGCAAAGGTACAAAGAAGTGAGATCCCTGGTACAGCAAGAAATGGCATTAGTGCTGCTGGAGGTGTATCAGCAAATTGGTACTTTCATTTCTGTCGCATGTTTCATTTGTAAGTGATGATCATCAGCCCGGGAACTTTGGTTATACAGGTGTGAAGTATAGCTTCTCCACTTCAAGCTCCGTGGAGGTTGGATCACTGCTGGGCTGGAGAAGCTAGGTTTGCCTGGGGCAGTGTTTTTGCCCGGTGTCCTGCTGGGAGCAGGACTGCTGGAAGAGCCCCCGGTGCCCTCTTGTGATTCAGGCCGGCAGGTGCAGTTACATCTGTGCTGGTCTCTGCAGGGCAGGGGCTGACAGGTATGGCACGTTCAGGTAACTTCTGTCCTGAGGTTATGCCTTCCTGTGCCTCCGCCGTCTTCTCCATAGGATGTTCTAGTTTGTATAGTCGATTAGGAGCTCTATGTGAAAAATGCTGTAATTGAAATTAAGGTTTATGTTTATAATATTATTTTTCTGAACATCAGTGACGGCTGGTGAAAGCTCTCACCACATGCTCCTAAAGAACTGCATTCTACATAACGCATAGTGATGGGTATTCTCTAATATAAAACAGTGTTGCATGCTGTATTTGCAATGCACTTTAGAAGAAATGACTCTGCTTTCATCTTACACCTGTCTTCCTTCAGTCCGTCAGCAATTGCTTCTCTCCACAAGAGCTGTTTCCATGTTCCTTGGGGTAATTCTGCTGATATCTCTTCTTTTGTATGGATAGTTGTATTGTAAAAAGAGATGAACTTAAGCTGTTTCCAAATACCGACAGGAACTTTGCCCCATGGTTAGGAAACAATTTCTGAGGTGCCAAATACAGGTAGACTGGAACAGCCCAAAGTCTGGTGTCCAAGATGGCCACCTTGAGATCAAGGCTCCACGTGCCTTTGCTGACAAGTACTGGGTAAGATTTGTAGATCAGCAAAAGCCTGCTTGGAAGCAAACTGGCCTATCTGTCCTCCAAAATCAATAACAGACCAGTGCTTTGCTGGGGGAGGGAAGACAGGCTGTAAACCTGGGTCTCCTGAAGCTCAATGACCTCCTCCAAGCAGCAGCTTCTTAGCTACTCTGGGGTTTGGGGTTTTTCTGAGCGGAGGTTCACTCATGAACTTGAGAATGCTGTTCCCTCAACAGTTCCTTCAGTGACACTGCATTCTTGGGGGGAAGGTTTCCGTTCTGGGTAATTGACTTTTCCAGTAGATCTTGTCATCAGTAAACTTCCAACCAGCTCTCCACTGAACAGCTGCTTTGCCTCTACTGACTTTCTCTGTTTTCTTAGCTGCTTATACAACAGTCCAGGAGAACTCCCTCTGAGTGAAGTATGTCCTCGTCACTGGTTAAGCCACCTCCAGACATGGTTTTCAGAGCTGTTCCTGCCCTTGTTTGTGGCAGTGTGTCTTGTCTTCCACTGGCACAAATCACTGTAACTCAGTTGACTTGAGTGATGCTGCCTAAGCTCAGACCAGCAGAGGACCTGTGGTTTTAACTACTTGGCTGCATAATGCAGCCCCATTAGCGATTGTGGCAGACACACTGCGTAATGTAATTTCCTGTTTTGAGAATTATCTCCCAGATTTTCCTACAGTCCAAGAGACTCCTGCCTACATTGTTCTTCTGCAAAGGATATGTGCGGTATGGGGCCAAAGTGACACAATCAGGATCTCCTCAGTGTAGTGTCTGAGTGGGGCCGCTGAATAATAACCAGATTACTATCTCCAACTTATCCTAAACATGCCTGCCTCCTTTTACAGTTTTTGTTACAAAGTATTGTCGCCAGGATGGATTTATGCTGGGCCATTTCCCACTCCAGCTGCGTCATTACAATCATTGTCATGAGAACACAAAAGCAGAGACTGAATGCCGTGTGCCTTCTGAAAAATATATTTGTCCCATTGCACTGTTTTGACCTTTGGAGTACGATGTGTCTTGATCTGCTAGTGGCTACTAAAATGAAGACTTCCTGATGCTTGATTACCAAGGATCCTCAAAGGCTTGAGGATATGTAAAGCAAAATTGCCAAGTGATGAGCAATTCCTAGAGGACAGTAGTAAAGGCACATGCCTACAGCAGTTTAGACCTAAATAGTAATTTTTTTGTTCTTTTGCGGGTTCTAACGCCCACCCCCTTTTTCCATGCATAAATGGGATCTATCCACTAGAAGGCACTGTTGTACAGTAGACAGACTGGGTGGGTACGCTCAGTAGACTCTTGAGTGACATCAGGAAAGTCCCTTCCCCTTCGAGTGCCTCAGTTTCCCCATCTGCCAAATGGTTAATATTTTGAGAAACGTTGACTGATGTGGTGTAGAGCAATTGGATGTTATTAAACCACCAACAGAGTCAGTCAAACCGTATCCTAGTTTTAGGAAGCTGAGATCAAACCAGATGCCTTCAGGCTCCTCTGCATGACACAGAGCCACAGAAGGTGAAGAGACTGTTTCTTCTTTATTCCATTGGTTTCCCATTGTTTTGTGCCTTGCTCTCATCTCCAGCCTCCTATAACATTTTGCCATGGGGCTTGTAAGAAAACAAGCATTCATTGAAAGGGGCATGTGCTAATTTTATAAGCTTACATGGCTCTAGCATGCAGCATGTGAGGTCTGTACGGAGCCCTTCCCCATTTAGCTTCCTCTGACACAAAACCTGGCAGAGCAGTCTGCATTGCCTGACCCCTTCTGTCCCTTTGACACCAGTCAGGGACCCTTTTTGCAACAATGATTAGATATACTGTTGATCCTATGTGGTGGATCTAATAGTGACCAACTTTCCTCCCTCAGCATGCTGATGCTGAGACAGGGGGTTGGTGCTGCTCTTTACGCAGCAGGTCTCGTACGCATCTCCTTGGCTAGGTCATTGCCTTTCATTTGTTTTGCTTGCAAAGCTCTATGTGGTAGAAAGTGGTTTTCTCTATTGTTCCAAGAATAATCTGAAGAAACTATTTGAGAAGAGTCACTATTCCCAGTGGAGTTCTCTGCTTTGCAGGAAGAACGTGTGTTTTCCCACCAATCTGTCTGCCTAGCTGCAGCCTGAGTTAATGAAACTGCTGTCTGTGTTAATGAAAATCAAGGTTATGGCCCTCATACCTACCTTGAAGGTGTTCGGAGAGCAGGGGAAGCCTCCCTGGTTATCACTTTCCTTGTGTCCGGGGTGAGCTGGGATGAGAGTGGCTTCATCTGTGTTTATAACCTCAGGGAAGAGAAAAAGCTGCTAAAGCCTCCAAATCATATATGTTCTCTTGTCCATCGTAACATCAACCTAAACTGCCAGTCTCCAGCTGACTGAGCGTTGCAGTCTACCACTGATTTATTCTTGATGAATGAACAGGAGCTGCAGTGCCTTTTCTTCTCTCCTCAGGGCTGCACACAGGGCTGGGGAAGCACAGACATCATCTCCATACCTGCACTGGCATCTGCATGCATCCCTGCTCTAAGGGATCCCTTTTCTTCCTCCTGTCCAGGGCTTCGGGCCTCTTCCTGGGGCTGCACTCAGCATGTTTCTCTTTCTGTTCCCTCATTGTCTTGTGTTTATAGCCTACTCATTCCTAACTTTTTTCCAATATAAATCTCGTAAAAATGGTTGACGAGACCTGGCCCAGGCCTTACTTCTGTTTGAAAGCAACCTAGTGAGGAAGAAGTTCTTGCATGGGAAATAATTTCATATATAGAATCCACTCAGAGACCCAAATAAAGAAGCAAGCTTTCTGATCCCCATCTTCTGTGCAGTCATGCAATGAACGGGGACAAACTGGTACTTTGTGCTTATCACCTCTCGCGATTCGTGACTGTCAGCTGCTGCTTGTTAGTATCATATGGAGCAGAACCAATGATATCAGCAAATGATGTGAATACAAAATACTCCCTTCACATCACTAGCTCCACCAATCTCATCTCTTTCTTCCAGCCCTTGGGTACATTAAATGTTTTGGCCTAATGAAGCTCTCTGATCTTAAAATCACTCCAATCTCAGTGACCTCCCGTGGCAGTGGGTAATATTTAAAAGCCTTATGTGCCTGCAGAGGCTCCTTGTCTCTCTTTTGGGTTAATAGTTAAAAATTCATGGTTGTTTTTCAAAACCTAAATTGCTTTACTCTCTGCAAATGATTCCCCTTTCAATTCAAAATCAAACCTTTGTCTAGACTCAGCAGACTCTTAGCTAATAGCTCTGGCAGGCACAGATACCAACAGTTTATCAAGATGCTCACTTTCTACCCCAAACTCACTCATCTCAATTTCACGAGGTGGTTTTTGTTTTCTTTTTTTTCAGCAGCAGAAGAGTGTTTAGCTAATTGGGTTAAGGAGCCTTAGATGTTACTTGACTCTCCGCAGAGTGTTTCTTTTTTAGTGGTGCCAATTTCCTTAACAAATGTATTTCATTGTGTGGCGCATTTGATCCTCATATCCGGAACTGTATGTGAATCCTGAACCACCCCGGAGTTGTCTTTATAGCAGCCATGTTACTGACTGCAACACTGCAGAAGGCTCTGCTGGCTTAGAAAACGCACCTCACAATTCAGAGGCTTACTTCCAAATGAAATAATGATAAAAATAATGAATCTTTTTGAAGTCCATGCATGTATTTCTCCTATGTAGCTGCTAATGTGACTAAGTGGCTGTCACCCATAGGGGACCTATGCAAAGGTTTTTTCAAGACTTCTCTCGAGTCTGCACTCAAAATTTCAGCTGCATTTGCAGCTTGGGAAGCTGGGAGTTTGACAGCCTGACTGTGTGTGTCAGTATTGCTAGGCCTGGGCAGGAAGTGTTTGCCATGTATAAGAACTTGACTAAAATTATTTTATTGAAAGAACAGCTTTTGTCTGTGATTTTGTATCTGTGTTTAGGGACTCTGACTGTGATGGTTCGAGGCAAACCATTTGTTACCTAAAGGTAGCCTTAAAGGACCTTAAATGACAAGCTCAGTTCCAGCAAGCAGTCAGTTTTAAAGTCTTCTGGTTTTCCATCTCCTCAACGGATGTACTGTGAACTAGTCAAAAGTTCAGAGTCCAGCTTGCCTTGCTGCTAAAATACTGTTGCAAGTAGTACCAGAGAGGCTTGAAGTATTACATACACCTGAAATACCTTTTTTTTTTTTAGTGCCAGAATGGTATAAAGGAGCCTTAGTGTAAATGTGAAACAAACCTTCAGTCTGTTCTAGTAATAGGTTGCGTAACGGTAGTGACTACGCGGTGTGGTGTTCTCACATTATGACATCTCCATTATAATTGAAAATGTGTATGCAAACTTAATCCTGATACAGCTGCTAGTACTACTCTAATAGTAAATGAAGTAATACTTAGCACATACAAATATTTTATTTGCATACTGAAGCATCCTAAAACTGTATTTCTCTGCCCACCCAAGATGAAAATAGATATTGTTCTCTAAATGGGAAACTGAGGCAGAGGAAAAAAACCAATTAATCGCTCTGGATCACAAAACATTTTGGAGATGAGACAGAGCTGAGACTAGAGTTTCAGACTGCTGTATGTCTTTATGGCAGTCCGTTATTACAGGAAACTGTAGATAGAAGCATTGTTGCTTTCATATAGAGGATACATGCTGCTGGAAAAAAGAGGACTAGTTTGGGTAGAACAACTGCTTTCTATGATTTTATTTCAGGATTAAAGTGGGCAACTTTCTCATGATTACTGATAATCAATTATGGCTAGAAATAACCACATGTTAAAATATGCAATCATAAGTCAAATGGAAACAGATATGGCATGTGGGATTTTCTAGTGGTTTGTGACTGGAATGAAATCAAATGTTAAATAAGCTTCACAAGTATTCAGTTGTGGTGAACGTTCATTTTATTTTGTGTTAAAGGCAGAAGAGTGGGAAAACAGCACGCATGTACTGCACAGTGACCGCTTCCAGCGTGGGCACGCAGTCTAGGCACCAAACTCTGCACTGACTACCAGGAGAACAGACATGCCGAAACTTCCAGCTGTAGCCTTAGCCAGCAGCTAGCTTAGACCCGCAGGCATTCGGAGGGCCATTTTGGCATTTCAGCTTTGCAGCATTGAAAACCACAAGCCTTTGAAAACATGAATCAGGCCTTCCGAAATGGAGGCTACCTTAAAAGTGATTACATTAAAAAAAACCATCTAAATACACATTTGTTGTTTTTACATTTGCGTACTGATTTTTTCTCCCCCTAGGTCTTATGTCTTCAATCTGTCCCCTGAAACCATGACAGTTAGAAACTTTTTTTTTCATGCTGAAATTTGACAGTCTTGTGAAATCACATGGCTCCAGGCACCAATATTGTGAGGAAGAGAAGTGGGAAACAAAATTCTGAGAGCTGCCTCTGCTGACACTGAGGGGCAACTTTTGAGTCAAGGTATCAAGTTTTGAAGCTTTGATTTTTTTCCTGGTTTATAACCAAAGCAAACTAAACATGTAAATGGTCATCAAAATGAAACTACAATGTGTAGGACTTGTCATTGGGAATGAAACTGGTCTTCAGAGTGCCTTTTGCACAGGTATATGAGTGAGTTGTGAGCTAAATAAGATATTCAGCCTGGAGAAGAGAAGACTCTGGGGACACCTAATCGTGGCCTTCCAATACCTAAAGGGACCTACAGGAAAGCTGGCGAGGGGCTGGTTATTAGGGAGTGGAGTGACAGGACAAGGGGGAATGGGTTTAAACTAAAAGAGGGGGGATTTAGATTGGGCATTAGGAAGAAATTCTGAGAGGGTGCTGAGGCACTGGAACAGGGTGCCCAGAGAAGTTGTGGAGGCCCCATCCCTGGCAGTGTTCAAGGCCGGGTTGGATGGGGCTTTGGGCAATCTGGTCTAGTGGGGAGCGTCTCTGCCCATGGCAGGGCAGCTGGAACTAGATGATCCTTGTGATCCCTTCCAACTCAAACCATTCTGTGATTGTATGTTTCTATATGTTCCTGTGCAGCCTGTTTAGGTGCCTAGTGGGTTGAACAAGTTTAGACTTTGTCTCAGAGAGCTGGCCAGTAAGGTCCTACAAAAGGAAGTCCTGTCTCCAATTGCAAGGCATGCAAACCACAGGAGGGAAGAACCAACACTGAACTGAGGTAGAAAGTTGTGTAATGTAGCTCTCCAGAGTGTTCTTTCACTCTCTAGACCTTCTCTCACCCTTTCCAGATGGGGAGAAGGTTAAGCCTGGAGTGGGAAGAGCGGGAAGAACCATGGCTGCAAGGAAGCATCATCCTTTCAGACTGCTTGTGTTCAAAACTTTGGGGCAAATCAATACTGTTATTGTGGCTGAGGTTCCCCAGTCCTCACTGCACGCTTGAGGGAGAATGTTAGTTGGCAGTCCATACCAAAGGTTAAGTTGCAGGAAACAAGGTGCTTCTGGCACCTCCATGCACATAACTTTCAGTGACATTACAGCTCTCGCAGCTTAACAGCCGGGACGAGGAGGACACTCCTGGTGGTGCCCTTGAGATTGCTCCTGATGTGATCTGAAGCAACACTCAATGCAACTGGAGCAGATGGCAAAGATTAATTTGTACTGTCTTTATTTCCTACTACTCAGGCGTTCACTAATCACTGTAAATGCAGAAATACTGCTTTTTGGGCTGCAAGGGGTATATGTGATGTGGAGGTGAGCATGGATTTAGTGAAAACCTCACAGCCCTTTTGAAACACGTATTCCTGTTCTGTGGAGAATCAGGAGACTCTATGCTGCTGGCATTGGACGAGGAAGAATATCAAGATAGAAAAGATCTGTAAGATGTGGTGTTGGTCTAAAGGTATCATCTCCATCTAATTCTGGGTTGGAGTTGAGCTCCTCAAGTAATTCAGTGTGAAAAATTTTGCTTTGAAAAGCGTGGAGTAGAGGAGGTGGGAGTCCCAGGGTGGAGATGCTGCTAACACCCAGCAGTAACTGGTTCCCCTGCTTGGCAACCCCCTTGCTGGTCTAGGTAAATGGAAATGACTTCATTATTTGTTTGTCCCTTGTCCTAGTGCCTTTTATTTTTAAGCCTGCATAACGCAAACCACAGCCCCTGGGGAACTTAACGAGGGTCTAAGTGGCACCAACGGTCCCTGTTAACAATGGGCTTTTGTTGTTCACACTTTCCCTATCTGAGTGTCCCGGAGGAACGTCCTTGCTTAGGAGACTATATTGTGATGTTATGACCTCAGAGAGGGGTGGGAGAGGAAGGGAGGGTTCAGGTGTATCTTTAACTTACTTGAATAACTTTCTTCTAGTTGTGTTTTCTTCCCACCAGGATCTTTAATAACTCCTCTGAGGGGGCTGCCTCTGTGCTATAAATACAGCCGCATTATCACTTGGCTGTATTGTGTGCAAGTGCTAATTTTCTGTGCTGGGTTTGAACTTGTTGACTTTTGCGGTTGGTGTCAGGAAATGTTGGGTGGGAAAGGATTAAAGAGGCTATTGATGTGACTCGGAATCTCAGGCCAGGAAGACTGGTTGTATCATCTTAGATCTAGAGACTGTGGTGTTGATATCCAGCTTTGGCTTTTTTTATAGAGTCACTTTAGTCAGATCCCTGTTTCTCCCTCCCACCTCCCCCATCGCAAGCATACTGACTCCGGCACTCTAGGCCATAGTCTCCAAGGAGGAAGTAGACCCTGTAGGCGAATTTCCTGGTATTATGCCATTTTAACAACCTCTCTCTTGATTTAGGTGTTGCACGCTGGCTAAGAATATTCCTTGACACTTGAAAGGGACCTTTATTGTTTTCTTAATTTGTGAAGAATTGCCTTTTTTTTTTTCTCTCCAAACTTTTCTTTGTAGGGTCAGACTGGAGCCATGTTATTGTTGTTAAATTTAGATCTGAGACTATATTAAGTCCTCTGGCAGTCCGCCCTAGCGCTTTCACTTCTTAAAACAGGAAGGCAGGCCTTGGCCTATTTGTGCTCGTGTACTTAAATCGGGTGAGAAGATGACTTTTTACACTGCTGGGAAATAAATATAAAACTGCACAGTACATATGCAACCACTGTTCGGCTGCAGCCAAGAGAGAATTTCAAAGGTATAAGCTCCTAAGCCTCATAGTTCTTCAACAGGAATTAGGCACATAAGTGCTTTTTTGGAAACTCTGTCCCCAAAATAATTGTGTCACATGAAAACGTCTTGTGTTACATGCAGTGCGGAGGGAGAGCTGATTCAGCAGTGTAGCCTGGTCATGGCAAGCTTTGAAAGGCAGTAGGTATGTAATCAAGCAAGCATCGTAAAGGTTTGAGTGATTGATGCGGTCTAGCATGTTTACCAGTGATATCGACTCCTTCCCAAGGTGCGGCATACATTTGGTGTAAGAATTTTCTTTCAAAGCGTTGTGGAGGGTCTCATTAAAAATGTGGCCACCATGACAAATAGGTGAAACAATTCCAAACTGATTTTTTTTTTTTTAAACGTCTGAAGTGCAGAGTGCAGAATAGTCAGCATTTGGGACGGGAAGTAATTGCCTTGTGCAGTCAAAAACCCTGAAATTATATCTCTGACTTTGCTAGTGACTTAATGTGTGACTTGGAAAAATTATTAAGGATTTGTCTCTGCTCTGGCAATTGTGATGTTTGGCACCCAAATCTGAACACCAGTATTAGTCTAGCCATACATTTAAACATTCGAATAGAAATACCATGCTTATGGTGCTGTTTCTGTCTTTCTCCTTGTGTGTCAGGAAGAATAGCTCACAATTCTGTTTGACCGATTGCATCAGCATTCTTTCCTTGTTCAATGTGGAGCGGCGGTGGGAAGGCATCAGAGGACTGTCGGCACCTGAATGATCTTTTCTTCATTCTCAAACCAGATACATCCCATGATGACTGAAAACATTGTCGAACCTTTATCAATTCTTTCTCGGCCAGCTGACCTAGTCCAGACTGAACGCACTTCCAAAGCAGAGGATGTGTTATACATATAGTAAAATGTGTATTACATGTAGGTGATAACCTCTTTGCCCTGAGTAGAGTGTGAAATTTGGGAGTCCATGCTCCCACTTACATTGTGTTCCTACCTGTGGGAATGCAGATGAACCTGGTTCAACTTCTCTTCTCCTCCGGACTATGTTCTTAGGTGACATTATAATTTGCTGTGCAACCTGTTACATGAACTCTGCAGCTAACTGCCTCTCCCACTTAATTTAGGAGCCTTTGTCTTGGAGCTACCTTTCTTCATGTGGCTGAGTGGGTGGGGGTTAAAAGGCAGGGAAACATTTGGCTGAAGTAGAGGGATGTTGAATTGACTTTGGGCTGCAGCAAAAGGTGAAGTGGCTTTCCTCTGATTCTCCCTTCGTGGCATTTTAGGCCAGTTGAACTGCACATATCTGTGCAGGAGGTACAAAGAATCATCAAATTAAGCAAGAGGCCAGGATGAAGTCCTACTAATGATAGGTGATCTCTAGATGGCCCTTCCAACCCCTACCACTCTGTGAATCTATGTGAATCTGTGAATATTTGTATTGTACTTGAGTCCAAGGCACTCCTTAGATCTGACATTTGTATTTTCCATGTAGGCAGCCTCAACTCAGAATTCAGGATATTTACAGGGTTCAGGATCCACCCAGTTTGACAGACAGCATTGGAAGGTCCTTCTAGGAAGGACCCCAGTCCATCTTCTTACTGTTTACCTGTGGGCAGAAGGAATAGGCGGAGGCTAGCAGGCTGAGCACTGTGTGTTTGGTGTAGAAGCAGCTGTTTTTCCTTCTGGTTACTGGATGACCTTTCATGCACCTGATGGTAATAGCTCTTGTTTTCTCTGAATTCAAAGCCTTATTTCTAGCTTCTGGTTAATGGAATTACCAGATTCCTTAGGTAAGAAGTTGCTCAGCTTGAGATGACATGCATTTTGAAGGCATAGCAACAGAGGTAATGTGGATTAAGGTTTTCTGTTGGTGGGGAGGTTAGTGGAGGGCTTGTAGCTCATCTCTCCCTTTTAGGAAGAAACTTTACAACATGTCTGCTTCTGATGAGAGGTAGAAGAGGAGACGGAAGGGTGAAGGAGAAACATTAGATAACATAAGGAGAGGTTGATTGTGTAGTAGAAGCACTGATAAATTGAAAACATTCCATTTCAAATCTAGTGATATTTCTTGTCGTCTTGTTTGTTGCTTGTTTTTAACCAGTCTCCCGAGTCCTCCATAGATTTCATTATCCAAACGGTGTTGGTGTCTAAAATGTAACCTCCTACATTATTTTTGTGCATCTCAGAGGAAGTAACCTGGCTTCTGAGATTCCCAAGATTCCTGTGGAAGGCAGTGAGGGGGGAATGCTCAACACTTCAGGAATAATGACTAACTCAGATTACAAAGTCTGGCTTTGTGGTGTCTGGCATCTGGGTTTGGAAACTGCCTCTCGGCATTTAGTGTGAAAACAGATTAAAATACCTGTCTGTGTTTGTAAAGAACAACTTGGAAACATAGTCCCCAAAACAAAAAGTGGTGGGAAAGGGAGAAAGCATGAATACATTAATAACTTTAAATTTTCCTCTTTTATTTTAACCTCTTTCAGAATTTCTGAGCACACTTGACTCTTGCCTTTTATGAGGGACAGCACAGCCAGAGTGAAAGGCAATATTGCAGCACCTGCAGTTTCTTCCTTTATGGAATTGTGGCTGAATGCGAACAAATTGCTTGGGTGGGCTGGAGGTCTGTACTCCCCTCTAGTTTTGACTCTTTCCACATGCCATTTCTGTAGCTAATCCTTCCTATCAGCAGACAGCTAGGAGCCAGCAGCCCATTGAAAAGGGAACTAGACTGAGGACAGGCTGCTGAGAGGCATATAAAAACTGTTCCTTCGAGGACTCTATAGATTTATTTTTTTTTCCCCTCTGTAAAAGCATTCTTACTCTGATATATATGAAGGGGAAGGGGGCACAAACTGGGATAAAAATACCTCTGTGCTTCACCAAGGCTCTTTCTACCTTTTCATAATTCAGGAGCCTGTCAATCACAGCCAAACAAGAGAGGCTGACAAAGGAGGGGGTGTGAGGATGTATATGGGGGTGGGGCTAGGGACAGACAGAGACAGCATAATACTGCTGTCCTCCAAACTGCTGACAGTCCTAATTCTCAGGATGCCACTGTAAATGGGCAGGCAGTAGCAAGTGATCCCCCTTTGTGGAAATACAAATATGTTATTGAATAAATATGTTGGGAGCCGGCTGGCCCTGGAAGGGTTCAGATCTTGTCTAGAGGAGGACAACTCTTTGAGTACCAATTCCTGTGCCTGGGCTGTGTGCTGTATGTTCACTGACACACTTGTGCATCGTGTAGAGCTGAACAGTTTGGTTTGTCATCAGAGAAGTAGTCAGCAGGAACTTCTACAGTAAATGGGAACAGATAAGGATTGTCTTTTTACTGCTGTTCTTTGAAGCGGACTGTAAAAAACTGAATTAGAAAGCTCTCCAAACCCACCTTTTCAGTAGTATTTAAACTCTTCCAATTTTATGTCAGATGAAACGTAAAGAGGAGAAATACACAATGTTGGGCAATCATTTCAGAACACCCTGAATATTCAGCTCAAGGCAAGGGATGGTACGAGCAAGGCAAGATTTAGTAAGAAGGTGGCTGGGTCTGGAAGACTGCTTGAATTTTTCAGTAATATGGAAACTGAAGAGCAAAGTAGTTGTTTCAGTTGGGCTGAAGGGCCATTTCTTCTCTTCTAGGAAGGCTTGTAGCAGGGGAGAAAGTGGAAAGATGGTATTAAAATAATATTCTCTTCTCAAAGGAAAACTATATAATGTTGCTGAATGTTCTTTTTTCTCTTTTTTTTTTTTCCCCTCTCTTTCAAACCAATGCAGCATTCCTCAGTTTCAAGCAATTCTTCACCCAAAAGGAAAGCTACAGTGCCAGAGCTGAGAGTCTTTGGGACCAGTCCCGCCTGCTCTTATCTTCTGGCTCCTGCAGCAGGGCCAACGATAAGGCAGGGACTCCGAATTCTTTCGTTTGCACAATCTCCCTGACAAACATTTAGATGAGCAACAAGAAAACCTGAAAGAGTGTAAAAAGCTCAGGCTTTCTGAATCTCCAGATAGATTTAGGATTGTTTTATCTGAACTAACTTTGGAAATAGTTTTACTGGGGGTGGCTGGGGGGACAGAGAGGCGACTCGGTGGAAAGGCTATTTCTTTTTGTACACAGGATCTAAAGCTCCCCAGATCTATTTTCTAAGAATTTCACTCCATTATCTTTAGTTTCTCCTGGCCCTAAATTCCCCTACAGCTTAACTGTCTGCTGTGTTCTGTCTCAGCATCGTGGGATGCTCTGGAATGACATGCAGCCTTCGTTATTGTCATTATCTTGGCCTGAAGCCTGCAAGCTTGTGAGTCAGAAGAGTCAGTTATTTAGTGCCTTCCTTCCAGAGACAGAAGATGTGGAATCTACGACCATTTTTTTCTGCTGCCTCCTGCATACTTTTAACTTAGCGCCTTCTTGTTTACCCTCTGGCCCCACTTCTGTATTGTCTGACCAGATAGCAAACTCATCGAGGTGGGTGTCTCTCCCTTTATATGCAGCTCTGAGAACAGTAAAGCATTTCAGTATGAGTTTTTGCCTCTCAGTCCCTTTGCTGTTACCCAGTGGACTGGGAAGTGAGCGGCATGTTGTTGCAGTATGCTGAGCAAGGTGTTGCAATTTCGTGGCAATCTTTTTATTTGTATGTGATTGTGCTGGTTTCCAAACAGACTGTAAATCAATTGCTTTTAGAGCCTGGCCTGTGGATGTTGCCTGAACAAACAGCCTCTGACTCCATCTGTTAGAGCACACCTGTCTCCTCAAACACGGAGGTTTGCTTTCTGTGGAGCCTAAGTCTCTTATCCGTGTCCCTTCCCCGGAAGAGACAGGTGTCTCCTGGCTGCGAAACCTCTACACGCCCCTCAGCCGTCACTCTGCAGGCACCGTTCTCTGGTTATCAGTCCACTGGGTGGACTGGCTCATTAAGCAGGGGGTGTGCTTGGGAGCAGAGGAAGGAAGGTAGAGTCGGAGATACTGAGACACAGTTGAAAAGCCCAGATCAGTGGACAAGATGTCTGAGGCATATGATGCTTATCTGCTGGAGTGGGTGGAGGAGGAAAGGGCATCCCTTATCTCTTTTCTAGTTCCCAGCCCGCTCTGGCTGCTTAAGGAGGCTCGCTGGAGTCTTCCCACATTCCTGTACGTTTGGGTTCCTGCTAGACAGGAAACGGCTGCTGCTCCAACACCCATTACATCTCAGCTGGTAGTGTCATTTACAGTCGGATTCCCAGAATCCCCCAGGGCTTGGGGTGGAGTGGGTAGGAGTGGGGGGAGCGGAGGGGACGGCATTGCTTATTCACTGACCCCCGCACAAAAAATACCTCCCTGGGAAAAAGGACAAAAAGCATTTAAACTTGTGTAATTTCTTGAGCAGTTGGTGAACCTGGCCTGGGATATTTCGGGACATTAGGAAATAAAACTGACCCTTTGGAAAAATTAGGAAAGTTGCAATAGGGGTCTAATAGACCCCATTAAAAAAAAAAAAAAAAAGGAAAACAAAAACTTGTTAGCAGATAGCACAAAACTTATTAAGGTTGTCTCTGATTAAGGACTCTGCTGGCAGACTGAATCAAGCAAAAGCCACAGGAAATGGTGTTGTGTGGGCAGATTCAGAGAATCTCACCTTTGGCTCCAAGTTAACGCCTGTTGATGAAGACCAGCACTGCCAGCTAATGTGAGGGAGAAGCGGTCATCCCACTGCATAGCCCCACATCCAGTTCCCTGCAGCAGAACCAAGTTGGTGTCCCAGCACAGTGATCATCGGGACAGTGCACCAGAGCCCCCCAGATCTTCCAGAAAGCTTGAGTTCTGTACTCCTGGTTAGCAGTGGTTACCAAAGCAAATGTTGCCCGTATTGCAAAGATCAAGATGCTTTTTGACCAGACTGAGCAAATTCTCTTCCCTAAATTCTGGTTCCCATTTCCATTTGATCGTTATGCAAAGGCATTCTTACTCCCTGCAGGAAATGAATGTCTATTTGTGATGATGCTGTGAATTATTAAACATCAACTGCTGCTATTTCTGCCCCAAAATCTCTGCTATGCTTTAGCAGAGTGTAAAAATTATCTCTTTCACTTTCATTGAATAGTACAAAAAAGTTATTACTGTTCACCGTTGTAGGATGAGGCTGACCATTCCAGTATCATTTTATGTCTCAAAGGAACCTGGTAAGACAGCATTTATAGGTAAGATGTCTACTCGTGCAGATGCTTTTGTGCGTTCGTGTGGTTACAGGTACGGTAAGGTACTGATGGCTGGCTACAGGATTAATGAAAACAGAGAGATACAGGTGCCCCTTCAAGCGGGATATCCCCTGAGCTGCAAACATGGCTCGTCGCCTTTTGGGTCTGACCTTCAGGCATGTTGAAAACGGTAACTCCTGATAGTGAATGTGGTGGAAATGTTATAAGAATGTTTTCTAAATTAAGATGTATGTTTCATGGTTTGTTTAGGTCAGTAGAGTGTTTGCTGCTGAAGGTAATATTAATGGTGTGCTAAGATGTTAATTGTTCAGTGTTTTGATTTAGGCAACTTCTTGAAAAATACTGCTATTTATCACAATTGCCTAGTTAACAGGATAAAAATAGATTTCTTCTTTCTTCACCCCTCAGAGTTCTTGAACCTCTTCCTCCCAACCATTCTCCACTGTTCTTTGTAGTACATATTATTCCTGAACAACTGTTACAGGTGTTCAGAGTAAGTTTCACCTTTCACATGCAAAACGTTCATCATTTGCACTGTGGTTATTAGAAAAGAAAAAATCTTCAAAGGGTCTAGAAGACTCCCAGGGGCTGAGGTTCTTCAAACTTAGTGTCACAGTCTCGTCTCTTTGCATCAGTATAATTAAGTCAGTAGGGTTACTAATTCTTTATTTTGCTGATGATAAGAAGAGTACTGACTACATGATAATATGTACAAAACTGACTTGGAAATGTCCTTATCTTGCTCTGGTGTTATCATTGTACTGTTCGCTACTGCTCAGCCGTTCTCCCTGTCTTTTTGGTTTGTACGTGTTCAATCTGAGTTGGCAGAGCCAGGAAGTGATAACTTGTGGTTTGAGATCGCCATTACATATTTTACATTTAGTTTCTCTCTAATCAGTTCCAGAGGACTCGACAGATGAAGAACCTATACAATACTAGCTTCTGCTCGTCGCAACCCAAACCTGATATAGATTGACCTAATGTCAACTCAATATTAGTGCACAGATTTCAGGTCTTTACAGCTACAAACTCTCGGAGGTGTTTAAGCTTGGGTGAACATGGGTGACAAGCTGTCCAGCATGATGTAGTACTTGGACAAGGGTATCTAGCTCAACCGGTAACCTTCAATAAATCATACACTTCTGTTCCTCTTTTTCCATTGGTGTCCTTTGCACCTCACTGCAGGCTTGTGTAACACCCAGTCCAGTAAGTTTTGACATCAGCTGAAGGTTCAAGGTGCTAGTGATACATAAATCAATACTGACAGCAACTTCCTCAAAATCAAATCTATTACAGAAAAAGGGTGCTGTTTGTAGGCTGAGAGTTACTGTGCTGCTGACTGTGCTGCAAAGAGCCTTCTGTTAACTGCTAGGAAAGGTACCTCTTTCCCTTGGCCCTAGAAAGGTTGCCTTTAGGATTCTGCCTCTGAAGAAAAAAGAACTGGGATTCTGCAAGCAAAGAGAATCCCAGCAGATTTCCCTAAAGGGAGATTTGCTCAGTTGACCGAAGGGTCACAGGATCTTGCTGTCACTTGGAACAAGTTGTGCTCAGTGGCCTGCTAATGGGAAACAACCAGCACCAGTAATATCAAGTGTCATCTGTCTCCCACTGCAGATGATACATGGTGAAAACACATTCAAAGACATAATTGTGTGGATTTAAAACTATATTCTTCTAAGAAATGTACCATGTTCTCCTGTCAGGCTCTCTACTATACAGGAGAGCGTCAGTGAACCGGCCAAATGAAATGAGTTGGTTTGGTAAGCGCAAAAATATATTCTTTGAACAGATCCACTTTCCCTTTAATGTTTCATTGCAGTTTTATTCGTCAGACAGATTAAAAGCTTTACCGTGTCCTGAGCAAAATATTCCATGGTATATCTCTGCAGATATGGTGCAATGCCAGATCCTATGGGCTTTCTCTTTTTTCTTAAGTTTAATCCTTTAGGCTGGGCTGTTTCAAGCTGGTTTCTCTGTCTCTTTTAATGGGTTGCTGCTTTTTGTGCCCCAGTCTTTGAAATTAATTCCATATTCTGATATGAATTTCGGTTGAGTTTTGCTCAACCTTTTTATCGTGGGGTTTAATATATGTGCAGATGTGTTGCAGTTTTCCATGGTCATCACTTACTTCTCAACCTGCTTGAAATCCATGTGAACAGAATCAGAGGTTATTTGATTATTTGCCCAGTCTCTGTTAGTAAAAACTAATAATATTCTGGGTCTTACGTTCAGTTAATCACTTGTAACAGCTATATCTGTGTGCAAGGGACACTTAGGGCCTGCACTTTTTTTGGGTTTTCCATGTTTTTTAAAAATCTGAAATCCATCCTGAAAAGTGGTTCAACTTTTAAATTGGTCTTTCTTGTGCACAAATTGAGAATTTTGTTGGAACGTATGAGCGTAATCGTGGTGCTAGAAGGTCTTATAGGCAAAACTTTGGTATTGTGAAGAAGGTCAAATAGATCCAGAATCTGAACCTCTTTTGGAGCTCTACCCTTGTTATGGAACAGTTTCATTTTAGTTGCCATTATGAGTACTAAAAATTATAGACAAAAGATGTGGAGAGAGACATGAAATGCAAATCCTGAGAACTGAAGTTTTGTGGTTGGATTCCTGGTTCTGTCTGTGTACGGGAAAATGTTGAATATGCATGTGAGGGAGATTGGCAGCTCTGTATTGTTCATCCTGCACGTGGATATGATTAACATTATATTGCACTTTTGCCCTCCCTCTGACCTTGGTGAGTTTCCAGTTCTGGAATCGCCTGTCTGTTGTCTGACATTGTCTTACATCTTCAAATACGTTCTTCCTTCCTGTGATAAGCTGAAAACTACTGAGACCGAGTGCTTGGCTGTGCTAGTTGGTATCTTGGTCTTCGTGGAAATTTCAAAATGCCATAGAATTCATTTTCCAGGCCATCTTTTTCCTACCTTAGTTCTTCTATGTATTTAAATTGTTGACCTCTCTCACGTCCACCTTCTATCACATCCTTTACTTGATTCATACCTTTGTCAGAACACAATTTGGCCAGAGTCACGTTTCTTCACTCCACATTGGATAATCCTGGCTTCAGATCTTTATGAAAGTTACAGGATTTAGAAGCTCTTCAGAAAGTGGTCACACAGAAACAAGTCCAGTCTGTGCAGCTGGCAGCTGGCCGGTTCGTGCATGTGTCTCAATGGAGAGCGCTCTCTTGAGAGCATCTTTTCCACTCTCCTTTGTGCATATGTGCTCTTTTTCGTTGCGGAGAAATGAAGGGAGCTGCCAAGGGGGAGATGGCAAAGAGGTGGGAGTATAAATGAAGAACCAAAGCCTATAATAATTTATGTGTATGTTCTTGAGTTAATATTGTTACTTGGATATTACAGATGGCAATATCCTGCAATTGCAGTGCCTGCCATTGGAGTACTGACGGTACCAGCCTGGTTGAAAAACAATTTCTATCAAAATCACCCTCACAGGAAAATTAATTTTGAAACGAACATTTTTCTTGAAGGCATCTCCTTCCTTCAAAAAGGAATCGATTCCTCTGTTGGAAAGCAACTTTTAAAGCTTTGAGTAAAATCTTCAGGCTTTTCATTTGGGGTTTCCCACTACCCAATTAAATATGTTGTATAGCTTTTTGTGATACGTGTGTTATTTTTGCAACTATCTCTACAGGAAAATGCATCTCTTCTTCTACATTGTAAGTTAACACTCAATTCTCCGTATAGCACATTAGATTTTTGAAATACAGCTTGACCAGTTGTTCTGACCCTACATCTGCATTCATGCTCCTGATAACTATTTTTCCTGTGACATATATAACCAGTACTGCACCGTTCTGTGTGCCACCGACCTTCCTGCACCGGTCAGCTGAGGTTGGCCTGACACAAAAGGCAGCATTCAACAGGTAGTTTCGTGAGCACTTGAATTAATGGCTCTGCTGCACAGATTCTCTGATGAGGGTGAGTTGTGCTGTAGTCTCTCCAAGTGAGGCAATAGTATGATCTCCCTTTTCCTCCCTTACTGCTTCTTTGCAGGAAATTTAGAGGAACTGAGTGTTTTGGGGGTCATGTACTGCTCCGTTCAAATAGGCATTGAATTGGCACAATGGTTTGAGAATTGTTGTTGGAGAGGGGAAGAGAGTCACATACCTGGGGTGAAAGTAATTAATACTGTATTTTAGATTGAATGGAATGAACGGATTGCCTAACTACCTGTGCTGAACCACTCACTTGTCACTCCTAAGGCTTTTTGATTTGAGAGCCCCAACGTTTCATTCTAACTGACAAAGTCTCAATGACGGACTCCAAACTAGAAGCAAAGCATTCAAAATAGTGAAAATTCAGGATTCTCTGGAGGTCATTCATCTATCAGAGGGTCTGGATATTGCTCATCTGGAAAGAATACAAAACTTACCATATGTTTTTTCTGTAAAATGTTTGTAATGATCCATCACAGATATTTAAATATTGGAAAATTGGCCAATTTCCATGGTACTTAAAATATATTATGTTGTACCATGTAAGCTAAATTGTAAGGAAACCAGCCAATTTTCTAAATTATTTTAAAAATCTTCAGTGCATTATGATATACACATACCGTAGTATGTCTAATAAATATATATTTATGCAATATGATTAGTGAACTATATACCCCTAAATGTGTGTATGTGTTATGTATGTATTTATGAATTGAATATGTATTGGTTTTCCTTCTGAGTTCTTTTATTTATTCACTTAACACACGGATGAGCCTCCAAATGCATGCCAGGAATGCAAGTTTGTTTAGCCCTTGATGATATTGTTAACAATCTAAGTGAAAAAACTCTGAGTTTTAAAATCAAAAATCATTGCTGATATGGACTCGAAGCAGCACAGGTGCATGCACTGGGACATGGGGTGGATTGTCACTTCCCAACTTTCTTTAATAAAATTTCTGGAGCTATATTAAGTAGTGCTCATGTGGAGCAGTCTTCAGACTTTTGGAGACCCTTCTGTGGAAAAGCATTTATGTTGTGTTTTCCTTTTGTGCCTCTGCCACCTGCCAGCCCTCAAGGTACATGTGCTGTAAGGATGCTCAATGAATTTCAATCTCAGTTTCAATGTGAGGACACTGAAATGAATTTCTGAGCAACTTTAAGAGACGTAGACTGGTACAGTCCACTATTCAGGCAGAAAGGTCTGAGCAAAGGCAGATGTACTGTAGATGGTGCTGGGTTAAAGGGAGAGACTTTACATCTGCTTACTGATTCTCTGAAACATAAACTAGTGTAACTCAGGAGAAGCAGACAGGCTGATCCGATCCTGCTACCATATTGGCTTTTGTTAACTAAATTATTTTTAATTTAAGCTGTTATAAGGGTGATTAGAGTTTGCTTTTAACTTGGTGGATATAGATTTTTCACACTGGTAGCTTATGTAGCGTCCCATTGTATTTATTGTGAAAATTCTTTTGAGTTTTTGAGTTCTGTTGAACCACTGTGGGGGAAAAAATGGACTCAACGTAAACCTAAAAGAAGTGGTCGGAGAAATTTCTCAGTTTTGATATCTACTCTTGCTCCATCTTGACTTTCTACGCAAGCAGATGTGTATTGGAAGGGTGGAAGTGAAGGTGGGAGACTCAGGAAGGTATTTCACACTCCTGAAAAAGTGGTGGTGAGTGTCAGCGTGAACGCTTGGGCATGTGTGAGAGGGAATGGCCATTATGGTCCTCCTGTAACTGATGTGTAAAGGGTCTTCTGTTAAACTTCAAGGGAGTTCTGGATACAGATCAAGGACAGTATGTGTCCTTAAATTCCCCTTCTGACCCATTTCTCTTGACTCATTAATCCACAGTAATTTAGATTTATGTCTTGTGCCTTCAAGAATTATTTGCTGCTCCTGTTTTTAGGGCATCTCTTGCAGCCTGCCATGTGAACTGTCCTTGCTTCATTTCATTTGGTGGAACCTTCCTTTTTCTGGTTTCTTTCCCACTCCCTGTCCTGTCTCCCTGGTAAATGTACCCTGCCCCAGCAGCACAGGCTGCAGCACGTTTTCGCAAGTCTACTGTTTTCTTCCTCTCTGGAAGAAGCCAGCAACTTTCAGTTCCGTGGCATTGCTTCGGTAGCGTGTTGGCAGGCACATAAGCAGATTCTTCAGTCACCCTTAACGCCAACAATGAGATTTATTATCTCCATTGCTCTTAGGGAAATTAGCCTAGAGAATTAATTTATGGTGTTTTGAAATGCTGTTGTCTTATCGAGTGATTGCTTGCTTACACCCAAACTCCCTCTTACCTTTGGTCACAGGGATTGCGTGTTTAATGTGTGCTTTAACGGGGGCAATTAAAAGGGCAGAAGCGAAACACAGTCACACTCTGGGCCGTTTATGGCATTTGATCCTTGTACAGCAGGAATGACCCCCTCCAGCTCACCTTCTCTCTCAACATTGTATCTGGGAAGAGAGATAAATTCACAGTTAATAAAGATAAGACTGGAAAACTCCCTTTGTGAACTTGCGAATAGCTAACAAGTTGCAGTTCAGTTTCTAACAGCAGGATGCAGCAGTATCACATAATTCCATGGACCAAAAAGAACCGCTGTTGAGGGAACAGGCATTGGGGAGTCTGAATACCTGGGTTTGACTGTACTGGGCAGAAAGATTGAAAGGGTTAGAGTCCTCAGCATTAGCATACTATTGATACAGTCCTTTCATTTCCCACGGTACATGCTGCAGCCTTTTTGTGATTCTTCAGCATTTCTGTGTGTAATGGTGCTCTTGGCAGGGAAGGCTATTGTGGGCACATTGCTTATCCAAGCATCCAAGATGGTGTTGAAGATGGAGTGGTGACTCTTGCCCTTCTGTCTCCTACATTATTAATATTTGTATTATCATTAATTAATGATTTATGGAACCCATTTTGCAAACCACAAACCCATTTACGGCAGCATAAAGCAGCGTGTGTGTGAAACATGCACATCCGTACATACACACACAGGTGCTTACCCCGTGCAGAAAGGTGGTCACATCTGAGGTGTAAACTGGCATTAGGTACAAAAATGTACAAAAACTGTTTAGACAGAAAGCCGAGAGTCCTGTATCCCCAGGAGTCAGGGAAGGATCATGAATAAGTAGAATGTAATTATTTGGGGTTGATTTTAAACGTGAGCTTTCTCTTGCAGAAGCACCACTGTGCCTGTTACATAGTTTGACTCAGACTCTTTATTGAGCAAAATGGCATAACATCAAGTGGATATTCCCCCTGCAGGGAGTTTCATCTCCAGTACCTGGCCACGATGTTGAGAGGGTTATTTCATCATGGTAATGGAGATATATGTGCAAGATACAGTGCTTTTCTAATGTGAAATGAGACACCCACAGTTAAACAGCTGTCTTGGGGGTTTGTATCAAACCACACATCTAGAGGTCCCCAAAGGGCGTGTTTTCCCATAGTTTCTGCACTGTATACAATACCTCTCCTTTCATCCCAACTCACAGTTCCTTTTCTTGGAAGGGTGCTTCAGGAGCTCTCCTTGAACTTCCTTTTTCTTTTAATCATAACTCACAGCTGGTTTAATATGCCAGTCTGTCCTTTTAAGGTTTTTATCCCTTACCTGTCACTGTCATGTGATAGCATTAAACAAACCCAGCTGATGCTAGAAAACATGTGGTGTGAGAGGCTCTGAAGGGGCGGTTTTGGTCACTTGTTCTTCATACAAACAGGCTATATCCCTGTCATTTTAGAGTTGGACAAAATGGTCAGGCTTTTCACTGTAGACATAAGCAGTAGCTCTGAGGTCCTCATGTATCGGGGTGTAAGGGTAAACATCCTGTATTTAAGCCTACTTCTTCCTTTCTGAATCAGGGAGCATAGTGACAAGTGCATGTGGGTTTTTTGTTTATTTTGTGGCACGAAGCACTCATACTAGTTTGGCTTATGATGGAATATCTCAATCACTGGCATATCACATGCAGGTTACATCAGTGCAGCTGAAAGCTCTCTCTGTAGTTATGCCACACAGGTTTACCTCTGTGCCCATAAAACCACATCCACCAGAGACCTCATCAATGCAAATACACTCAAGAGCAACTAATGAGGATTTTAATTTAGCTTTAAATGCCTTTGGTGCTGGGTAGGCCTTTACGGCACCGAGCGGGGAAATCTCCGAAGCTCTGGTGGCTTTCACCATAAATGTCACTGCACCATATTTATTATTTGTTTTAGCTGCATTTCTAATGACCAAAAAGCTCAGTTCTCAGATTACACCAATGCTGTTACTTACCAGCACCTTGGTTTGTTTAAAATACAGTGCAAAATGCAAGACTTGGCCAGGAATAATTTTCCCTTTTGGGACTAAATGTGAGAGCGGGGGAGAGCTGACAAGCATCTTCAGAAAGATTGTGAGGGAGACTCTAGGAAGGTCCTGACTTTACTGGGTGACAGAATTTTACGGAGGTGTGGGCTGAGGTGTAACAGGTACCTGTGATCATCTATCAGCATGGATCCTTTGGAGGATTCTCTCCAGGGTTACTTGATAAAGAACGTTTTGCTGTGTGTAGCTGAGCCAGACTTGTAAGACTGAGGTTTGTCTTGCCAATGTTTTATAACTGCCCAGACATTTGTAGGCAACGATTACTTATTAATGTCGCTGTTATATTGAGTGTCACCTTTCGTTCTAATTCCCTCAATCCTAAGTGAGTCATTATATACTTCAGAGCTGACTTCAGCCTTTCTTGAAGCTTGTGTTTGCCAGACCCTATCAATGGGAGATTTATTGCCCTGAGGTGGTATTTTCCAGCCTTGGTCCAGAACTGGTCTCTTTTACGCTTTTACGACAGAGCTAGGGCAGACTTTTCATAGACTCACAGTATTGGTGCTTGTTTGAGGCACCTGTCTTAGGGCATTACGTGCTCCCATTACGAGGCGATTCTGGTGCTGCTCCTCTTCCTTTTNNNNCTTTTCCCACACCCTTTTTAGCATCCCCATTGCACCATCTTTTCTGGCTCCTCTCCTACCCTTGGAGTGCCCAGAAATTTCAACTTCTCTTCACCTTTTCTCTATCTGCAATCCTCTCCTTCCACAACCTCTGTCTTTTGACTGTTTTCCACAGTACCAAGCTTCTGTAACCTGGTTTGTTCTTCGTGGAAAAATTATATCTGGTCATATGCTGGGAGCTAGCAAAAAGTGATCCCAAAGTCACCAGCAGGCTATGATTTAAGGCTGCAGTATCTTATATGTTATATATAACTTCTTTAAATCAGAGGGAGAAAAGCAAAATACTCCAGACCAGTTTATCCAGACACTGAGATGGTGGTCTATGGCATCCTGTGTCAGCGCCAAGTCCAGCAGTAGTAGGGCGTGATGTATTGAGCCGTGATTCAGTATGCCTTCGTGTCTCAGGTGCTTTGCGAAGCAAAGGGGCCTGATAAATTGCTGGGGTAATAGTTCTTTGGTATATTTCCCCAACTAGTTTGGCGTTTGTAGTGCAAGCTTCTAGGAGTTTGTTTGCACAGCTGGAAACTTGCATTAGCCAATGTGATTCCTCCATTTATAATGTTCTACTGACATGTTTGGTAGCCTTGGTGAGGTGCCTCTCAGATCTTAGACCATTGCTGTCAAAAAATGCACCGTCTCTTCAGTTTTGTGGCCAGCTTCAGCAGAGGCCAAGGATTAGCCTGTTCCTTTGCTAAGCTTTATGTGCAGACAAAATGAGGTGAAAATCCTCCATGTGACTTTCCTTGATGGAGTTTGCAACACCTGCCTTCCCCAGGTGACAAGCCAAAGTGTCCAGTAAAAGTCCTTCTGTGTGTATGTATTCAGATCCTGACTATTACAAGCCCACTAATAAGAGCCTGTGCTCAGAATTGCAGCTTTCTCATCTGATTAATGCCTGGCTCCTGCACCCCAGACATTTCACTACTTGACAGCTGTTCTGTGGCCTATATACAAAACGAGTCAGAAATCTCAATTTGATCATTACAGGACTTGCAACTGCATCACAAAATCCGCTCTCACAATTTGACAGCCTGGAAGGAGATGCTGTAGATCTGGAGTCAGATGAATTCCTCTTGGAGTTTTAGAAACAGGCCTGCAACGCCTGGCAGAGGTGGAACTGGAGACTTGGCAGGGAAAGCCTTCACTTCCCAGGCGCGTATGTTCTGTTTGAACCCTGAATTGAAAGCAAGTTTTTCCAGCCCTTTAAAACTTCAAGAAAGCCCTGTCCCACCTTCCACCACGGAACAGTTTCCTTCCTAGCACCTGTTTCAGCCCAACACAGCAGCCTGTGTGTTGTCCTGTCCAGGGAGACACAGTGGGCTGGCAGGAGGCACCTCACAATACCTCAGCAGTTAACACCTCAACTCTTAGTGAAAGCAGCTGTTTTGCTCCATGCCTCATAAAACCATGAACAAACTTTTACACATTTGTGCTGAGAGAGGGACAGATATTCCTTATCCACTTTGCTGCCGCTCTGCAGCACACCCCAGCAATTACGGTCAGGTCTGTCGTTATCAGGTGAGCAATAAGGAGGAGTGTGAATGGAGATAGGTGATGGGATGGGCACTGTGGCAACGAACAAGTTATTGCAGGTTTGCTGGCGCCGTCAAGTCTGTATCGGCTCGTTTCAATGGCCATGCTGGAGCAGAGAGAGGCAGGCACCATGCTGCTACCGGGAAGGTGGCTGTGTGCTGAAGTCAGATGGCCCTCTCATCTGCATGCGGGGATGAGTAAACAACATACAATGTGCACACTGATTTCCAGCCCTCACTGTCGCCTGCCCTCATTTATGATCGGGAGATGAACTTTAACCTTTCGTTTGTTTGCTGTGTCTCCCTTTTTTGTTTTCCCTGTCAAAAACCAAAGCAAGGCAAGAGTTGTTCAGCCAGCGTTGTAGTCTTCCTCCTCACTGTCTGTGTGTCCTCCCCAAAATCTTTCACATGATGGTATCCAAGCAAGTCAGGAGCATCCGTCTATGTGCTGCTCTTAAAAGGGGCTGTACAGAAACCCACTGTCTCGCTCAACAAGCTAACGCTCATCTCAAAATCAGAACCTGTGTTACCAAATGTGTAAAAAGAGAGAAAATTCAACTTAAATTTGAAGTCTGGGCTTGTCTTTGCAAATCTAGCTGTTAGAACCGTGTTTTTGTTAGTCAAGTGTCTTGCAGTAAAGTAACCACAGAGAGATGAGAAACACGGGAACTTAGTATATCAAGGGGTTTAATGGCAGAGCTGGAAGCAGAATTGTGTTCTCTGATCTTAGGAGAATATATTTACAGATTGAGGGACATTGGATGATTGAATTCTCTGTTTCTTTTAAAACCTTTTTGTGAAAGAGTCATCTCTCCAATTAAAACACCACGCAGCTTAAATTTTTAATGCTAATTAAAGATGTCACTTTTTACTTTTTCAAGGTCCATCTTTTAATTTTGTCAACTGATGTATGTTCAGAGTTAAGTTTACTGAGAAAATTGAGAGAAAGAAGGAATTGTCCTTAGAAGAGGATGAAGGAAGAGTCTTCCAGCAGTAATGAGGTGAGAGGTGGGGCCATGTTGGTATGATCCAAAACCCTGGAAATGCAAAACCTTCTTGTGAAATCTGGGAAAGTTTGACTCGAGTTCTCATCAGTGTGATGGTTTAACCTTGGTTTATTACCCAGAGCACTTCTTCATCCCAGGAGTATTACTATGTTGACAGTACTGTAAAAGATGGAAATCACAGATGATTCAAAAGGAAAAGAAGTACTTAACCCAGAAATAAACTGCCCTTCCCTTTGTCACAGGAAGTGCTTTGCTAAATTATGCTTCTAAATGTACTTTCTGATTTCTCTGTAGACTCTAGCTAATCTTTGTTCTCAGGTATTCTGAATAGGTCTGACTACTGAGTTCTGACAATCTTCAGTAACAAGAAATGCTCCATTAGCTAATTGCTCGGTGACAGTGACCTTTATGGGTAAGTCCACATGACAGCCACATAAATGCCACCTTAGTGCTTCCTGATTATAAGCCATTTGCTGTATAACTTTAGTCCTCAAATAACAGCACCTTTGGCTTCATAAGATTTTGTGTGTCACAGCTGGTCCAGTAGACAGACTTTTCTTGTTTACAGCCCACAGGTAATGTCAGCCTCCTTTACAGGAAATACTGGAGGAATTTCTTCAGGAAACCAAATCAACACTACATCAATCACTGCTCCATCAATGCAATGGAGTGTTCCTTAACCTTGCAGAGGAACACCCTGCTCATGACCTCTCAGTGGAGTAGACTGTTATATATGTAGATATGAGATAAAAAAGTGATGAGGAGAAGAGGAAATGCGAGTTGGGCTGATCTGTATTGGCCAGAATGGTGTTGCTTTGCTGGCTTGGTGTTGCCTCAGAAGTAGAGTGGCGTAAAGTAGGAGTACAGAGGTGGCTGGCAGTACAAGAACTGAACTCTCTTGCAAGTATGTCCAAGTCTCAGTGCTTCTCACAACAAAGTCTAGGTGCAGGCATTGCAATGGAAAGGCCTTCTCTGACTGCAGGCCTCCAGGTTCTGATGCTCACTTCTCATGCATCTACGTGATTTGGGCTTTAAGAATTTCCTATATTGGATTAGTCCTAAGGCCTGTCTAGTCTAGTATCTAATAACAGATCTCTTGGGAGAGAACACAAAGAAACAGAACAATTATAGCTGATGCATCCCACCTTCCTGAAGTTGGTAGCCAAGGTATCAGAAGACTTTTTTGTCCTGTTCTGAAACACACATACCAGCGACCTAAGTAGTGGAAAAGAAATTTAACAGAACTAGGCCTTGTTGGGAGGGGAGTTGATGCTCCAGGTCTTCTAGGAATTTTCCCTCTACTTTAAGCGATTGTGTTTCCATTTTAACAGCACCTAGAATAAACCCCTTCTATTTTTTTCATTTCACTATTTTTAATTTTGCTATGCCTGGGACTCTACTTAAGTATAAAGCCAGTTGATTTATGCATAGGCCAAATATGTAAGCTGTGGGATAACAGAATTCCAAGGTTTGATACACTTCCCTCCTGTAGTTTAGTTAAAGACGTGAGGCGATGTTGTGGAGTCATGATTTAACCCACCGTCTAGTGCCTGAGCCCTTTGCTTCTGATCTGAAGATAACAAGGAGGTTAAACGACTGGATAGAGATCAGAGCTATGGCTTATGCCGGTGTGGCCCATAAACCTTTGAGATAGCCCTAGATACTACTTAGAGGTTTGTGGCTATCTCATCTTGGATCTTCAAGGATCTGTCTTTCATAGGGGGAGACACAGTTGCAAGTGGTTGTGTTGCAAAAGTCCTTGATAATCCCGGGTTTATGCAGAGGATTTATGCTGGCTGTAGGCTTTGCTTTTGTGTCTGTTGAGGTTTAAATAGAAGCAGGAGAAAAATGAATGCTGACACTCTGAAAAATCCTCTCTGTTTCTGCTGTCACACCGTGCTAGTTATCACATGGGTTGTGATGTCCTGTTCATCACTTACAACCCCCAAAACATTCATCTTTCAGGTGACAAAGCCCAAGAAAGAATTCAGCCTGCAGGATGCAAAGCCTAATGAAAGTTTACCTTCAGCAAGCATTGAATGAGAATAAACTTGAAGAGTGTGGGGAAAAAAGAAGCTCAAGAAGAACTTTTGCTGAGGAAAAAAGAGGGCAGTTTAACTGAGCGATTTCTGTGTTGTCCTCTTTTGGTATCTTCCACTTCTGCTCTTTTTTAGGACTACTATCTAGTCCAGTCTTGTTCAAGCTCCTGCGAAGAACAGGAGTTTTGTCTGCCCAGTGTAAAGCATGGTTTAAGTCCTGACAACCAAATTTTAAAGACTACTTAATTAGATGTTTCCTTCTCACCCTAGGGCAGAGTAGGTTTCTGGTGCCGTCGTAAAGGCTGGTTGGGAGTAAATGTCGTCCCAGTGACAAGGGAAGTATTGTAATCATACTGGGGGTTTTTTCTAGTTTTTGCCTGTGTCTTATGTCAGGCATTTGCATAGAACAGAGGTTGCATCAACAGATTGTCTGTGCCTGTGTTTCCTTACGTGGTTGTGCAGTGTTGCTCCGCACTCACCACTAAGAATTGTTGCAAATTTGGTGATGGTTGATTTACAGTGAAACATATAATGGTGTAACCAAAAGCAGCGTAGGCTCTGGGATACAAGGCTAGTGCTTCAGTTTCCTCTGAAGTTAGTAATAATAGTACTGATGACTGGTTGAAAAAAAAGTGTGCAACTGTTCTACAACCCCAGAGCCTTTTCCTTCTAGCAAAATTTCTGTAGACTTCAGTGTCGACAGAAAAACTGTGATCTCTATCTCTTTGGCTTTTTTTTTTCTCCTGGGTTCTTTTTCTTCTACTTCCTATACCTTATCTGTTCCACTGTTCAGAATCAGAAATAGTTCTGGTAGTAAAACGTACCTACTGCTAGGATGTATGGGCTATTCTTGCAGTACTTCTTCCTGTGATTTATTCTTTCAATCTGTTGTGTCTTTCCTTGAGCCTGAAGAGATGTGAAAAGACAAGTGATACAACAGGTAAATATTTTAGCCCACCACTTAAAGCACTTGAGACCAGTCTTTTGATGTTCTCAGTATCGTGTCATTTTTCACCTAGATAATGCAGTGTCTTCAGCGGTTAAAAGGATCTGAAATCTACAGGATCAGCTCAGATTTTGGATGATGAACCCTTGAATCTCTGTCCTTGAGCTTGTTTGAAAGTCTGGTCCTGGAATCTAGCCTTGCTGCGCTGCATCCTGAGTTTCAGATGCTGCTGAGAGAAGTGAAAATGAATGTTGCTGCGTTGCCCCGAGGAAGTTCATCTGCCTTGCATTGGAGAGCCAGATGGCCCAGGTTTTGGTTACAGCTTATGAAGCCTCACACTTGATTGATTTTTGGATAGGACACAGTGCAGTGTGGGTCTCCCGTTCTTCTGCAGACTTTGCCGCAAAACCTTAAATCTCAGTCCCTCGATTCTGTGGAAGCGGTGATGTTTAACGTATCGCTGGACCTTACCCGTAATCTTTTGATTCACACTCATTGTCCGAGACATAAGAACATGCAGCCCCTCCGGGTGTGCAGGATGGACCTGCAGTGATGATGTAATATTAGTGATGGCCTCAGGGAAAGTGTGGTTCTGTCATACTGTCAGAACTAAATGACGCGCTCTAGCAGAATGACAGTAGAGATCTGACTTACCTGAGCCTGATCTTCTGCTAGTGTAAAGACATTACAGCTGAGCTTTACTGGTGATGTGGCATGCCTTGGCTGAAGATTTTATCAGACATGTAGTGTTGATACTCCTGGACTTCTACAGTGCTCTGAAACATTTCGATAGGATTTAATACGAATGAAATCAGTAAGCTTTTCAGTTGAAAGTTAACAGATAAATATGTAAATAACCTAGAGAAATAAATGGACAGTGTTCTTCCTTATAGACTTTCAGAAGTCCTTCTGTAGAATAATAGAACAAGAACATAAATAAGCTATAAATGACAGGAGCATGAATCCATACTTGACAAGTTTATGCTTCGCTCTTTTTTCTAGATGTGTTTTCTGCTCCTGTACTTAGCAGAGCTAATTTGAATGGCACAGTGATCCTGTGGCTGTTATTTTCACTATTCGTAAGCTGCAACCCTTAGTGCTGAGCCGACAAAGGAATTCAGATGTTTATATTAGGTTTGAAAAGCTCTCTGTGAGCTGGCCACACAAACTTTCGGTAAGTAGGGGCAAACATCTCTTTGTTATCTTAAAACACATAAAAACACTAAGTTATTACAATTGCAACTGGAAGCCATAACTGAGATCAAGTCCTTTTTATGTATACCAAGAATGAACGATGGTCTCAAATGGAAAAATCACATTTTAAAAAGACCAAAGTAGGATTCTTGTTGCCGTTTCACATATAGGAAGACTGAGGAACAGTCAGTTATCTGTTTGATGTCACATAGATTGTGTGACAGAGCTGAATTTAGTCTGTATGTCCAGTTTAAGGCCTTAATGTCATGGCTTTCTCCTCTTGCTGGGCTATTCCTTCTCAAAACTGCCGGCATCTTACATACCACTCTGGCTTAGCACAGTCTGTCTCTTATTTGACTCTTTCTGACAGATTACTGTGTGCTACTTTTAAAAGCCTCCCGGGCTTGGAGCCTTTAGAGCCACAGCCCTCCTGGAGGCTGGCAGTGACAACTATGCTGGTTTGTACTGGCACTGCTTAAGAAATATTGCAAAGGGATGTAAATGGGGTGTAACTGATCTGAAGTGAGGGCAGGTTTGTAGGATTGAAACAGTGGGGACCACAAGAAAACAAAAGAAGAAAACAGCTGGAGTTGGTATTCTTGCTCAATTTTGTCTCCTCTTCCCCACCTTTCTTTTGTCCCTGCTGTTGGTACGTTGAAGGCAGCTGCTTCTGGTGGGTGTTCACTTGCTGAGACATAATGTACACATCAATTCGTGACAGAATTTTTTCCTCAGGGCAGAAAATCTTTTGTAGGAAAGGTGGAATTTTAAGGGTTCTGGACTGAAAAAAAGGAAGGAAGAAAGCTCCAAACAAATCCTACCTGAGTGACTGAGGGAAATCTGGTTAGAGCAAGCACACTCTGGGCTGGGGAGATTCTTCATGTGCTTCTGAAATCAGATTTCCTCAGAGACTGTGGCAGACATTGTGACATTGAATTACATTTTCCTTTACATTTGTATACCAAAAATAAACCCTGCCTAAGTCATTCAGTGTCTTCTTGATGATTTAGAAGCAGTCAGGATGACAACAGCTACTGGTCAGAATTGTCAGGATCAAGCCTCATTATCACAGCTTGCAGTACTTGACCTGGAGACCTGGCCAGGAGGAGACATTCAATAGGGTCCCAAATTCCTTTTGAATTAAGATCTTGCATATAGGATTCATGCTTCCTAGAAAGATGCTCTTCCTACCTGTAGATATTATAAGGATAAAACTGTTACTAAGGTAAAGTCGATGATGAGCTGGGCACTGCCAGTTCCCTACTCCAAAGGCCATAAAGGGTAACAAAGATTGCAGAGTATGTTCATTGCTTTGCGAGAGAGGGTTCACGTGAAGTGAGAGGGACCATGGCTGTTAGTACTGTATGTGTCTGAGTGAGTTTTGGAGAGCCTTTCTTTGAGAACAGGCTTGCAGTGAAGCTCCACATGTGAATGTTCACACACAGAAGGCGGCTTGATTTTCAGTATTGCCAGCAATACCCCAAATGAGATGTAAATGAAATGGGGAGTACAGTCCTTGCAGATACAGCCAAAGGTAACCTTTTGAGAAATGCAGAAGGTAATTCCATATGCAAGTTTGAGGTAAATGTTAAGACACATATTTTAATAGGTATTTAGATGGCTCGTTCTTGCTGGATTCAATGGAATTGAAACATCTGGAAGCTTGTGAAAACCCCATGGACCAGTAAATTCTCCTGTCTGACCTCAGTGCCCGTCATACACTGTTAGTATCCAAAGAAGGTTGGTGCTTTGTTACTAGGAGCAGCCTCTCAAGGATGCTGGGAGCTTGGGCCTCTTGTCCATAGTAAGTGCCTGCCTTCCTTACTTGCTGTCTTCCTTTTTGTCATCCATCTGTCCAGCCCATCTTGCTAAATCTGATCGAGACCTGAGAAATTGCCTTGGTACATGTTTTCTCCAAACGGTTTGTCCATTTTTTTTCCCATTGAAATCAGATTTGTTACCAAGTTTGTATTCAAAACTACAGCTTGTCCTTCAGATGTGCTCAGTCCTCTAAATCAGGAGTGAAAGGTTTGAAAACACTTGCAGGAAGGCAGAACAGATAGGCATCACAAAACTGCAGGACCTTCACATATAAATCTTTTATCAGGGTCTTCAGATCTGTCCAGATCTAATTGGATCTTGTGTTTTTGAGAATCCTGAATATTTTTGTGGGGGAATTCTTTAGGTTTTTTGCAGGCTAGGTTTTTATCAGCACAAAAAGAAGTTAGAAAGTTGTTTTAAAAATACTGGCATATCTAGATTTTTATCAAATATCCATAAAAAGAAGAGGGTTTGGCCTCAAAGCTGTATACAAAGAAGATAAATCTTGTATCAGTGTACAGCTTATAAAAAAATTATTTTTAGCTAAACATACAAATACCTACCTTTTTATTTGTTATGGGTTTGTTTTGTTTTGTTTTTTTACGTCAAAAAATAAACTACAGGCAGAGCATGGGAAGCAATAAATCTGGGTGTGTCATTAGTAAGTGCTCTAACAAGTTCACGTTGCATAGTTGTCCTAAATTCCTCTGGGAACATATATTTTTATATACGTGTCAGAGATCTAAAAATAGGTTACTAGAACAAGCCAGAGTGTTAGAAAAGAGGAAGAGGGTTTTCCAATTTGTTTTATTGTTCTGTTTTGAAATGAAGAATTGTAATCTGAATGGGAAAAAATTAAAAAAAAAAAAAGTCACAGAAAATGAGCCAGATTAGACATGATCTAATGAAACTAATAAAATGTGGGACTCATCCATAAAGCAACTTCTTATGTTCCTCTGGAAATGACCGTTAGTCTTTTAGCAGAGTTGTGTCAAACCCAGCAGTCCTGGGGGGCAGTTGGTGGTTGGTTTCCCTTCAGAGCAGGCAGGAGGTGATGCACTGTGGAATGGTTTGGTAGGCGCTCTGCCAGCGTTACCTGGATGCTTGTCCCTTGAAGGCTGAGGTAGGATCCAAACTTTCAGAGAGATAATGTGAATGTTTAGCACTTTCTATCACTGACGTTCAAAGCATTTACAGAGGTAGTACAAGTGATGCTATTTCCCCGGTCTGGAGATGGGGCACTAAGTCTGAGAAAAATGAGGCCAGAAGCGCTGTGCTCCTTTGACAGCTGTCAAGGCCCAATCTCCCAACAGTTGGTCACCGGTGGAGGTGGAGATCGCATTCAGGTCTGTCAGCCGCGCTTCGGAGCCGCAACCACAGGGTTGTGCTGTAGTGAACCCTGTGAAATCCAACTCTCCCTTCTTGCTTTGTTACCAGATGCGTGCAGCTCATGTGGGATGTCCCCAATTTGCGTGTGCTGGAGTTCCTATCCCCAGGGCAATGTCTTTGAAGCACGGCTGCTGGGATGGGATTCAGGCAAAGGGACAGGAGTTTCTTGCACGAGTTCTAGTGGAAAACAGGAAACGGGCAGGGTGGTGCCTCCTGTCCATGCCAAACTTAGGGCAAGCTGCTCCTTTATTCACACTATTGCTAAGCTTGCCTTTGATATTTATGTTTCCTTGAGGTGGAGCAGTGTTATGAGGTTCCATTTGAAAAGAAGTTTGTTGAGGGACTGAATACATGTATCCACACATGGGTGCGTGTACATCTTCACTCACAGACACACAGCCTCACAGAAATCAGGAGGAACGACTGGTCTTCTGTATCCCCGCAAAACTGCTCTTTAGCAGCTATGGATGAATGGAAGACCATTTTTGAAAGAGATGTCTGTCTTATTTATAGGAGCTTAATCAGGCAGATCAGAGAGCCTTTTTACTTGTGTTTTCTAATCAGAACATACCACAAAGTCTGTTTGCTTATCTCTTAAACCTCTACTGTCCAAACAGAGCGTATGGTATCTTTGCAATGGCAAAGGTGAATTGAAGTCCTCGACTCCTGTCATCAGAGAAAGAGCTCAGGAAGATTTAGAAAATAATGGTGTCATTCTGCTGCAGTCCATCAGCTGAAAGTGCTGGAGCCGCCCATGTGCTTGAAGGTGGATCTGGCTCCTCTCCCCGTCAGCGCTGTCATGCAGGTTAGAGGCCGGGGGTGTACAGTGGTAGATGTCCATTAACTCCACATCAGTAACGTGTAAGCAAATTACATGACAGAAAACTTTTGTAACATCAGGTGTAGTAAGGAATGTTCTGATCAGAAAAAGGAAGAAAGTCACTGGCTTCACCGAGGATGGACCTTGCGTTTGTTTTAGCTTGCTGTCATGGGTGGAGTCAGTTCTTTCTAATTTTGTGCTGAGAGGTCTTCTTTCTACATGTTCTGGCAACTAACCTGCTTTTCAAGAAACTGGACTGGAACAGGCCAGCTTTTTTTGTTAAGAAATGGAAAGAAAAGATTTGTGCGTATGAGTGAAGAAGAAGAGGCAAGTATTTACTTAATTAGCTTTCAGTTATACACTTCATATCTCTATCGTGTATAAATAGCATGAAGAGTTAAGCCTCCTTAGTCTTTCTCCTTCTTCAGTTCTACAGTGACTGAGTGATGACTGCGGTGACTCCCCTCAAACAAACACCTCTTCCCCCTCCACCCCTGTGCAGAGATTCTTCTCCTTCCCTTTCTTTTTTTGCCAAGATAAACTGTGTGTGTAAATTGGATGAGCACTAAGTACATTAAAGGGGGGCACACACAAAAATAAGACCCTAATTAATAGTTTTGTAACTAAGGGAATGAGAGAAGAATAATTTGAGGAATAACAGGAACAGCTTTTCAATCTGTTACTTGGTGTGTGTTTGTGCATGTAGTTGTACACTAAAATAATTCCAGCTGTCCTTCCTTCTTTTAATAATGGTTCATTGCATTCCCGTTGTGGGGCCATATTTGGACAAACATTAACCAGATCAAAGCCTAATGGATAGTTATGATGGCTCTGATTCAGCAAAGCACTTAAGCACAGTGTTTCATTGTAACTTCAGTGGGACATGCTTTGAATTCAGCAAGATATAAGCATCGCTTCAACCAGTGACAGGAGAAAGGGCTGTATGACTTGGGGGGGGTGGGGTGCGTGGTGTGCCTAAAAATCAAAGGTAAAGCTAGTTCCCATTCTAAAGAATGAAAATTGAATGTTCTTCCTGCAAACTGGATGAAGCACTCCTTTGCCTTCCACGATCTCGGCCGTACCTATCATGCAGTGCTTTAATAGCTGGAATACTAGAGCCAGAAGACATAGAAAACAAGGGATTCCAGTCTAAGGGAAGGACAGAGGAAGAATGGGAATGTGCCGATGAACCAGGGTCTCAGACCTGATAGCGTTACAGCGAAGATCCATCTATCCCAAGCAGCTGTCTCTGACAGCACCTTACAGCAGGTGCTTAGAGAAACCGTTTAAGAAATACAAGAAGTGCTGAAGACTCCCTCCCCGGGTATAAAGACCCAGGTGGGGGGAGTCGGTGGCCCGGGGTCTTGCTGAGCTGGACGCTGTACATGGACCGTAGCATTTGTTTTGTGCCAGGCACACAGCAAGGGGTCCCTTCAGGCTGAGAGGGTTTAGTCCTGATGCTGGAATGATTTCATAGGGAAGTGTCACTGTTTAACAAGACAGGAGGAAAAGAGACTGAAATTATTTTGCTGAAATCCCCCTGTTGATTCCTCCTTATAGATGGCATAAAATCTTAGAATACAATTTTCTTGTCTCATCCAGGCCATTAAAGCATAATAAATTGTGGCAGCTTCTAGGTTTTAAGATACTTCTTTTTTATTTTTAGTGGATGGGCTACACAGCCTTGGAAACTCTTGGAATTCCCCTTTGTGATTATATGTGAGTTATTTATAGTAAGTCCTTATTCTGATGGAAGAGTCTCCATCACAGAAAAGTGCTGATATGAAGCTGGGTGTGTAGTTTCATTTCGAAGTTTTACTCATTCTGTTTGCCATTTCATGTTTCTGTGTTTTAAACCGCTGTCGTGAGTGAACAGAAGCAGTTTGTGGGCACATTGCCACTGTTGCACAAGACAGTCTTGCTTTGCTCTAAGCACTCCCTCTGGAACCGCTTTCTGAATTGAACATCATTATAATCACATGGGTTGTGCCTGTGATGGGCCAGGCTCTGTCCTTAGCTGCAGGAGTGGAAGCCTGGAGAAAATGGAGACATCGGGGAGGAGAGGGAGGGGAATTTAATTTCCTTTACCCTGACATTGATGTTGTTGTAAAGTCTCTAAAATGGCACCTTCTGGCTCAGAATTAAGCAGCCACAATGACATGTCTCAGTTTGTCCAGACTGGTTTTCTTGTCCAGTTAAGTAGGAGAGTCTTATGCCTTTAAAGCTTCCTGGCTCCCAGGAGGAAAATGCCAAACTTGTCAGAGAAAACAAACAGTGGCTTTCCTAGCCTGTGTGTGTTCCGATTAACGAATCTATTAGGCTATAAAACCTGGGACCCCCTTTCCCGGAGAAAGAGCATACATTAGGAAGCTGTTGACAGTTCCTAAGTCTGACCCCTTGCACAATGCTGGAGACCTATCAGCAGCTCTGAGGCAGGCAGCCGGGGCCTGTTTGTTCTAGGGGGTCTTGGAGAAGTATTTGACGCTCGGTAAATGCCAGATGCGCTGTTGTTTTAATCTGTAACGTGGGAGGCCAGAGGGGGAAAAAAAAAAAGGAGGAGCCATGGCACAGCTGAGTGTTTTTGTTCCTTTGGTCTAATCAAAATGTGTTTGGAGGCATATTACAGTGGGCTTGGATAGTGTTGGCTTCTGCAAACCAAGCGGGGCCCGGTTTAGCTGTAAGTTCCCGGGTGGGTTTGCTGTGTTGCTGCAGCAAGCAACCAGAGCATTGCAATCGATGGTGTTCTGTGGTTTTGGTTAACCTGGCAGCAATTGCCAGTGTTGGATTTAGCAAGTGCAGCACTGATCTAAGCACTAACTTCCCAAGGAGATGCAAAACCATGGTTCTGACTTTTGAGGATGTATAAAGCCCATTTTACAAGGAAAGAGGTGTTAAGCCCTGTATTCTTGGCATGTTCCGGTGAAAGCAATTACATTCTTCTTATTTCCCCCTGCCCATTTCACTTCTGCTGTTGCTCATTAGGGATACAGCATTTTTGTTTGGCACTATAGTATTCATCAAGCAAAAATGCAAATAATTCCCGCATTCCTTCATACACAGCATTTTTTCGATATTCAGAGCGTTATGAATATTTCAGTGAGTTTCAGTTCACTGACCTGTTCTTGCTTTGGTACCTGATGCTTTGTCTGTCTCAGGTAAAACAGATTGAAGCGAGGTGGTTTCAGAGCAGCAGGCTTTTGTTGTAGTGCATTCACAGCCAGCTGTGCACAAAACTGCCAGCAGTTACCATCCGGCAATGCAGCCAGCGTGGCTGGTAAAACCAGTGGTCTCTCCAACCCATCTTGTGAGTGAGTCAGCCCACTTTTTGTAATTAGTAATTAAGATAACAAATATGTGTCAGTGAATAATGCAGTATGTATTGAAGAGTAACCGATACGTGACCCAACACGTTTTAGACAAATTGCTGCGGTGAAATGAACCTATTTCTTAGTTAACCAAGCTGTGGAAAAGTTGGGAAGAAGCTTTTGTGGTTCCAGTCCGGTTCCAGTCTCTCTCGTTCGCTCGGTCCAGCTCATTTGTCACAGGTTGGTCTCTGTGGTTCGGAGCCCAGGCTTTTTGTAGCAGGTGGCTTTTACTCTTGATATAGCACACACCATTTAGGTCAGTCCCTGGGAGACCTCCGAGCAGAAATACTGAAATTCACTGTAGCGCGTTTTAATTTGCTGGATGAGATCTCTGTGTCTCCCGAACACAAGACTTGTTGTGAATCACAGCAGGATGTTCTCTTAAAGAGCCAAGCAAAATGCTGCTGACAGTGTCACAGAGCAATGCTAATCCGACATCAGATTGGTCATGGCTCCTCAGGTTACCGTCCAGCTCTGTGGCAGAGGAGGCCTGTTACTGTGGGAATGAAGGACCTCGTGCTGCAGGGACACAGTCGGGGCATTAGGAGGAAGAAAATCTATCCTATTCCCATCACTTCCTGAAGGGTATGTGTCAGAATGACGCACGTACTCTTGGCTTTATTTGATGAGGGGGCTGGAGAGGGAGCGAGAAAGGAATGAGATGGTCTCAAGGGACACACGATTTGACTTCACAGGATCATGATGCTCTGAATGTTCATTTTGAATTGCTGAAACTGAAGGAGTGGAGAACAGTCCTTGTTGAATACACATTTGTCATCTTCGTGACTCAGGAGGGCTCTTGTGGATATTCTAGACAGACCATGGATTATGGGGGGTTTCTTGATAGCTTTCTCAGCCTCGTAAACAAAGCTCAAGAATGAGACAGGAGGATCCAAGTGATGGTGGCGTATGCTGTGACTGAGTACATTCTCCCAGGATGCTTCTGGTAGAATGAATCACAGGAGATAAGACACCAGGAGTAAAAGCATCCCCTAGCACACGTTCAGTCCTGCCCTAACTTTCAGGCTAAATGGCAGCCTTTCATTTCGGCGTATGCCTCAGCGTCCTCTCCAGTCTGACTTAATGTTGACACAAGAAATGGAGCTTTAATCTTTCGACAAGATTCTCGTGTCCTCTGGTTTTCCTTGCTCTGAGGAAAGATACCTGTGAATTCTCTGGAGAAATGGGGGACCTAATGATTAGAAAACTTTGGGTGTAACCTTTGAGGTTCGGTGCCAGCACAACTGCAACCAGCCTGTACCACCCTCTTGGAAGAATGGCTGGTAGAGGGCAGCAGGCGAGTTCAGCGTGGTGTCATCAGGGGCAGCCCAAAAAGCTATTGGTTTGTAGGAATGTCGATAGATTCAATGAATGTCACTGTGATTGTACGTTCCAGTGTAGTAAGCAAAAGGAAAGGCTGTGTCAGCAGTGAGGAAGGCAAATGTAGTCTGTACTGACCAAGGCTGAGACCTGCATTGGCCAAAACCAATTCTTTCTGTTTCTGTTCTGTTCTTCTGTTCTGTTCTTTCCACCCTCAGGAAATAGAGATTTGCATCAGATGAAGTACCTCACAACTTGGTGCTGGAATACATTGGTTAAAGCAGAGACAATGTTCCCTGCTACTTGTTTTTGAAAATAGTCAAAACACTTGGACACTGGGAGAAAAAAAAAACCACCCCAGTTTGGTATTTTTGTTTCAAATGAGAAACTTTGAAATTAACTTCAGTGTTATTTTAAATGGTTTTTTCCTTGGGTCAAATTAAATGTTTTGTTCGAGGCCAAGATGTTACTTGTTTCTGTTTTTCAGTTTGCTGAAAAAAAATCTGAAAAACCTATGTTTATTTTGAGTTGCTGCCCAACTAATCTCTCTTCCTTCATTTTTCTATAGTGCAAGTAAAATGCTAAATCAGTTATTTATGCATCTCAAATTTTAACTTCTGTTTTAACCGTCCATCAGATTAACAGGCACCACAGTGTAGTAATTTTTTTTTTATTCTTCAGATGTGGTGCTGTATTTCTGTTCTCTGATGGCTTGTGAATAAGAGTTGCACAGGGAAGGAAGAAAGTAATGAAACCAATGAGATCTTGGGTTCTGTTTGCAGAGCTGTTGAGTGATTCCCTAACTGAACGGAGAGCCTGGTTGAATGAAGGTGTTAACCTTGATCTTAATACCTATGTCCCCCTCGCTGTTTGAGAAGTTAACAAATTATTTAACTCTGGAATGATGGTTTAGTCTGGGTGCTTGCTTCTCATAATAAACCTCATCTGGGAACAAATGGGAAGGAGGCCATTGGTTTCCAAAAGAGAGGATTTGTTTAAAGTGGGATGGGAAGAATTGAATTACCATATCAAGAGGATCACGTAATCTACCACCGCCTGCAACCTCATCTGGTAGCTTAACCTTTGATACTTTCTTTATTTTTCTTCATTTCTGTTACTGTCCTCAGAATTCTCCCTGTTTCCCCCATGGCTTGAGAGAAAATTGTGCAGAGGAGGTTCAATCTGTTGCAGGTGGCTTCTGCCGAAGCACTGGAGCAACCTAAAACAAGCCTCACCCTAATGGGCTTCAGGTTTTAGGGGACTATTGTTCCACTTTGTAGCATGATTATTTTTTGTTCTCTTTTCATCAGAAACAACTCCTGTGGGTATGTGCATATCACCTGGATGTTCAAGATGATGTGCCCAGGTGCGAATGCAGGAATCAACTCAGATTTATAGCAACTTGTTTCCACTCTTCACTGCTTTTTTGTGCCACCGTTTGGTGTTGGTAAATCATTTTCTCTCTCTGTGCCTCTTCGTTTGGCTGAACTGTTCTTACGGCAAGGTATTTGGGAAGAGACAGTTCCTCACTTTGCTCGTGTACAGTACCTAGCACAACAGGTCTGCAGTTTCAGCTGGTGCCTCTAGGTGCTACCACAATACAAACAATAATCAATCACTGACCAACACACACCTTCGAGGCTCTTAGTGAAACCAAACACAATAAAAAAGTCTCTCCAGGGGCCAAATCTACTAGGCTATGTAAACGATTTTCTAGTGAAAGTGGTAGAAACTCTGTCTCTTGGGACATTTAAAACTCCGCTGCAGAAAGCGCTAGCAATCAGTGTGTTCGGGAGTAATACGCTGGTAGAAGGATCAAATAAAGAAGACTTCATTATTCTGGACTGCCTATCCAGCATATGTCACTATGGGCAAAGGCACAGTGATTTAATAGATCTTGTTCAGCTTCAGACTGATGCTGTCCTCTACGGTAGGTTCTCATAACCAACAAAGAAAGTAAAGCAAGCCCCAGCCAAAATGGAACATACATTTTTAACCACCCAGAAAACCTTTGATCTTTTTCTAGATTAGTTTTAGGTATGTATTTAGTCCAAATCCTGAACTCTTTTGTTCAGGTTATTTGTTTCAGAAAAACACTGGGTAAAAGCATGGATTTGGACAACTAATAACAAGTAAGTAACTATGGGCTGATAATTGCATTAGAAGAGGTATGAAACACAATGTGAAAGTCCTGGGAAAGAACTGCAGCTCATTGCAGAGGTAAACAAAGGTAGTTACAGGTAGGAGATGTTTCCACAGAACTTGGGTGTAAATGGTAGCTCTGGTTTTGGTTCTCATTTGCCTTTCATTTTCTTGGGTTCCCACATTCAAGAGAATATAAATTTCCCAAGTAATAAGTGAACCCAGGCGGGAATGGAGGGAAGCATCCCAGTGGAATGGGACAGGATCATTCTATAGTCCATTCTATGTTCTTGCTCACCAGCCTAACTAGATGTTCCCAGGTGGCTCCATCCTGGACAGAAACAGTGGCTTCTGACTTCCAAGACAGTGTTAATCCCTCCAACAGGCATTTTTTTCAAGCTAGCCCTGCAGGTGGCACAGTGAGCCTTGTGTTTCTAAGCAACGTTCGCAGTTGCTGTCTTCCCTTCCTATCATTTTACAGTGCAAAAGGAGCTGTGATGGGAAAGACTTTTAGTATAGTAAAAAAGGACCAGCGTGATACGCTGGCTACCAAAACATCACGCCTTTCCTCAGGCGGTTTCCAGAACTTTGCTTTAGACTGGTACAGAGAAACCAGATCATTTTCTTTGCGTGAAGACGTTTTGAATGCTCTCACAGTACTTCCGTGCTAAAGTTGAGAAAGAATGTGCAACCAGCCTCCTAAAAATCAAGATAACTTTTTAAAGTCTTAGTTGCACGCTCTTTATGTCTTCTGTGTCAGGCAGGTCTTGTTATCAGGATATCTCTCAGAAGCTATTGGAGTGAAGTGGAACTGATTTGGGAATTGTGAAAAACGTGCATAGAAAAGGGCCTTGTAGCCTGCAGGGCTGCTGGGAATTCCTGCTTATTAGTCCTTGCTCTAACTGTACTTCTCTTCATGGCCTTGGGCAAGTCACTTAACTTCTTAATCTCTGGCTCAGTTTCTCTGCCTGTAAAATAAGATAACTATTACTATCACATACCTACCCGACAGGATTTTCTCCCCTAGTAATAATTAACATTTGTAAAATACTCTTTGACAATGTTATGTTTTATTCGAATACTTCTAGATTATATTACAATATTGATGCTGTTGCTGTTGCACATTTGAGCTCCTGTACAAGATTACACTGGAAATTAAGTCATTTTCCTAATGAGATATAAACCAGCTTGTGGTCGGTGTGGTTAAGCTGGGTTTAAAGCTCCTTTGCAGCATGACAAGAGTGTGAAGTAGCTGAAGCATTCCAGTGAATCTAACCCCAGTATCTGTGACAAAATGAACTACGTGCACAGATCATTCATGATCTGATCTTAACTCTAGCAGAAATGCTAGTTATTTAAAGCATTCGATAAGTAGGACTGAAGGTTTGAGGTTTCCTTTCCATTACCAGAAGGTGTAAAGTACATATCTTGAGTCTTGTCAGGTCGTGTCTTCGTGCATACTTACACCCAGGATGCTTCGTGGTCCTACAATGCAGACTAGACTGTAAAGGACTGAAGTGGGGGTTTGAAAGCATCTGCTAGCCTAATGAATCTCTCTTTGCTCTACTTCAATTTTTTTTTTTAATACTACAGTAGATTGCTTAAGTGAGAGTTGCCTAAAAATAGCATGTTTTCCCCTCTGTGTGGCAGGAAAAAAGTACGGCTGAGACCTTGGCTTTATGAACCAACCTAGTGTTGCTCCAGCAACTGGTCAGCAAGAATTAGAAGTTTGAGTTTTGTTTAGGAGTCCTGTGGTTCCAGTACCTTTGTTTCCACCCCTAGAATGCTTTCATTTAAAGGTTGATTCCTGCCTCCTCTCCCTCCCTTCTGATCTTCTCTGTATCCATGTAAACTTCTAGCATGTGTCACATCCTGTGGCAATGAGTTCCATCATTTAACAATGGTCTGTGTAAAGAAATGCTGCCTTTGTTATTCTGAACTTGGCATCTGCTACCTCCATTTGATGCCATCAAATTATTATGGAAAAGTATTATGAAAAAACAGTGAATGCTTATTTTCTACCACGTCTAAGATTCTCGTGGCCTCTGAGATGTAAGGAGGCAAAGAAAGTGAAGATGAAGAAAAACACTGGAGTTTGTTTGTTTGTTTGTTTGTTTTTCTCAGATCCTCCCATCAGTTGATTCTAGACAATACTAGAAGAGCAGATGATGTGGATCTTTTGCAACAACTGAACTGGTTTCGGTCCTCTCAAGATGTACCGTGTCCAAGGTTACATTAGCACGTCTTCCTCCCTCCCCCCAGCATTTTTCAGATCCAGATGTGCTGATTGATCTTAATTAATCTGGGAGAGAAAACATGTCTTTAAAATTTTGATTGATAAAAGCTGTGAGGTGGTGCCAGAGGTGGTTACTCTGTATTTGCGTGGTGGTTTCTTAAATCTTTCACTTGAGCATCTGCCACCAACCAGTGTTGGAAGGAGATTGTCGATGGGGTGGACTTTGGTTTGGACCCAGCCTGGCCGTTGTGGTGAAGGATGATGCTGTTTGGGCCTCTTCTGAGCCACGGGAGGCTTTTCCTCATGGCAGCCCTATCTGAGTTCTTCTAAGACTATCCAGAAAGGGTGTAAGGCCTTTTGATCCAAAGTACAATGCATGTGTCCATCTCTGGTGGGACAGGTGGGGTGAAAAGTCAATGCCTCCATAAATAGCTTCTTCTCTACTTGCTGTGCTGTTTAGCACCCACACACATGTAACCTGTCTAAATAATAATAGGCAAGTGTCAATTAAGGAGGAATCAAGTGGAAAAAGGCAGAAAATTAAAAGTGACTCCCTTTAACCTGACAAAGAGGAAATAGTTGACAAAGTTCCAGACTTGATTGAGCAAAACACAGAAGAAATATTTTTTTTTTTAAACTCATCTTCTCCCCCCTTCCTGCCCTCTGCTCCCCTGGAGAGAAGTCTGGATGTAACACTATTGCTAGGACTAGGCCTATGATTAAGTTCTGTTTTTCAAAGGTGATCCCAGCATGATTAAAACCAGGTGGCCGCCATGGCGTGCAGCAAGGGAGCCAGATGTGCTCTGCAACTGGATTGCCATTTCCTAGCCCAGCTGCAAACATTTGATTGTCCACTCGCTCTGGGTATTACAGCCGTGACCTTCTCTCTTCCTTACCTCCCCCATCTCCTGTCTACTTCCCCCAGTGACATTTGAGAGGAGCAAAGTCCCTTTAGACTTGTTTGTCACTGTTACAACCATCCCTTTCTCCCTTCACCTCCCCACTCCCAGCCTTGGTTCGGCACTTCCATTATTCACAGATGTTAGAGGGTAGCAGCTGACAGCATCGGCTTTTACCTCTCTCTTTCCTTTATTTGGATTTTTTTTCCCTCTCCATGTTCCGGCGTGTGTGCACTGACCCCAAAGCACTCCCAAGTCAACTGGCAGCGTCTGAATCCACTTAAAGGTGAAGGGATAAAGCAATTTTCTTCAAGATGTGGCATAAACTGTTTAGTTTTTGCTGTCTCCAAAGGCCTGTAATGAGAGGGTGGCCCTGTCCCAGAACAAGCCCCATCTCACCCTGATCTATAAAATTTGGAATAGGTTAATCTTTTCCCACAGCGCTGGCCTGTCAGCCCTTTTTTGCTGAATTAGGGCTCTAATGCATGGATGGTGTCAATAATTGCCTAGTAAGCCATACTTAAAAAAGGAGTCACAATCAATCGTCCCAACATTAGGATGTCATAATGCATCAGTCCTGCATTAGGAAGTTGTAATCCATCAACTTGACATCAGAAGGGACAGTGGATGGTGGGAGCTCAGTTCAGGCCTTGGGGAAGCTGGAACTGCTCCATAGGCTTTACATCAGCTCTGGATTTGGTCTCAAAGGGTCATTTTGGTTTGTTTTCCTACCTACCCTTTGCAGTTTAATGGTGAATTTGATGAATATTGAATTCTCTGGAAAGAGAAAGGGGCTGGTGATGGTAGTTTGAAGAGGTCTGGGACAACACAGAGTTTCAGAGTTTCTCATGTCCCGTCTCAGACGTACAGTTCCAGCACAGGCACTGAGCGCCTGAAAATCTCTCCACTCTAACACTTGCTGTCTCCTTTCTTACCGGGCTTAGTAGCTGAGCTAATTAATGTTTTAGTCTTACAAGTTTTGAGTATTAGAAAGAGCCTTCAGCCTGTGTCCTGGAAAAAAAAGAAACAAATGGGCTACAAGGAGTTACATGGAACAAATCTTATCCAGAGGCTCTTGTAATGGCAGGTACGGAATTCAGCCGCAGACTAGCCTAGTCGCCCTCTTCTTGGAAAATCTGTGCTTGTAGCTGTGTTTCCCTTCTCCTGCTATCTACTTTAAGACCCAGAGGTGACAAGTAAGGTGAAAGCAAAAGTTATTCTTAATAGCAAATCAGTAGTTTCACTTGTATTATCCTTCCTTAGGTGTTCGATAGAGGGTGAGGAGCTGGGTTTGGGATGAAATGAGTAATGGGATGTGGTGCAAAAGGCGGCAGTGGTTTTCCCCGAACTGAGGTTGAAGGCTACTAAGAAGCAGCTCTCTTTCAGCACACAGAACTGGTTCATGCCATCCACTCCAGCTGGACAGCTGTCAGCACGGCCAGCAGAGTCACTGGTCTTTTTAAAGATGCTATCAGAGCCTCTGATACATCATCTTTGGAAAATGTGTGTTTCTAACCAACTTACCTAGGTACCCACTCTGTCGTGATTAACAGATGCAGCCACATGTCCTGTGTTTGGTAAGGTCTGTATGCTAGGAACTGGTCAAAATAGGAAAGAAAGGTGTAACTTGTCCCCCAGAGCACAAAAATGGAGAGAATTCCCAGAATAGGGAGTCTTCTGGAGTAATAATTTGGTTAAAAATGTGTTGTCATTTCTTTTTGGTGATGGGGAGGGAGAAGCAATTATGATTGAAGCAGTGCAGTTAAAGACGGTGTTTTGGGCAGTGGCAGTGGACAGATGGAACATTCGCCAGGAATGACTGCAAGACTAAAGAGAGACCACAGTGTATCTCCACAAGTCCTTGCATTTGATAGCAGTGCTGTAGTTGGTTACTTTTTTGAAGAAAATGAATGATCAAAATTGCTGGTTTTCTCTTTTTGTCTTAGTTTTTGGTTTGTGTCGTTTATTGTGTGAGCCCAAAGGTCTGTCACATGAATCTTTACATTTTCTTGGCTTGAATGTAGTCATTACTGCCTTTGTGTTGAGCAATTGCTGTGCATAAATGATAAACTGAATAAATATTGATGGTAATTTTTTTAAAAAAGTCAGGGATGGCTTTTAGTGTGCTGAGGTGGTTAAATATTAGCTCTTGACTGAGATTTTCAAAACTGCTTTAAGCCCTTTGAAATGAGTGTCCAGCCCCCCTTGAAAGACTCAAAATCCTTTCCTTTGAGTGCCTTGAAATATGGCTGAGACTGGCAGAACAGCCAAGAATAATAATCTGTTCCCAGTAGTTTATGTGCAGTTACCTTGCTTTCAGCCCCACGTTGATGAAGGAGTCTGTCACCATGACTGGAAACACTACTGCAGTTGGCTAAAATTGTTGGTAACATCTGCCCAGTTGCTCACTTACAGCTCTGCGAAGCGTCTAGTGTTGTGTTGTAGAGAAGCTGATAGATTCTGGTTTCTCTTCTATTCTCATGCCATCGTATTTCTTACATCCCTTCTGGGTGAAACACTGAGATGCTCTCAAGAGAGAAATGCAACAACTTCTGCTTCCGAAAGGACTACACCGACAAGACTGCAGCTTAAAGGATGAGGCCTAGAGTCAGTTTTAAGATTAGCCTCTGGCTTTGGCTAGCTCAGTTAATCCTTTGAGGAGGATTTCAGCCACGCAGTCCCGTGCCAATACTGATCGCTAAAATCTCACTGCTCGGCTTTATTGCCTGACTTATCTCTGATGCCACAAGAACACCACTCTAGAGTGACCTTCGTAGTTGATCTGGTTCTAATTATAATCCAAGTAGTTTTAAACATTCATTTAAATGTCTTCTTAATTGCAACCTAATTTCTTCAATTGTAGCCCATTCATCAGTTGTTAATCATTTTTTAATTGTGTGGAAAGTTTGAAGGGTTAGTAACAAGTCATTTGTTAGGTAGAGGTCATGAAAAGGGTTATAAAAATTGCTTGACTAATTTTAAATAATAAATTAACAAAGGGATGTAGTCCGAAATTTTAAGGTATTTCCGTATTTGCTCATGCAAAATAAATATTATGAGTCAGGAAGGATGAATTTTATTTCTTGTACAAATATGGATGTTGGATATCTGCTGTGAGCGAAATGCTGTGTTGCCCTTGCTTCTCAGGAAAACAATGAATGACAAAATGAATGGTTTTTAATGACATTTTAATTTGAATTGGATGGAAGTTACTAATGAGATTCTGATTGTAATCTTTTAAAAGCACGCACATTATGTGAAAGAAACAAAGAAGAAAGAAAACCAGTGTCTTTTTCAAGATTTTTTTTTTTTTTTTTGAATAAAATCTCTTGGCTGTTTCTAATAAGACCAGCTGTGAGCAGGAGTCACTGGAAAAAGAAAGGACGTGCAGCTGAAATGAAACAGTGTTTAGGATCACATTCGTCACTTCCTGGGGTTCTGATCTTGTATTTCAATTCGTTGCCTGGCTTTGTCTCATTCATAGGAGTGACCTTGTTCTTCACTGGGGGCGTATTACAGCAGTGAATCTGGCGACTGTGAGCTGTTAAGAGTTTTCTCGCGTAGAAAATGAGAGACTCTCTGCACCTTGAAAGTGCTAGGATGAGATTCAAGGTGATAAGGAGCCCAGGCTGAAATAAATGTCTCATCAATTCCGTCTCTTTGGATATGGGATCACAGTGTCAGCCTAGGCACTGGGAGTTGGGGAAAATCCCTGCCACACTGTAAGAGATTTTACAGGAGTAACAAAAGTCACATGTCTAAACTGAACTGAAGTAATCCCAAGAGCATCGCACTTCTCACACGCACTACCAATAGCTGAAAAGAAAACTTCTCTGTACCTTCTATTCTCTGAAAATGTGAAGAGTGATCTCTAGATCTGGTCATATTTTCTTACGGGAGGCAGTGTAGCAGGGAAGACAAAATACTATACAATGAGAAAGCCTTGCTACAAATCGTGTCTTATAAAACTTTGACATTCCCCAAACTGTGACGCTTTTGCAAATTGACTGTTCTGTACCGATGGAATACCATTGATTTCCTCAGTCATCCTCCTTTGCCTTACTTCTCAGCCTAATATTTTGCAACTTTTATTCCTGATAAGAAAGACTACCTTCCTCTTCTCTTACAGCTGCATGAGAGATGCCTGCCATGTGATTTACTGCCGAGCTAGGGGAACGATTTGTATCGGAAGGTCCCTCCATTCGGCTGTAATTTAGAACCATTTCTTAAATTCCCCAGAAAGCTAACTTCTGTGAGCTTCCCCCACTTTGTACCCAGCCCAGAAAATAAATATGCATCATCTTTGGAATAAATTCCGATCAACATATGGACAAAAGTGAAGAGAGTGATTGGAAATTGAAAGCGGCTATTTGCCATATATCAAGAAGGTATTTAGAATGTATTGTCTTTCCTTATGGGATGTGAAGAGAGCTACAGGCAAAGCTCACGTATGGAGCGCTCTCACCGGAAGGAACAGATTATCAGAGGAAAAAATCCTTTAGACAATGCCTAAGATGCAGCAGCCCAAACATGTTTTGTTCTGTTGGGACTTTATAACGCCAGCGAACTATAACCTTACCCTTTCTGTCCTGTTTTTCCCTCTCCCCATGTTCGCCCCTGAGACTGGCAGCACTGAGAAACTTGTCTCCTGTGAGGAAGGGTGAAGAAGAAAAGAAGAAGGGTGAAGAAAACCCCAAAAGGGGTAAGGCCCAGTTTTCATTTCCCTGATAGCTCGCACAAGTTACACTGTGGGACTGGCTGTCACACGTTCCCACGTGGAGGAGTCTGTCCGCTGAGAGTCAAAAGGCAAAATTCAGTACAACTGGATTCAGCTAAAAACCTAACAGTTTCACAGTTGAAGATTAATCTGATTTTATTGTTTTGAGTATGTTTTATATCTTAGTATTTCTCAGCTTGAAACACTTGTTTTTCTTCCTTCTTGTAATTTTTTTTGAAGTTGCGGATAAAAGGTGATTTTGAAATGAAGATAAAACATCTCTCTCTTTTCTGCAGTGCTGCCTTCGTCCTCTGTAGAGGAGGTGCTGATGTAGCTGTATTCCAGGACAGAGTTTCAGTAAGTTTCTAGAAAATTGGTGCTGGTTACAAGAAAACAGGAGTTTTATTAAGATGACTGTGCAAACAGCCATAAAGCAAATGTGTGGTTGAAGATGACTTGCAAAAGTTCCCTTTTATTTTTGTTTGTTTGTTTTTTGAGGTTGGTCTTAGTTGGAAAGCCCCTAAGGGGTTTCTGTATATATATTTCAGGTTTTGGGTTTTTTTTTTTCATGTATATTGCTTGTTTCTTGAAAGTACCAGAAATCCGAAGTTACCTTTCCTGCGTTTTCCTGGAACAGTGCTTCTATTTGCCAGAGATGCTGTGTGCTCTAGAATGTTAACTGAAGAGATAAGTGAAATTTTAAGAAAAGTTCTTGATGCCTGATATGTTAACAGTGTTAAATATTGACAAAAAAAAATCCCTAAAAGCCAGAGGACACGAAATTGTTTTTTTGCCAAATTGCTTTTCTTCTTGAGTTCTTCCAGCCTTTTGTGTGACTTGATGTCACTGTTTCAGTGAAGTCTGCTAATGAAACCTGCTTGTGGCAGGACAAAACATCCCATGGCAGAGGTCAAGTTGAGGCAGCTCTCTGCTGATACCTCTTGGTGAGCAAAGAAATTTTGGAGCACTTTCATTTGCACTTCAGTCAAACATCATTTGGAGCATTTGTGCTTCAAGTCGTGTTGGGCTTTGTACTTTACACCAGCACTTTCTGTGGAAAATGTCAGAACAAAACAACCCCAAACTATGTCTGTTCTGAGTAGTCATCCCAACCTAGACTGCAGCTTGGGACCGCGGGGTCGGGAAACTCAGGCAGAAATAGATTTCTCTCTTATGCTGTCAAGGATTCTCTACAGAACATTACATGTACCTTGTAGTTTTAAACATGTAGAAGAAACAGATATTTCTATTGGGGACTTCATCTCAAACTGTACGGAACAGTGATCTGATGGAACAGTTCTGAGCAGCCAAAAATGCTTCTTTGGGCTTTCGTCCTTGTAACCACGTGTGAAAGGGAAATAACGCCCAAGCCCTCGTGTGGTTCGCAGCAGAGGCGGACACCGTCCGCAGCGGGGTTTGCTGCAGGGTGAGCTTGTGCTGCGTCCCTGCGGCTGCCTGCCTGTGCCTGGGGGTCTTGGGGGGATGGAGGTTCACCCCCCACCTGCTTTTCCATAAATAAGTAGTGTGTTTCTGGGATGGTGTGGTGTGTGAGACCGGCACCTCCTGCAATGGAGACTGGCCAGTTCCGGATGTGAATGGGGAAACAACACTGCCTGATGCTGCTACCAGTCTGTAAAGCTGCAGCTTTTGTGAAGCTCTTAAACATAGTATTGGTTATATGTATAGAATGCAATATAGTAACAATCCTAGCTTTTAAACATATTTTTCTTTGTGTGTGCAGTTTTCCTTCAGTGGGAGATTTTTTTCCCTTCATCTGAGGGAACAAGAAGCTAGATACAGTTATTGAGAGATCTCTGCTGTATTCTCATCGAGCTGCCAGAGCAGCTGGCAATGAAGTGAACTCACTGTTTTGGAAAAGCTCTTTACTTTTTCATCCTGATGTGTCTTCCTATGTCTCTGAGACTTGTTCTTGGCTCCTTGTTTAAATCTTGGGGTTCCAACCCAGCAACCTGTCCTTTGTTGTGTGCATAGAGCTTGCCCAGGAGGGTTGGGTTTGCAGATTTGAAATTGAGCCTTCAAAGCAGTGTTGGGGTAGGCTCAGGTGAGGCTGTCGTTACTTCTTCCCCCACTATTTCCAGTTGCACCTACTGGGAGTGCTGCAAGCTTGAGTTTGACTGTGCAAGCAGTAAGAGGAGTAGGTTTAAAATTTTGACTTTATCCTTACTGATATGCTTAAAAAGAGTGAGAAAAGATAATGAAAGTGAGAAAGGATGAGTGATTCCAGAGCACGTCTTGGTAAGAATTAATTTCCTACAATTGCCGAATTAATGTAATCAGTAACCAGAGTCTGTAAGAGACAGAAAACATCCAGAGGGATTAGATCAGTAGTGAACAGTGTTCGTATCCAAGGAACCCTTTTGTAAAGGAGAACTTTATTAAAACCTCTATGGTAATTGTCAAGGAGTGAATTAGTTTGGGAATCCTCTGTAAAAGTGAGTATTGGCAGTGTCCTGGAGCTCTCTCTGGCTCTTTGCTTGGGGGTTATGGTTGTTCAAGGTTTCAGGCATTTAGTAGGGTGTGTCCTTGTTATACCACCCTGTGACTTTTGGCTATGTACAGCTATATCTACGAAAAGCGATTGTTACTAGGGGGAGCGGTGTCAGTAGTATACTTCTAATATGTGAAGGTGTACTGTGACCTGCAGGCTCCCTATAACAGGAGAATGCTGTGAAATATTGCATCCTGGCTACATTTTCCTTTTCCTCCAGGAGTCTCCATGCATCTTTAGACAGTGGTGCTGCTTGTAGAAAAAAACCCTCTTGCTTTCAGAGGCAGTAAATGCTAAACAGACCAACTGGTGATCCAGCCCCTTTCTCCCCTGAGCCTTTCCAGGGGAAATTTTCTGTGAATGACTTTAGCAGAACCTCTTGAAGAGTCATGAAATACACAGCGATGAGATCACAAGGACTCTATTTAATAGGATTTCTTTTTTTGGGGTCCCAAGAGTAATGTCATGCCAATAATTCACCACTGCAGCTCTTTTTCTGTTTCTTAACAGCACTAAAGAACCCTAAACAGCTTCCTTCTGAAAAAAGCGTGCCTGCAGTTCAAGGGCCTGATCCAAAATGCACAGCAGTCAGTAAACCCTAATTTAAGTAATCTTTATACAAATCTGATACCAAACCTGTTTGACACCAGTAGCTCTCAGATTTGTGTCTGGTTCAGGTTTCAGTGCATTTCACCCTTGTCAATTAGAAAACAGAAACAAAACAAAAACCCTCAAACCCAGAGAGCAGCAAGGAAAATGATATTTTGAAGGATGGACTTGGGCCAGGCCAGGAAATGTTGAGTTATCCCATCAAATTCATTAAAGTAAACATATTTATAAATACAGTCATATTCAGCTCTGGCTTTACACAGAGAATTCACATAGTAAATGGGGAAAATAAAACCGTCCTCCAAAATAGAAAACATTTCCTGAACTCCCTTAACTTTTCTTTCTGGGGGAGAAATAAAATCTAGGGGAGAGGTAAGCTTTGTAGCCAGATCTTGCAGATCATTTGAAGGGGATGTGAATAAGGCAAGTGTTTTCCAGACTCCAGACCTGAGGAAGGACCTGTCCTGAGGGGTTGATGCTTGGAGCGTTTCAGCTGAACTCTGCAGCCGTCTTTCCCAAGTCCTCCATATAAGTAAGACACTTCCTATAGCTCTCAGGACTTTGAATCACACCCAAACGAGAACGTGATCTTTCTCAGGGGACCTTGCTACGTGTCTGTGCTGTAGGTGGATGTACTCAGTAAAACAGGTCCTTCAGCCGTGGGTTTTTATTGTGAATTTGAGACAAGCAATGGAGAAAAGTGAGGTGAAGTGCTTTTTTGAAACACTTCTGCCTTTTCTGCTTCTGAGTGTGAATCAGAAAGTGCAAAACTCGGAGAATGTTTCTTGCAGAGTGTCATAAAATGATCTCATTTGAAAAGTCTTGTTCTTGTACCGCTGGCATTTGGGAGGGCAGGCCGAAGCATGTGAATTAAATCTATATAGTGATTTTTGGATGCCTGAGCTACTGGACTATTATGCTAAGTATGACTGGTGAATGGGATGGCATTTCCCTTTCATGCCCAGAGCCATTGTCCTTTAGCAACCCCCCAAAGTCTCAGTCTTTCCTGTCATCTCTCCAGACAGATCATAGACATCTCCCCCAATCCATTCTTCTCTTAAAGGGGATGTTAAACAGGAACACAGGATTAAAGAAAGTGAAGTTTGCTTGCAGCTGCTATGTTCTGTCTGTTCCACTTAGCATCAGTGGTATTAAATGCCTTCTTTGGGGTGTCAGGTTCTGTATGTGCATAGCACCAAACTGCAGCACAATCCAATGCGCTGAGCGCTCTCCCTTTGCTGATTGGTTCCACCTTTGTATCTGTTTCCTACCCCACCGACTAGTGTCAGCAACCTATTTGATGTTAAATGAATTAGCACCAAAGAAATAACTGATAAAAAATCCACATTACCACCAAGCAGAGTACAAAGAAGGAATTGGCTTCCTGAAGTTAGCCTTCAGTACACATCTGGGAACTCTCAGTGTCCATAAACAGACTACATTTTGCCACAAATATTTTAGCTTCATTAAAAATTTCTCCCAAAGGAATGAACAAATTCCAGCACACCAATAGTGTTTTGTGCTGAGGCACTCGAAATAAAGGCCTTGAGCCATGTAAGTGTGGAGTTTGATACTACACGAGGAAGTTGTCTTTCATTCACAGTGGGCATTGGGTACTTGGTACAGTTTTTATGCATCCAAGTATGACATTTCCTCCAAGTACATGGATGTTGACAGGGCAGAAGATACGCATGTCCGAAGCTAATCTTTGGAGTGAAACATGCAAATAAAAGCAGTGATAATAATGAGAGTGAGCAGCTCATGTCCATGAGCTTTTTGGGAACCAGCACAATCCTGGCCGCTGTGGTGGACTAAAGCCAGAGAAATATCTCCCCCCCCCTTTTTTTTTTTTCTTTATTTGGGTCATTTGTGGAACATCCTGAGTATTGTTTTCAAAGCAAGGGAACTTTCTGGGAAATCTTTCCTAAGTGTTTTCATCTGTAATTTGATGTCAAACTGCTGCAGAGACTGTCTCTGGTATTCAGTACTGATCCTGTGCACCGTTTTTTTGTGTTAAAGCCTTTTGTTCATTTCTTACCCCTAACTTTAGTGAAACTGTCTCATTAGGGCATTCAGTCTGCTGCTGTGCCTGAGACAGAGCTCCACGGGGTGTCACCCAGCCAGGTACATGGCACCTCTGTAGAAGAGCTCCCTTACCTGTAAGAGGAAAAACCAACTCTCTGAGAATCCTGATGGCTGTTTTGCTTGGTTTCAGATACATAATCTTCAGGTTTAAGTATTCCCAGGAACATCCCTTCCCGCCAGGCCACAAAACAATGCTGTTAGCTCTGGATGTGGCAGATAAAATGAATGTTTTTGCTGGAGAAGATATACTTGATATACTCCAAATATTTCCTTAAAAACAAAATATCACTCCTCCCAACAGGTGGGCTGTGGGCTAAGGTGTCTTGTAGCACGAATTCTGCCATGAGCAGAGCACCACATTTTTTGCTGCCGCTGTGTTAAAAACCCTCAACCTTGTTTTACTGATATCTTTATCAAATTCTTGTTGAAACATGTTTTTTTAAAAACACACACACACACACACAGACACACATCCCAGCAGTGAAAGCTCTAACTTAACGCCTCATGTTCTTCTCAGATTTCCAAAGCACTGAGGCCTTGAGAATATGTTTCCAATATCCTCTCATCTCTCTCTGTTAGTGTTTTACTCAGCTCCATGCTGTGGAGGTCCTGACCCCTGCAATCTCCAGGGGAAGGGGGCGGGAAGGGGGGTCAGGCCATGTTAGAAAGCTGCAGGCCACAGCCTGTGAAATAAGCCCAGTTTCCTCCACTCTTTTAATACATTTAACCTGGAAGAGGCCGTTGCCGGCCAAAGATTAGATTACCAATGTTGGCATGTTTGGCCTAACAAATGGCAAATGGATGACGTGCCAGGCAACAGCTAATCACTGTTGACACAGATCTATTGCGAGGCCTTTTAGAGGAGGGGATAGTTCATGTCTGCAATGAAGTTTTGTCTTGATGACTGAAAAGAGAGTTGAGAAGTTGAGAAGGCCACCGGAATACCTGTCTCTTTGAATCTGAGGGCTCCCAAACTGTGTGTCATTTTTTAAAGGTCTCCCTGGCCCTCTCAGAGGACAACCTAAATGTCCCAGCCTCCTCCAGGCGATAGAACATGAGAGCTTGAACCTTTCTCATAGCAAACCTGCTCTGTGTGTGCATCTCTCTATACATATACCTATAGCTTGGCTGTCACTAGTTCCTGCGCTAAGAAGAAAATGAATTGTTTCTGCAGTGTTGGTTTGAAAGGATAGTAGGGTCAACCAGCCTCACTTAGAGAAATGTTTTCCTAAATGCCTTTCCCTGGTCATGGCTTTGAAAGTGTTTTCTGACTCCTTTTCTGTGACGTGTCTCTCACAAGAGGGTACAAGTGGGAGGTAGTGGCTGAGATGCAGCCGGTCTCTCTGGCTGAGCGAGGCCGCTTTGCAGTTTTTGAGCTTAATTTCAAATTGTCTGTTCTTTGATTCCCCTAATGTCTAAAAAGTCTGTGTTGTGTCTTTCTTTCGCACGCTGCTGAGTACTTTCAGCTCCGCGCTTGGGCCACTGAAGAACAAAGGTAGTAATTCTTTTTCCAGGGGCACCCTGTTTTGTGAGTTCTAGTTGCAGGTTTATGCTATTTTAATTTTTTGGGAGAATGGAATTGATAAGGTCTTGGAAAGACTGAGGTGAAAGAAGAAGATCTTCCTAAATGATAGATTGTCATTACTACTAGTACTTTGCATCCAGAATGTGCGTTACATTATTTTGCTAAATCTTAGACTTTTTCAAACACTGCTGTGTGATCGCGAGAGCTGCACGCGTCACCTCCCGTTTTGCCTAGCTTACGTTCATTTGGTGCCATTGCAGAGAGGTGTGTTTTGCCCCTTTAGAAATATTCTGATGAAGCTCCTCAAAGCAAGTAGCAGAGCCTGGTTCCTCAGTCTGTTCTGTGAGCTGCTTGCTCATAGTCTCTCTAGCGCTTTTGTTTCCAGAATAATGTTTTTCCAATAGCTTTTGAGTTCTGTTTTGTGCCATTCATTCTCTGAGTTTGCTTTTGGGCTTGCTTGGCTTTCTAAACTTTCTTCTCCAGGGAGCAGAGCACAGATACTCAGTGCTGTTACGGTTTCCACACTTGGGTGTGGGGCTCCTTTTTGCATTGCTTCCCATAGTGACCGCGTGTTCCTTTTAATGCAGACTTGACGTGTGTACCTGTCACTGCTATGCTCTCCTCCTTTCTTATGTGGGCCAGCAAGAAAGATATTTCTCTGAGTGTAATAAACCTGAATCTTGAAAGGAAGAGTTGTCTAATAGGTACAACACAAGTCACAAGATCTCCGTTCCATTCCTAGCTACGATCTTGTATAGCCTTAGTCAGACTAATTGTCTTTTAGCTTTGCGGTTCTTCAAACCTAAAATTAGATTGACATGTCTTACTGAGTGAGTGAGCTCTGAAGGCTTACCAGGGCAGCAAGGAGGAGGAGCAGAATTGCTCTGAACCACTTAATAATCTAAACAAGGTCAGGGGAAGGAGATTGCAGTAAAGTCCTGTTCGAGAGCTCTGACTGTTGCGTGGGGTAAGACCAGGCTATTTGGAACCGTCTGTGCGAAATCAAAGAGCGTTTAGTTGAGATACCTGTCTGTTAGGAGGCACATGGTCTGTGTTTTGCATAAGGGGAGATGACTAGGTAGGACATGGAACTAGTAGGGGAGGGGAGGGGAGGGGAAGAATACTTTAGCAAGGTGGAAATAAGTAGCACGCTGAAGCTTGACATCGAGTAAGCAGGAAACAGGCTGAGATTCAACTACGAGGGCATACATTTTGTTTGCCTCATTGAACTGATGGCATTATATCCATAGCCTCTCTGCTCTCCTGTTAGTCTTTAGAACTCATATGCTTGATGGCAGAATATCATTCTGGTACCTTTCTTAAGAAGGCATCTGTACGATTGTATTTGATGCTGTTGACAGCCTGGTCGGCTGCCAGTCAACTTTATCTTCAGCGTCTAATTTCAGTTACAAGAATTTCTGTTGCAGATCAATCTTGTGCACCTAGATGCTTCAGATCTTCATAAACCTTGTCAGGCTAGGATATATCACGTATAATTTTTCTTTGGTCAAGAGCTCAACGTTCCTAATTTTAGACATGTAACTTTTGTCAAGTCAAAGTGAACTGTCTCCATTGCTGATAGTGAAGAAAAAGAGGCAGTTCTCCTGAAAGTGTTCATGCTATCTTGAAATGTAAGGTGCGTGATTGAAATCAGGGCATAGTCCTTTGGAAGCACCTGTTTTGTCTTTTGCAGATAAAGGGAATCTACGTGACGAATTTAGATCTGGAAAGCTGTTAGTCATGGGAAATGAATCCATTTGAGAGGAAATCTGTGCTAGATATTGAAGATTGAGTACCTCTGGGAACAATGTAGGATCTTCAGGTGCCTTCAGTATCATTGCCAGTAAAGTCCTGCTTTATGTGCCATAGCAGGAATGGCTGGCGCTGTTTGACATGACACTTTTTCCTTCACATGTGTTCCGGATTTTGGATGGCGGCATGTTAGTGGAGCAGGCAGTGCTTTGCCTCGGCTCCTTTCCTGTTCCTGGCCCTTGGGATGGCCGGTGCTTTATTACTTCTGCAGTGACAATATGTATTTCTTTATTTTGCAGTACCAAAAGGAGTGTGAGGTTTGTCTTTCTGAACATAGTTACTGAGAGAAGAGCACTGAGCATGGCTGCACATCAATGAGGCTCATGCATTTGTGAGGCCTGATATTTTTTTCATAATTTATTCACGTCCTGGCCTTGGAGTATTGTTTTTATATCCGTATCTGGTTTGGGGAGTACTTTAATGCTTCGTTTAGCTTTAGTAACTGGAGGAGTTAGTGAGTCTTTACTTATAGACATGTGTGAGTGGGACAGATTTTTGTAGAGAATGAGTCTCTTGCCAAGGTGGGCTTGCCTTCGTTCCTAGAGTGGTGGTGGACCTGCAGGAGGAGAAAGGGGCGAGCAAGAAATTGTAGTCGTAGACATATTGTGGTTAATTTGCAGCGTATCCATTGAAATCAGTAAATGTACTTCTAATTTATACACAGGTGTAAGAGTACTACAAAGTACAACCATGACAGGTAATTTTGAGTTTGCATTTAAGTGTGTGTTTATGTCTCTGGTTACATGGACTGGGATTGTGCGTCCTCGGTTCGGTTGGTGTGTGTGCCCCATGCTCCTGTGCGTAGCAATGTGTGTAGTCATAGGCCCTATGTTCCCCATCAAATTGAAAAAGCTAACAATTCGAGTTAAAACAAGGGAGGGATAATTTNGATATGTTTGCTGCTTTTGTTTTCTTCAGAAATGAAGAGAAAGATAACGGTGAGGAGGCAAAGGAAGGGGGGCAAATCTGTGTGCAAGGAGGCTGGAGCTGGGAAAGACAGGCTGTATTGCTATATAGCTCATGAAAGTCTCATCAAGCTCTGTCTCGGATGCTGAAAGCTGTTCCTTGGTCATGCGTGCAAAGGCTATGAGATGGGGGCAGAGTAGGACCTGGGGGAAGGAAGAGAAGAGAACGAAGATGTTGAAGGGGGTGGGGAAGATGAGGAAAAAACAAAACAGTTACAGGGCAGAGAAAGGGAGGATGGGTTTAGTTTAATTAGGAGGGAACATGAGAGAAGCTCAAACAGCACACACGCACACACCCTCTGCTCCACACCCTCACCCTCTAGAAAAAAATAATTCATCACACCGATTTTTTCATGGTCTGGCAGTCAAGTGATAAAATTATCAGATGAGGGTCCCATTCTCCTTTCCCGCAGTCACTTTCGCCAAGTGCACCACGTCTGAAATAATGAAGCAGATTTGATTAAATTTTCGCTGGCTGAAGCAGCCACGCTAATTTGGAGATGGGCTTATTAGTTTAATGACCGATCCGAATAATCAGAATTCATTAGCATTAGTGCCACTATTGTCAGCTCAACATTAGCCCTGGGCTCCAGTACACAAAGATGCATAGTTATATATTTATATAGAGAGAGGCTGTATTTATACACAGTGAAAGAGAGGGAGAAAGCAAAAGAAAAACTACACGTGTGCATTTACATTGTATGCTCTTGTTCTTATCCCTTAGTGCATATCCTTGTCCATTAGGAATCTACAAAAAGAAGAATCAAATTATAATGAGGCTTTGTGTGAGAGTGTCGGTCTTGGTCAGCCATGGGTAATCCAGCCTGACGCTCTGGGTAGGTAAATTTCGTGGCTCTACTTCCAGATAAAGGCAGTCGGGGTTTTCTTCCTGTAAGATGCTGTTGACTTTGATGGCCGTTACTTAGATCCACAGCTGCTAGGAAAGTGCTTAGGGTTTGGAGCGGGGAGAAGCTCCAAGAGAAGCCCAGAGATTTTAAGGTATTTAATCCACTTTTTTTGAAAAGCATGTTTGAAACGAGTTCTCTGTCAGTTGGTGAAAGGCTCTCAGAAAGACTTTGGGGCTCATTTTCTGTTGTCGTGAAGGTATGATCTGGTAGTTCTACCAAAATCAATGAAGCTTGCAGAAGGCTGGCTTAAATGAAGAGGAAAAAAAAGTCAGTTCCCAGAGCTCTGATGGTGGTAGCAACTTAGCTGTCAGCTCCAACTACTGCTCAGTTAAATGCAATAAAACAAGATTAATTTAACATTAAGGCTGCACAAAATGTCAAAAATACAAATTATGAACCATGATGTTTACTCAGGCTGGCTGCATGTCATGTCTGTCTTCTGATAAACATCTTTTCATGTAGAGAATACTACATTAAGTCCCACACTTGGTAGGGAATGCAGGAACGCCTAAGACTACTTTTGCTGTAGAAATGAATGCATGTTACAGTTAGCAGTAGCAGTTGCATTTCCTTACATTGTGATCTTTTAAAATGGTAAAATTTTATCACTGTTTCTGCTGGTTTTGTGTGTTTTGGTGTTTTAGTTAATGTTCTTGTTTCTAATTCCTGGGTTAATATGTATCGCCTTTGAGCTGAAGTGTACCAGAAGCCTTCACTTTCCCTAGGGTATTGCCAGGTACCTACCTATTGCTCTAAAATTTGTGACACATGTTGTTTTATTAGTCTAGATTTTGTTTTGCACAAAAGCATACTGCAGCCTCTGTTCCTTTGCGTGACTTGCTGTACCTGTGTAGTGTGCTGGGGATGTGTGGTGGGAGAGCCACAGAACATCTAAACCTGACCGGACAGACAATGTGTCTGCGTCCATTTAACCGCCGTTGAAACACAGGCGTTTATAAGACAGGATCTAACACATCTCACTTGTTTGCTTTTCCTCATTTCTTTGCTACTTTGAACAGACGTGCTTTTCTTTTCACCTTTACAACTCACCTGAAGGGGCATTCCATCACAATTATATTGACAAAGTAAGATGTATTAAAATAATATCTCAGAGACTGGGAATAAATCACTAATATTTGGGGAAGCATTGTAACACCCATCTGTCCATGACCTGGGTTTATATATTGATGTATTGAGGAGAGCACAAAGCACTGGAGTCAGATGAGTAATAGCAAAGTCAAAAGCATTTACAGACATAAGGATGATTGACTACAGAGAGTTTCTCTACCTGATTCATTTAAACACTTCTGAAAGTTCTGCACTGCGGGAAGATATATTCATTTTAACTTTGGACGTTCAACTTAAATGCCTGAAATGGGGTCTTTGGCCCTTCGACCTTCCCTGCAGTTTGTGGACTCTGGAGAGAACAGCAGAAAGGTCTATACCTGAATCACAGACCTCCTGATTATTAAATAGGTACTTAAGAATTGACAAGGAGACTCTTCCCTTGCAAGTCCAGTGTCTCAGAAAAGTACAGCTTTTGGAGAAAGGGCATCCGATAGAGTGGATGGTTCAGTTGCTTTCATATAAGCATTGGCATCAGATGCATTACTCAAGTATTGGAGAACTGAAAAAATTCACATTTGCCTTTACCAGCTTTAGCTCCTCAACAGTTACGGCTCTTGGGATGCTTCCTTTCACCTTGCTCATTACTGTTGGATTGTCTCACAGTGTTATCTACCAAGGGCTTTGCAAATCCTTTTGGTCTCATCTGGCAAACATCTGGAATAAGCATTCCTCTGAGAATTAGCTGGGGTATTATAAAACCCTTACAGGTTTCTGCTTTAGTTACTCCAGAAATTTTCCCTTCTGCATGGCCTTACGCATCACTTTGGTAATTTAGCATTACTTAAATTTTTTTTTTTCTTCTACAGAGATTTTCAAGAACAAGAAGCTGATGGTACTTTAAATATTACTTGTTCATATAAAAGTTTTTTAAAACTCTGTATATTGAAGATCCTTTTTTTTTTTTCTTAGTGCAGTTTCTTCTGCTTTTGAAGTATAACAGAAATTGACTGGCCTTGACTAGTTGTTTCAGGCTTATTACAACATTAAATGTTAAAAAAAAAACCCAAACAAAAAAACAAACCAAAACTGGAAGAAGACAACAGATGAAGTTTTCTTCATCTTGTAACTTTTGGGTTGTCTGCCCGACTGAACAGCTTGCTTTGCAATTTGGCCAAGTTATTAGGAAATAGATGTAGTTGGGGGAAAAGTGCTGCAGTATTCCAGACATGAATCTAAACTAGAAGTGGTCAAAATCTTTTGAGTTTCATGCTGAAAAGGGCTGTTATACCCAACCAGGCTGTCTTCTCCTGGACACCTGCTTGGTGGAACAAGTTGAATGAACCCAGGTATTTGTTTCTCGTTTGGAGAAGGTGATCTGTGTCTCTCCAAAGAAGAAACAGTTTCAAAGGAAGAAATGGATCTTTAGGAGAAAGTTCTGGAAACCCTGAAAGGCCAAACATAGTTTTGCAAACTGTGCATTTCAAAAGTAACAAATAGGGGCAGAACTTGGTGGGATGGCCTGCTCCGACAAACTGAGAATAGCAGGAACTTTTAAGTGTGATGAGGAAGGGGGAAATTAATGGGGAGACTGCTCAGTGAATAGGCAGTGTTTGTGCTCTCGTTATTTGTTGTTAACCAAAGATCAGCTTTCTTCAACTGTAAGTCAGAAGATTTTATTACTTTTTTTCTTTAAATCTTTGAATTTTTCTGTCCCTTGCATGTGAGTGAACTGGAATTAACACCACTAGAATCAGCAAAAAGGGTTGGGATATGGAGCGAGGTAAATGAGGTTTAAAATGGCAGCAAGGTGTTGGCAGGCATCTGGAACTGAGGCCATAAACTTTTCCTGTGTTTTCAGGAGTGACAGGTAAAGAAGAATTCAGTAGTGGTGTTAGGAATCACTTTTTAACTCATTTTCATTGGTATAGTTTACCCATTCTTCTTGGATTCCCTTGATTAGACCCATCATTGCATCGGTGCGATTCTTGTCACCGATTAAGTTATTTTTTTGGTGTCGCCTCATGACTGCCGAACGTGGGAGTGGGATCTTATTTCTGTTCAACCATCTGAGTAAGTGAACAGACTTTTATGATTGCTTAGTTCGCCAGTGTCTGACATCTTTTGGAAATCTGTCTTTCTTTAAGGGATTCAATAGATTTTAAGTTCTTTGAAATCTGGTGCTGATTTGATGGTTTTGAGTGCTTTAAGCATCTGACTCTTAGCTCATTCAATAGTCTGACTCCATGTTTCAATTCTGGATATAGTTCAGAGTGATAGTTGTTAACATTGAATACCTTTAGGTCTCGTTCATGCAGTATCGGGCGTTGGAGGTATTGATCCTTTTTTTTGCTTTGTTATTAACTTGCTGTGCAGATGAGTCATTTCTTTTTCTCTGTGATCCGTTGTCCGATGAGCTGGGGAGTCTGACTGTGTCCAGCTTTTACAGTGGGCTTGGTACTATGGTGTATCCAGAACCAAGCACCTGAAATTGGAAGCAGCCTGTGATAATTTTACTTTTCCTGTCTGTCCACCCTTTTTCTTCCCACCTAACAATGACATTGTCAGAAGATGATTGCTATTTACATGGGAATCACCATACTGGATTCAATCAATGGCCTCCACAAATGAAATCAATGCCAGATGTTCTAGATGAAAGTGCACAGGTTCTGCTGAGTGAAGAATTTTGCAATTATGTGCCCATAGATAAATTAATTTTTTAGCTCACGTTCTAGCCCCAGATGTACAGAACAGAGCAGTTACTGTCTGGGGACTCCGGCTTTCAAATTCCTTCCAGGGAAACGGATGTAGTAAACGTTAGAGGTACTTCTTCTTTGCAGTTTGCGTACTCCTTCCCTTGTGGCAGGAAACTCTGGCTGCATAATAACGCATCATCGTATTGTCAGTTAAACTCTGATTCTGTCTTTACTGCACCCATTTGCTGTATAAAAGACAGATCTTAGCAAGATGTCAGGCGCTTAACAGCTACAGAGTTGTGAAGGTATGTCTTCGTCCTTACCACAAAGAGTGGTCCCAAAGAACATGCCATTCAGGAGCTCCTTGGTCTTTCTCATGTCCTCAGCTTTCTTTTCTGTGTCAAGTGTTGCCTGTGCAAAAGTGCCTGAAGTGCAGCTGGCAAGCAGGCAGCTTCATGATAGTGGGAAGCATTTGCGTGTAGTAAATTCTGTGGCCTAATATTTCTGTCGGGTAGATCTATACTTGCTTTGGTAGCCTTAATTTACTAAAAGTCCTGAACTGTGAGGTTTTCAAGCCTCAGTTAACATTTGTTAAGCGTGTTTGAATTTGACCCACAGAAGAGCTGTTTGCTTTTACTCACTGGATGCTTCATTGTAACAGAACTTACAACATGCGCTCTCATTCTAGGAAACAGTAAGTGATAGCCATTTTATTTTAAGTAGATGCGTATTACATTTAGCTTGACTATCATGAAGTTCTGCAAGCCATACACAGTAAGCTTTTCTTGCTACCATTAATTTTAGTTGGTATTCCTAAGCACTAATATTTAAACTAGGATTTGATTCTATAGACATTGAATTGATCTTGCTGGGTCAGCATTGCTCCAAGTTCTTGCCACTGCTGAGGTTTTCTGCTGTCTCAGTTGCAGTGGAGGGTATACATGTGAGGACAGTTTGGGCACTTGTTTCCACTTTGGGTGTGTTGAGGGGAGATATCTCCATATGCTTGCTTGTTCACTAATTGGTTGTTAAGAATCAGATACAGAAAAATTGGCACTGAGGGTGTTCCCTGCATGTTAAAATGACTGCTGGCATCTGGCCCACCTTTGTGTGAGATCAGGTTCTCTGTCTTTTTCTAGTACTGCATCGAAGACACAGTTAGCATAAGACTGGCATTGCCAAAAGGCATCCAGAGGGTCCAAGTGACCTTCGGGTGTCCACTGAAGTTTGGATAGGTAATGGGAATGTCCTTGGCTCATGTACCTGTGGGGATTTTAGAGGAATGTAAACACTTCTGCACTGAATAAAATGGAGGAGTAAGCTTGAGAGACCTATACTTGCGAACAGAAAGAGTCTAGAGATAATACAGAGTGGTGTCAGGAAATACTGCGTATGTAGGCACTTGTTAAGGGACCAGGACACTGAAGGAAAATGAGAATCTCCCACAACAGGATAGCTGCTAAAATACGTAACGTAAGAAACCAGGTCTTTCAGAACTATGAAAGGATCACTGTAGTGTACGTAATTACAGGGATGAGAAACCGCTTTTGTTCCAGTAGAGGTAACGTAAAGTTTAAGCTCTGTGTAGGGTGTCTGTCTGTCAGTTCTGTGACTGCATAACCACTGGGAATGAGTCAACTGGAGCTGACCAGTAATGTCTTTCCCCAAGCTATGCCAGCTCTAGTCTGGGCAAATCAAGAACGTGTCAGCTTGATGGTACAAGGATGAGTAAGTTTGCAACACCTAAAAGCTGGCACGAGAGAAGTATACTGCAATTTCCTATACAGCTGGCATGGATCTGCGGCCAGCAGGCTTGACGTGAGCCAAGTGCGTAACAGAGTGACAGTATGAGTTAGAGCCTGGTTGTTTAAGTGCAAGGTTTTCACACAGGATCCTCTCGGAGGGGAATGGCATTTGTGCCACTGGAGGAAAAACCTGGAAACCATGGAACACCTACAGCTAACCGCCTGCTTTTATTGCCGTACACACCAGGCTGTATGGCAACTCGTCTGCAGATGGAGAAGCTGAAAAGCTGTTCAGACCGAGGGACCAATGGGAAGGTAGTGGCAGAAGCAGTGTGTGTGCGTGGTACCGTGTATCACTGCTTACAGCAGCCTGTTTCGGTGGCTGAAGTGGTACCCAGACATGGTACCATTCAGCATTTTCCTGCCTGAGCAGTTTCTTGAACAACAGCTTCTTGTGACTCGTGTTGGGGAGCTGGCCTGGGAGAAGCAGCTGGGGAGAGGGGATTTGGAAGGAGCTTTGCCAAGCTCCTAAATTTCTAGGTTGAGAAATTCTCCTTGTTTTGAGACAATCTTTGTTCTTTTCAGTAATCCCCTCGTTTTCATGCTCTTCATACTTTCCGTAAAGAAAGACTTTATTTCCAAGGAACTGCAGGTTGCACACCAGTCATTATGTCCTAACAACCTCTGGCTTAGCCCTTTGTAGACTTCTGATTTACGTTGTGTGTTTTTTGATTCACGAGGAAAAAAAAAATATCCTGCCACACAAAAATAATAGATTTGTAACAATGGGCTATTGTTTCATAGAACAAAGTGTAATAATTACCATTTGAGCAAATTTGTTGGCTTTCATTAGCATTAAAACGCACATTCAGATGGGACATTATTTACACTATAGACGGCTGAATGTAAAATACACCAGCTAAGGACCTTCTCCAAATTTTGAAATTGGAAACCAGTGTGTTATGTTGCATCATTCCCTGCGAGTATGAGGCGATCTTTCAGGTTGGAAACTACTTTGCTTCTGCCCTGCACGTCTGCCCTGCGGTGTGCGATTCCTGCCTGCTGGTTTGCGGTGTGGTGCACAGGAGGCAGAGCAGAGACTCCTCGGGGTGTGGCTCTGCCCTGATTTTCCCTGCAGCTCCTCAACTACATAGCACAACTGTGAATCTTCCAGTGGCCCACACAACACCTCGCTCAGCCATCCACACCTGAAGGCGCTGAGGGAATCGTAAAACAAGCTGCTTTCTTGCGTTGCTAGGGAGTGGCAGCACGAAAGCTCTCTTTGGAGTGGGATTGCGGGGTATAAGCCACGCACCTACGCAATCCTCTGCATTTAATTTCCCTGATTTATTAGCATGAGCTTCTTGCACCTTCAGGGATGGTGTATTATCTTCCGTTTTTGTAAAAGGGGAATACCTGTTGTTCTGTTTGGTGACTGGCAGCCAGACTAAAACCGATGGCTATGGAAGGTTAAGCGGTGGGCTGGTTGCAGAGCAGAGCTTTGGAATTAGATTGACCTACAGTGCTATTGCTGCTCCTTTCAAACTTTCTAAGTAAGAGATGCTGTTGGGTACAGTGGGGATTTAGTGCCCTTCAAGTCCCTGATTGCTCCACAGCAGAGAGAAATGCCCAAGAGGAGCTTTAATCCATTGGCTGGGACTTCCAGGCTCCCAGTTCGGCAGGGGTGTTCGGAGGGAGCGTCATTCTGACTGCGGCTTCCTGGGGTTTGAGGCTCCCTGCCCTGTTGCAGAGGATTTGCCGAGCCCCTGGGGGAGCTCTCCAGGAGGAATGCCAACAGGAGGAGTCTCCGTGAGCTGAGACAGCTTCTGCTTCTGTTTCACTTGGGCAAAATAAGAGAAGAGAAATTCACTGGAAATACTTTGAATACAGTTCTGCTGCCTCATGGCAAATTCTGACTTCTGGTCATCTGAAGTGGGTCAGTACAAATCATTCTCTGTGGGCAACCACTGACAGCTGCAATGTGTTTCTGAGAGGCTGTTTAAGAAAATGATAAACTGAGAGGGAATTAGCTGTTGCCTGTTTGTCAGAAGTTTTCAGTGGTGCAAAATGCAGCTTTGATATTTCTCCATGGCTGTCCCAATTTCCACTTAAAAGAAAAAAGTGTTCTTTGCAATAAAGAGGCTCCTGACAGGCAGTTATTGTTACGCTGGCACAGATTTTCCTTTCTCAAAATTGGCTCCTTTAAGTGGGCCAAGATTACAACACTTCTTGGAATCTGTTGGTCAGAGGTATGGAGCTGGCTTTCTTATAAGTTTTCTAGTTCTTCTTGGCTTGGGACAGTGTAGGGATGCCAAAAGGTAGAGGCATAAAAATCTTTCCTTTTGAAGTTAATAAAATAATTTTAACATTTCTCACCTCTACCTTAAGAGTGTTGGGATTAATCCAGTGGCATATGGTAACCCTGAAAGACCTCCAGCACACATGTCAGAGTTGTCTCTCTGGTTTTAATATGTATGAATTCTCCTCTGCAATCTTTCCTCATTCTTGATGATGGTAACAAATCACTGTACAGCTCTGTAGTATTTCTCTAGAGATTGCCCAAAGCAGCAGCAGCCGTGGCCATCTGAAGAGTGCTGAAAGATCGTGGCACTGTGTGTGCACTCTCAAATCTGAGCGTTTGCAGGGTGACAAGGCAGCCAGAGCAGGGAGCCTGTGATGGCTCACACATGAAATGTGAAGTTTTTTTCTTTATTTGCAGCCATTCTTACTTTTTGGACTTACTGTTTACATACAAGGTAAAGGGGAGAAAACCTTAAAATTACTCTGAGAGCACCGTAGGAAGGGGAGGGTACAAGGAAGGAGGTTTGGAACTTGTGAGCTACAGGACGTGTGCCTGTCCCGCTGAGGAGGCCCTGTTGGGAGTAATTTAAAAGCAAGAGAGCTGGGTGGTTCAGCGTTGGGGTGCAAACCCAGGAGAAGGTGGATTTGCAACCAAGTTGTCGTCACTGCTTTGCCACAGACTTCCAGTGTGATCGATCCCAGGCAAATCGCTGAAAGTTTCTGTGACTTGTGAGTTTTGAAATATATATTTTAAAAAGAACATTTTAATAAAGAAAATGCCACTATGTTGGAGCAGGCCAGCCTGTTTATACTTGCACAGTAACGAGCAGCAACTGGTTTGTCCATAGTTAAACTTGCCAGACTTTCAGTTCTTAACCTCAGGAACAGGACTAATTGTTTTTCGTCACCTGACAAAAAGCATTGAGAGGATGAAAGTTTGTAAAGTTGCCTTTAAATTCAAGTGTGGGGAGAGTGAAATTATAGAGAGACTGGATCTATCACGCTAAATTACGGAGGTGGAGACAATTCCTTCATCCATGGAGATATTCACCCACCTTGGTGCAGGACAATGAAGGTAAGCCAAAGGAAGGGGGAATAGGCCATATGCAGCATCTGAATGATTGCTTTTTATCCAAAACAACTGTTAAATCTCTAAGATTTTAATGGAGAAGACCTCTGAGGTCATCTTTGTTCCAGCACTGGATTATTGGGATCAGAAGGCAGAGAGATCTCAGACACTTGGCTTTGCTTTGCCACCCAAATAAGGAGTTTTTTCTGCTCCTGAGGTAGGAGGATTTACCCACTGAGCTCCTAGAGCAGGAAGATGAGAAAATCAAAACAGCAGCGATGAACAAAGAAGTTAATGTAAAAGAAAAACAGATGCAAGCCTTTGTCTAAGAACTAAACTGGTACAGAAGTAATTTTTTTTTTCTTCTCCTGAACTTGAAAAATGATTCTAGTCATTGTGATTATTCCTTACGGGTTTTTTTTGTGGCTGGATGGACCCAGAATAAGAAAGTCCGAAGCTCCTCAAGAAAGTTCGTTGTGGTATCAGCCACCCAGTAGTCCAGATTACGGCTGCAGTTAAATTCAGATAAAAATCTGTACTTGCTTTGATTCAGCAAAGCAATTAAGCATGTGCTTTAGATCCACTTGGGATTTGAGTGTAACCTTAAAGTTAAGCATGTACTTAACATTTTGCTGAGCTGGGGCCTGAGTCTTTAACCCTTGCTAGAATATAAACTCTTTTCTAATGAGTGTTGGCGTATAATAGGCCTGTTTCTCAATAATGTTTGATTTTTTGCAACCTCGAAGTCTTTCTCTCAGCTTCAGTGGGCTTTGGATGAGGGCCCAAGAATGCAATCCAGAAATAATAATTTACCGTATTTACATTGCATGTAAATTATACATGAAGAAATGAAACAGCATAATGAATCAACCACAGGGGCTTTTCTTCCACTCTGATACCAGAAGAGAAAAAGCCTGTAGGCAGCTCACAACTTTTCTTACTAATACTCTTGAGCCCTTCTCTTATTAAGTCTTCTGTTTTCTCTGGCAAAGCCTCCCCTAATGTTACCCTCAGTACAACCTTCTTAGTCCATAAATGAGATTTTGATTCTGCTCTTGTGAAAACGTACCATTGAGCACAGGGTTTACTGGTGGGAAAATCCCATTAAGTATTTCTGAAATACCCTTTAACTGCTTGATTTTTAAGATGATAGGCAAAACTTCACACTCCTCACAATTATGTGTACAATAGCTGATACTTAGATTCGCCACTCTGGCAACATGAAGGGAGGAAAGTAGATATCAGATCTTGTGGTTTAATGTCTTTGCTGGCTGAAGGGTGTGGAGTGCCCTAATGTTAATATAAATTGGTGCTTGCTGAGGTTTTGAACCTGTTCTGGTCTGTCTGTGAGAATACATTACTGGGATAAAGCCATCCAGGATCCAGTCCTTGCACCTTGCAAACGTCAGAGTGAATCAACAGGTACAAGGAAATCTGTATGCGAAAGGCTCCATCTTTCAGATGTGCAGTCTAGGGGGCTGGCTGTTTCCGTACGCTGCCGTGGGTGCATTCTGTGCGTTGTCTGTGCTGCATGGCTCCTCGCTTTAACTGCCTGCATGTATGCAGTGAAGGGCTTTCTAGGCAGAGTCCAAAGGGATTAAACAGAGATTTCACAAGAGTTTCTGCCACTTTCATCACTGGAGTCTGTGGCTCTGTTTATTCCTTTGTGGTCTATGGTTTCTTCCCCAGAAACATCTCAGTGTTTTTCCTCTTTTGTTGTCATTCTCTGAGATGGCTGATCCATATTTCTTCTAACTGAATTTGGGGAGTCTCTGAATACTTTTAGCCTGAACTAATGCTTCGGATCTAATCTCCCGGAGCGGGTTTCAACTGAACCTTTGATTCAAAATCTGTTCCTTGGGCTAGGTTAAACATTGCTGCAAAATGCATAGCCCTTCTTCTTTTGCCAGTTGTTATTACTCCATTTGGTGAAACATTAGAGTAGGAGTATATTCATAAATAAATTTAAAAGGATTAATGCATGATGAATAGACTGTGTAAGCATATTACAGGCATGGTTATTATGTGATATAGGTGATCATAAGTCATGGTTAAATGCAACCTATTGACCAACTGGACTCTGTAAAAGTCTGTAACAAGACATTAGCCACTTGTTAACAGAGCTAGTAATCATTTATTGATCTTACATGCAGTATTTATACATCCGCCACCCTAGAAAGTGTGGAATTCAATTCCAGGATCTACTTTCAAGTCCCACTTACTCTAATGGGTGACACAAATCTCTCACTTACGTATGTTTAACTGTCAGATGTTGTCAGGACCGGTAATAGGTGAATGCTGTCCTTAGGTGCATGATGGGCTTGGGCTGTAGTACCGTGAGTATTATTAATACTGGGTTGCCTGTGGTGGAGCTATGCAGAAAGAAGGAACTCCATTTTTGTTAAGCATGTTGATATTTTTACATTTGTATTTGTTCAGATTAGAAATTAAATACCCAGATTTTTAAAATCTCCACTAACAGGTATTGAGACCATCGTCAGGGCGGTCCAAGTGATGGGTGAGACCAGGAGTAGAAGTCTTCAGGTCTTTATTTCTGCAGAAGTCCAAGTAGACTGGTCTCCTGAGGCTCAAACGGATCTCAAAGCTTGCATGAGAAATGAGGTACACTAACCCATCTCTGCTCAATCTTTCTGTCTGGAAGAACTAGTAATTTCCAAAAGAAATATTTAGCTTGACTTTTTTTCTACCAATCCTTCTTAGTCCCATCCAAACACAAGTGCAAAAGCAGAGTGAACTAACCATCCCAACACAGTGAGATAAAAGGCAAATAAGGTCCCTTGAAGTCAGCATAAAAATGGTTAGAAATACTCCAGTGGCCAGGGATTTGATAATCATCCTCCTTTAAGAGATGGCTAACTGACATTAAGAGAGGGTCAAATGGTCCAAGTGGGTTGAGCAGAGAGAAGGAATAAAAGGGTGAAAGGTGCAGGGAAATGAAAGAGGAAGAGAGAAATAGGGAGAAGGAAAGGGACAGAAGCTGAAGGAATCGCCCTTGTTCAAGTGAGGCAGTGCAATAATAAATATCGTGGAAAACCCATAATGCAGTCCTGCAGGGTGGAATGACATTATGAAGAGGCCTGCATTTCTCTTCTTCTAGTAGGAGGAAGTAGTGATTTTATCATGAGAGTGAGAAAAAATGATGGAGTGGCACATCCATGAAGTAATGTAGTGAGGAAATAGAAGGCACACAGCCCTGGAGGCTCAGAGAGGATGGCCCTTATTTCTCTGTCTCTCTGTGTTCCTCTGGCTCTAGGACTCGAAACACACACAGCCCATCTGATTTAATAAAGGCAGGAAGCAAACAGTGACGGAGCCATGAGAGACTGCAGATAGGGGTTGAAGAAGGGTCAAACTCATTAGTCATATGATGTGATGTAGTGTGCAGGGAGGGGGAGAAGCTTTGAGGGTTAAGAGGAGTGGAAATAGTTACAGCGCGCAAAAAATGGATGTTAACACAGCTGACCTGAATGCTGCATTGCAGTGTGACTTCTAGGGGTAAGGACAACATCCTGGCCTTTCATCCTTCCCGTCTTCTCACTTTGGGTCATGATTTTGTAGTTTCATTTTTTACAGCCTTTTTCAGTATTAGCAAGAGATGACTATAGTTCGTGTTTGTGGCACACAGGGACTCAAACCAGGGGTCCCTGCAGGGCTATTGCTGCCTCAGGGTCAAAACATCTGTCCTTCAAAAACTGATGCTTTCTCCTAGTTGTAGCAGGGGCTAAGTATAAGCTTCTCAAACTGTGTACTCCTCATTCAGCAACACTTGAACCTTTCGCTCATGTGCGGAGGTCCTTCAGAGGGTGTTTGTTGACCATGGCAAGTGATAAAGCATAAACTAGAGAGATGACAAGGGAGAATAAGCACAACCACAGCCCACACATCTGTTCGTCTTGCTCTGTGAGGAACCAAATGAGATGCCGGGATGGCTGCGCTGTACAGTGGACCTTTCCACATGTCTTTGAAGCAAAAGCAGCACAAGCAGCTCCTCTGGTGCCAACCCTGGGATGAAGGTGGTCAGTTAATACCCACTGCTTAATGCCTGTGCTTCAGCATGCAGCAAAGAGGTGAAGAGTGAACACAAATATCTGTCACTCCTGGTATTAATGAACTTTTCTGACTATTTGACTATTAAACGCACATTAATATTTTAAAAAGTGGTTTCTGTTGTTCATTCCAGAAGGAGGTTCAGGAGTGCTAGGTACTGTGTGGCACTGCATGACAAACTTCGCTCATGGCAACAAATCTGTTTGCTTCTAATGCTGCCTTTTTTTGATTCAAAACAAGGATTTATTTTTTTTTAGATATGAAACTAAAACCAGTCATTATAGGCATCGGGTCAGAAAACAATGAGAACAGATCTCAGCTTTCCCTCAGAGATGTTTATTGAAGTTCAAGAGTTTTTTATCACTCCCTCTTTCTTGCTGTGGAAGGAAATCCTAAAATAGCATAGTCAGAATTTTTTTCTCAGCGTGTTTGTTTCAACAAGGATTTACAACTACTGAGTTACAAAGGGTGGGAAAATGCAGTTTTAAAGTGAAAATAATTCCTTAATTTTTCTCCTTTCTAATTTCTCTGAAGTTTTAAAGATACCTGCAAACTTCAACTCTTGTGTACAACTTCTGCAGCTGGCTAGAGTGGGTCACGTTCCCTGATGTCTCCATTTTTCTCTTCAGTTAAATAAGTAAATTTAACTCCACCTATACTAAACATTATAAACTCACCACTCCTCAAGATAATTTTTCATTCTTCAGTGCCTCAGTATTGTCTCAAATAAATGGGCTGATGAATGAGAAGGAGAAGACTGTTCGCTGATGCGGGATTAGCAAAACTATGCAGATTGACACCCTCTGAATATCTTGTCTGGAGTTTATAACAGCATCTGTAGTTCAATGCGATATCTGTAGTCTTCTCTCTCTCTCTCAGGGCTACCTGACCTCTGCAGCAAAAGGCAAAATGCCTTCTGCGGACATTGCAGGAACTGGGAAACTCGCATCGGGCTTCAAGCGCTGTCTCTGCCTAGAATATGGTAGAAATAGGACTGACCGAATTTATATTAGGCTGACTGATGGAGGAAGGCTGTGTTTTTCATACTTACACAGTGGTTACAAGTGCTAGTGATAAATGGTTAATTAATGCTTATTAGATAAGCTGAACAGTTTAGAGCTGCAGCTGAAATCCTGGGAATGTAGATACTATCACTTGATGGATTAGTTACCGTCTTCTAAGAAGCACTGCATGACTAGACTATTTGAGATGCAACATTTGGAGTAGATTTCATCGCTTGTTTGGCCTCCCATGTGTTCAAGCACACCAAAGGTGTCAGAACAATGGACCAAGCCTGCAATTGCAGCAGAACTGACTTAGCTATGGATATAGGTTCGGGCTGTCTCCATGCACCAAAGTCTGGTTCCTACCTCAGGCAGGAAGTCTATATGTAGCTGTAGAGTTAGAATTACGATGGTGTAGAGCGAACACTAAGCCTGGTACGCTTTGAGTAGCGTGATGTTTTGTCATCCTGCTGCTGGTGATGTTTAGGCCAAACATTTAGCCATAAAACATCACACCATTTAGCATGTCTTTTTCCTTAGCATCCTCTAATCTACTATGTTTACCTTCATTTTTCTCTATTGACAATGGCAAGACCATATTACTCTCTTTATATTGTTTGAATATACTATTATTTTACATACACTTTGGTAAGGCACCTGCAGCATTCTGAGGACAGACGCAGATCCACTGAGCAGTAATGATGTGTGCCATACACTCATCTGTGGTAATTAGAGTTTTCTCCCTTCCTTCTTCATCCCCCTCAACTAAGTGTCCCCTTTGCCACCTTCACTAAGTCAAACACATTTCTTGGAAGGTCAGTGTAACCTGTAGGAAATTCCTTCTGTCTCCGAGCTGGCTCATTCATCACTAGTCATAACCGTTCTGGAATGTGAACTCGTAGTCTGTTATCTGGCTACTGCTAGTGATGATGCCTGGAGACGACAGCTTGGTTTTCAAAAGCTAGGTTGACCCTGAGGGGCGAGGAAAACTTGTTTTGACAGAGCAGACATGACACGGAAGCAGCACAAGTGCCAATGTGTGCAGGAGCAAGGTGTTATTTTTGCAAGGTGGATTTTTTTTCTTCCCCCAACTGGGGAAGATGCGGCAATGTACGGGAAACAAAATATTCTGTGTGTTTTTCCTTCCCCAAAAGTGCAATTAAAGCAGAAAAGCTATCTGTCTGTATTTTGACTGAGAGAAAAAAAAGAATGAAACAGATTCATCTGGGAAGAGAACCAGGTGTGTCCTTCTCTCATTTCTCTGTCCAGGAATGGCACTGGACCAGGTGAACAGTGCAACGGTAATGAGTTATCGGTCCTGAGACCTGTCTGATGTTCTGCCCTCTTACTCCTCTTCCCGCTTATCGCTTTGGAGTATGATCTCTGTACGTATCTTGTGCAGAGAAGCTTCTGCCCTGGTTGCCTCTTCTTACACTGCAGTACTATAAAGAATGACAACAATCTCAACTCTTGACCCTGGTGCGATTATTGTTCCTACATGTTCTGCTTCCCTCAAAGACATAACCAAACAGATGACTGTGTGTATTTTAAAATGTCAGACTGACATTGTGGCATTAATATAATTTAAGCCAAACATTGCCAGTTAATTCACTTTGCTTTCTACTGTCTTAATGTTTTGCATTCCTTGTTGGTAGTGCTCAAAGTCATGTGGTTCCACGACACCCTTAATCCTGCTAAGCCAAGGTTTCCAAATGTTCCAGATTTGAACAGCCGGACACTTCTTCCTTCAGTAGTGCATGGCCTATCCTGTGTCTGGGAGCTGCGACTGCACTGAGCGTGTTACAAAGAAGAAAGTATCTCTTCTGCTAAAGCCATGGTTCTTTGTTCAGAAGAGTGCTTCTCTCTGGCAACCAGGATTGTCACTGAACTGTGAAGGAATAAGCAAAATGCACCCCACAGGTAAGAATAATGTTTGTGAAAACCAAGAGTGGAATTTGCTTCTGGGGAGTAGCCTCTTTCTTTTTTTTTTATTTCTTTTTAAATGACATCTGCTGTAGGCTCTTTTTAAAGTGCGTGGTTCAGTGTGCTGCTAATACGCTTGATGGACCTAGATGGTATTTTAAAATGTAAATCATAAGGAAGTTCATGAGCTGTTTTAGCAGCAGCTTAGGTCTTACAGAAATCTGTGTTTAAAGTCAGAAGCTGAAAATATTTAGAAAAACAGACAAGTTATGTGCAGATATAGTAGTCCCTTTCGTAGTCCTTCTAAAGTATTATAGAAGTCTGAAGACATCTTTCACGACTTCAGTGTGAAGTTGAAAAACACTTGCTGAAGACTTAACAACATGCTGTGATGGTGATAAGTTAAGATGTTTTATGTTTTAATACTGACAACTCGCTTCCTTTTCATGCTAGAACCAATAATGACCTCAAAGTGGTGTCAAGGGAAGAAGCAGCATCTTTTCATCATCGGTGGGAGAGAAGCAGTGGGAAAGTACAGTCATGGGCAGTCCCATGCAGGATGCTCCTCTGTAACTCGGCAGTGTCCTCCAAGGTTAACTCCACTGCACAGCTGCACTGCTTGGGGCGATAAGGATGCATTAAATGAAAAGGGATTTCCCTCTTTGGGAATCAAATTAGAGCAGTCCAGATCAGGCCAGCTCTTTTATCTCTTTCTCACCCCAACAGGAAGTTTAGAGACAAGTCCCCAAAGGTTCTTTTCTGGTCAGAAACATCTGCAAGGCACTGAACTGAAAGGAGTGTGGGGATAGTGCTAATAGCCTTACTGTTAACAGTTGAGAAGATAGAAACTAAGTAGCAGTGTCTTGAGAGGAAAATGAGGAGGCTGAACATAGAGACACTAGAGATTGCTCAGAGTCATGGATTAATCCCAGCATGAATGGCAGAATCACTCCTAGGGAGGAGAGCTGCCAACAGTAGCACGGTCATTGCAGTAGCACGTTCCCTAGCACTTGGGAGGCCCTGAATCGTTGACCTCTGTGCAAAGACCTCAAAATAAGGAAGGAAAAGAAAGAGCACAGCTGAAAAAAACACGTTTCTCTTGTAAAGTTTACTGTCTGCTCATGGGTCAGACACGATATGTTCAGGAGAGTTCTTTGATTTGGTGTTATTCCATAGAGAAAGAATAAAAATAACTCCCTGAGAAGCTGAAAACGCAGTGGTTGGCTGGTTGCTGGGTTGATTTTCAGCACAGGCCTAATTCCTGGTAAAAATGAATGAATGTTGATCTGTAACTTGAGCGGAAGGAGTTGGTGGTCTCAGTCCAATCCTAATTAGATCAGAATTCACAGCATTAGAAAATCAGCAGTGACCTTGCTACTGTTGTCAGTGGCGCTGTAACAGCGGATGGGGAATGAACTCCTCTGATGCAAAACCGAACCTCTTCTCCCTAAGTTAGGCTGTGAGGCTCAGCTTCCAGAAGTCTCTTTCCATCATACAAACAAAGCAACTGTACAGCATTCTTCATACTGGTGCATCAGATCTTTATGTATGATTGCTGGCATCAAGACTTGTAAGACTTTGTTCTTTTCCCTGTATCAGATGTATAAAATCCCCTAGGGACTAGCTATATTCACCACTAAATCCTATAGACCTGTCTGGTAGCTGATGTAGCAGAACCTCACTCCAGTAACTGGCATAAAAAGTAGCAGTGACGAGGTGCCTCTCTCAATTTTTTTTTCTGTGTGCACTAAAACCACCTTTTAAAACTGGTTCTGCTGAAGGTCACTTGAATATGGCCAGTGCTATAGAAACCTCTTACGCTTTTTGCAACAATAATGCCTTCATTGTCTATGCAGCTAAATTGCAATCAGTAGAAATCCAGATGTTTGTCTGAAAGGGAGACTATGGCAAAGCATTATTTACCTTACAACTCGCACCAGAGATGCTAGCAACAGCATTACATTTATCGCAATTTTGGCGTTAATCCCATGAAAACAATGGAGCAAATTCATCACTGATAAAGTTCTATTGTTTTAGTGGAGTTACACAAGAAGAGATGTTGCCTGGTAGAAAGATGGTGTTGTCCCTCTTACTGGAAAGGGTGGAAAAAGATTTTGTCTCCTTTGATACCAACACAAATGGTCCTTCTAATCTCAACTGGCACACATGAACAATTACCAGCTTTTCAAAACCAGTACATGCAAAAGAAGACAATAATCGTCAGGTTGCCAAGTGACATCCTTAGATCATTTCCACAGTCTTTTGTTGTCTTCTTTTTTTGGCCAGAATTCCTTTGGTCTCATTGATGTTGCTCTCTGTGCATCCCGTCATTTATTCTGTTCGACAGCCAGCGTCATGTACTGAGAAATCCAGCAAAGAAAGGCAGAGGTCAGACTTGTGGCATCTTTTGAGCTATGTATGTTTATGTAACCCAGCAGGGTTCATTTCCATCAAAGATGGAAATAGCACGTATTGCTGCGGCTGTGAGTTACGATGGGAGCGCGGTTGAAAGGTTGCAAAGAACTGTTGAGGAGGCAGCTCCGCTGTGTCTGCAGATCTTGTACTGTACGTGTCTCACTGGCTTCTTAGGAGGCCCCCTTCTGTTTCTCTAGTGCTTGTTGGAAGCACACCTGCTAAATAAAGGATGGTGGAGAGGAAGAGTGAAAACCTGTAGCAACCCAGTGTGAAGATACTAATTCTTACCAGGGAGGGTATCTTTATGGTTGCTCTTCGATGGTTGCAGCAACAGAGAGATAAGCAATGAGAGCATGTTGGGCACATGTTGGAAAACTCATGGAACTGCTGGGCCTTCTGTGTGCCTGGCAGAGTTTTAGAAGCCTCTTCCTGCTTTTCTTGCCAGACGTGACAACTGTTTGATGCACAGCTGTGGCAGAGGGACCTCAGCCTTTGCTTCTACTTGAGAGCAAATTTGGCCTTTTCTTCTCCTAGCTCCCTGGTTAGTTTTTCTGAGCAAAGTCCAGCCTCAGTTCTCCCACAGGAGCTGGCCCTCATCCCTTGGGAGAGTGTGGCTGAGGTGGACTTGTTGGTGGGGACAGCAGAGTGACAGTTCTTTTTCATGACATGTCATTGTTGGAACTTTCTGACCTTTTCTGTGCCTTTCTGGAGGAGACAGTCTCCAAGAGTTACTCATGGAGATTTTCTGGACTGTGGTGTGCAGGAGGTCAGATATAACTGAGTTAATTGTTCCCCTGATATCTTAAGTTAAGATCTGGTAATAACTAGGTGGTTATTACCTGCTTCTGATCTGGCTGAGAGCAGTGAGGTGACTCCTGATCCTAATCCTGACTTCCATGCACATGCTGTGAAGCTTCCAATTAATAAGTGTGCTGGAAACAAAGATGAAACTTTCATTTATAAAAGTGTTAGAAATGTGTTTTATTAATGCTGGAAAAGTGCTCTGAGACCTGTGCATAGCAGCTGCCAGATTTATTCAACATACCAAAACCCCCACAATGAGTAACTCTAAAACATAGATACTTTTAATATTAATCTTGTACTCCTTGTACAAAGGAGTACAGTGACAAAGGTCTATGTATGTCACCATTGTGGAAAACCAAGGCCGCCAGTAAAACTGGACACAAATTCATGGTTCATTTCCTGGACTTCGCTATTCCTTCTCATGGCCCTAAACAGGAGAGGAAGCTGGAGATTTTCGTTAAAGACGAGCGTTCACAGGTGACTGAAATACTGCTCCTTTATTTACTTGTTTAGTTAGCTACTTAAGGTTTGCTGTCTGCACTCCTGATCTAGTCAGACTCCAGAAAATGAGGTAATGGTCTCTGTGTGAAGTCAGCTCAGAATATGTTCACTCTACCAGAACCTCCCTTGCAGACAGTAAATCACTGTCCCAAACAGGTTGAAGACAGCTTGGTTAGATAACAGTTCTTTGCGTTAGATGGTAACTATCAGTCCCTACTACGATGAAGTCTGGCTGCTGAGTAAACATTCAGGGAAACATTTTTCTTGTCCTACACAGCTTGCAGTCCCAATGGACAAGAGGCAAGGGGGGAGTCTGAAGAAAAACAGAAGCTAAGTGGCTCAGCCAGCCATGCTCATCAAGTCTGTGGTGGAGTTTGGAACTGCATGCAGGTTACCTGACTTCCAGTGAAGTGCCTGAATGTATAGGCACGGTATCGCTCTTGCAGAGTATTTCTTCCCTGTAGCAGACCTAGGGAGAGCTGAGTGCAGCTCTGCTTTAAGGTCACACAGGCAAATGAATGTGATGGCCTTGCCTAAGTATAAAAGGTGGATCTATCAGGAGAAAGACTGGAAATGAAACAGCTTTGACATGAACAGTAGATGACCAGGAAAGCAGGCAGTAGCTGTTTCCCAGTAGAGAACATCTCTAGGCTGGTCACTGGCATTAGCTGGGCTGTTTCTGCAGCATTTGAGCTGGGCTGAGAGCCCTATTGCTCTGTTGTAAGCATCCTCATTCCTTCCAAAGTGATTCTGACAACTGTAACAATATTTTTTTTTGCTGTAGAACTATTTCTCTGAGTGCACACAGTGGTCAGAAAGCTGATTAAGACACTCTGAGCGTCTTAGCCAGTTACACAGCCATAGCTGCCTTCCTCCGACTGGAATTAAGAATCCAAACAATATCTTCAAGATTTATTGTTTCCACCGGGGTTTATGCGGCTGCTGTTCGTTGCGTTTCACGCAACATATTACATCCCATTATGAACTCTGTCAAGAGGAGAGAAAATGAAGCCATTGTCTCCTGGAGAACCCTGCCCATTTAGTCACCCTTCAGTGGAAGATGTGAATGTGTAAATATTCCAGAATGTGATGTATAGCTGGAGGCTATTGAGGTTGGTTTTGGGGAAAGGAGAAGGAGCTTTGGGTGTGTCGGTAAGGGAAGGAGAAGATGTAATAAAGAGGTTGGAGGTTACTCACAAAAACAGGCTTTGGCCTGTAACTGAAGAAAGATTGGGAACAGACATAGAATGATTCTTTTCCGGAAATCTTGACCCCTGGAGTCTCTTCTGCAGCAGGGTTATTCAGAGAGTGAGTTTGTGAGGTCAGAGATTGATTCCAGGTTTTTGTCTTTCTTTGAATACTTAAATTGGCAACAAAATGTACAGAGGGCTGCGCGCGCGCACACACACACACTCACCCACCCCTCCCGTAATTACAATGCAGAGGTCATTTGCTCACTGTATGCATCAGGGTGGATTTTGGTCTTGCTGTCCTGCTCCTCATGGTGAGATAGGTGGAATGTCATTCCTGTGATATAGGACATGAGGAAATGGAATGAAGTGGCGTCAAGGGAAGTTCAGATTGGACATTAGGAGAAGATTCTTCTCTGACAGGGTGATTGGTCACTGGAACACGCTCCCCATGGAAATGGTCACGGCAACAGGCCTGTCACAGTTCAAGAAGCATCTGCACAATGCGTAGTCCTATGATTTAGTTCTAGGTAGTCCTGTGAGGAGCTGGGAATTGCACTGGATGATACTTATGGGTCCCTTCCAACTTGAGATATTCCATGATTCTCTGATTCTATGCTGAGAATGGCATCTTCAGTTAAACTCCACTGTTTGAATGTCCATTGTAGGCATAGATGTACCTCTAGAAGGTATATCCAGGATGAATTCAGAGCAGGTTTATTATAAGTAAGCTTCATGTAATAATGTAATGAGTTGAAGTAAATATTTTTCATCCTGGTGTCATGCAGTTTGTTTATGTGAAAGAAATACTGAAGGGGAAGCATAACAAGAACTTTCTTCTTGGTTTTACGGCTGACTTGCTGTGTGTGACAACAGGCCAGTCACTTCCATTTTCTCTAGCTTGTGACTGTTGAAGTTATCAACATCATAGGGACTTCTCTATCACTGAGGAGTCCTCCCCTGAGTAGCGTCCCAAGCACTACTGAAATTGAAAGCCAAACTAATGAGATGAACCTATTCTTCTTTCTCTGTGCTGAACTGTGAACAAAACTATGTCGTTCTTTGTGGCAATTTGATTGTGATTTGGGATTTTGGAATATATTATTTTCTCTTGGTTAAGAATGCAAAATCCCAGTGTTTTACAACATCTGCTCCTGTCAACCCTACCTTTGTCTCATTGACCACCAGTGTATTTGCAAGACTGGCGCAGTTTCTCAGAGTCCTGGTGGACCACTTGGTGTGGTCTCGCTCCTCCTGGTGTTCTGGAGAGCACAGTTGAGGGAGCTTTGGGCGTGGAAGCTCCGAATCGCTGGATGTGTGCCTGTAGGTGAGCAGCAATTCACTCCCTTTTTTGCAAGGACAGAGGAGGAAAATTGGCCAAATTCTCCTCATCTGGCTTTTTGTTGTCCAGGCAAAGAAGACGAGGCTGAATGATATGCCCACTGCTATGCCCACTGCTTGCCACCATGGAGTTTTTTCTCTATATTTAAGGCTTTATCATTATGGGATGGGCACTGTGATTGTATGGGAAATAGAGTAAGTGAGGGGGGATAGATGTTTCCTCTGTACAGTGCTGTCCAACAAAGGCGCAGAATTTTACCTGTGGAGTATATGCACTTAGAAATGCATTGCTCTAAGTAGAGCTCAGGGAAGTTGGAGATTGGAAACATTAAAACACCACAGCGAAGGCTGCTCTTGCAGTATTTATGATGAGAGTGAATGCAGAATGTACCAGAAAGCTTCTCTTGGTGTCTCTTAACTCTTCTCGCAAGGTTTCCCATCCTTCATCCTTGAGAGCCTGGGATAATTTGGATAGACTTCAACTACACGCCCAAACTTCGTGTGATTATCTGTACTGAACATCTGACCCCTTTTGAGGTTTGGACATCTTTGGGCAAATGGAATCTAACAGAGATAAAATCAGACTTTATTTTTCATGCCATAACTTCAAAAGTCCCTATTTCGGTTAATGAAGCTGTGGGATGCTCATGGGTTTTTGTGTGCGTTACCTCTTAGTGTGGCCAAATCTCTTGCTAAGAATAGCGCTTGTTGCGAATGCACCACCCATTATTTGTTCACAGATCCATCACTAAACGACCCTGTTTTCTATTCAGATGGAAGTGTTCTCCTTGCCTCTATTTCCCGGGTGGTTTAGGGGACGGAATTTTAGCCCATGGTGGTGTTTGCAAACTAAGAGATTCAGACCTTTTCAGTTGCTTGTCCATTTGAATTTGTGCTGTGGAGTTTGTAACCTCTCATGAGAAAAGCAGTTCCTCAGGTGCTGTAAAAGATTATAATTCTAAAGGCCTCAATTAGGCTATGAGAAGTAATGCTAGCTGAGGGTTTAGGTACTCAATGGGTTTTTTTAGTTCCCCAATTTAAATTGAATAAATTAAACAATTAAAGGAGAGTGACAAATGACCATTAGTGAGTAGTGAGAAATTGCTATTATGATTCTTTCGCATTCTTTGTTTGTCATGCCAAAGGTGCTAGAACTTTTCTTGGTATTCTTATAAATCATCTCAATATTTGCAAAATGTACTTGCTCCTTGAATTACACCAAAGCGAACTCACTGGGATTGATGGGTCTTTGACCTGCAGATTGCACAGCTGCTTATACCAGAGCGACGTGGAGGTGAAATCGGACCTTCCTGACCTGGCAACATTTTTGCCTCCACTTTGCACTGATTTTATTGGAGGGAAATGACCAGAGAAGATGTTGTACGTTATGTATGGTTTGGTGAACCCTCGCCTCTGCCTGTGTCTGTCTGCTTCTGTATTAGTGCAACCAGTTCAAAAGCCTCAGTACTCTGAGAGAAGCTAAGCAGATGTGGGGAAAAAAGAAACCACTATGTCTGGGGCATAGTTTTCTACTTGCTTACACCACTGTAACTCCACTGAACCCCATGGAGCTGTTCCGGAGTAAAAGGGGGGTGAGATCAGCATCTTTTCTGCGGGTTCAAATGCTTACAGATCCCCTCACTACTGAAAGTGCATTGTATAAACAAATCACGGACAGGACACGTGGCAGAGAGGAGGCGGAGGGAGAAAACAGACCAGACTGACAGACAGACAGGGGTCCATAGACAGCCAGACAACAATTACAAATAGCACCCTTTTGAGGTCTGTTTGATGTCTTGCCCAAGGCCAGGTGGAAAATCTTTCCGTTGCTGCCTCTTCAACTAATCGCTTTCCCCTCATTTTTCAATAAAGACTCCAAGTTTGGTCACTTCTTTGGCACATTTGTTTCCCATTAGAATACTTTGTGCTATTTCACTGTGTTATGCTAGATAATTGCTCTAATAACAAACCAAGGAAAAGCTTTTGAACATTTTAGGAAGTAATTTTTTCCCTTATGAAAATTCAGCAAACGCTGACAGAGATCTGGGGAATAGCTAAGGAAAGGCAAAGAAAGAGAGTGAGAGAAAGGGAAAAAGGACTGTATTGACTTTTATTGATGGTATTTCTGCACTGACATGTAAACCACATGCCAAAAAATTTAATTGCAATCCAACTGAATATTTATATAGCACTTTATCATTTTCAAAGCTTTTTAATGAGTATTAAGTGAACCTCACAGTATCCTGTGATTAGGGACACAAGGTTATTGTCCTCCTGCTGCTGCTGGAGAAGCCGAGACAAAGCCTGGTTTGAATGGCAGAATGGTTGCAAAGGAAAGAGGAATTCAAGAGCTCCTCGCGTTGCTAAACCTCACCACTTGCCATATATTACGGGCAAGATTGTTCGAAGTGCCTCAGCAATTGTCTAACTCTGCTTCCGCTCACAGCAGAGTGAGTTTTAGCAGAGTAGCGCAGGAGAAAACAATTAGAACATGCTTAATACTTTCAATAAACTCCCCCTGTGTTTGCGTACTGCCAAGATGCCTTTAAGAATTTAGTGTGGTCAAGGGGATGGGGAGATAAATAATACAAACTGAGGAAAGGAGGCTTCGGGCTGATTTACTGAAGCCTCTTAGCTAAATTCTTTCCACTCATAATCCAAAAGAGGTGGAGCTTTTTGTCTGCGATGTCTGTACATTTCCCATCTTACAGAGAAAGCTCCAAGTGCACTCAGTGCATGACATGGACTAGATGATCCTTGAGGTCTCTTCCAACCTTAATGATGCTATAAATTAGTTCTGGGATAGAGGTGTCTGAGGTAAGAGACAAACGTTGACAGGGGGGTGCAGGGCCCGCGATGCCTGTGCCTGTCCTGCCGTTAGGTGGTGGGTGTGTTTGTGTGTGCTTTCTCCTGTCACTTGGAGCTTCAGTTCCCCTGTGTCACAAAGGAGGAGGATGGCACTTACCTCCTTTGCAGAGCACCTTTAAATCTAGGTCTGCAAAACTGTGTAAGGCCTGTGTAAGAGCTGGGTTCAGAGCTCTTGGCTCCTCCCAGAACTAGCCTCTGCTCTTGTCTTAGAGCAGGATTTTAACTTATTTATTGTCTTCCTTCTTTCAAACCATCTTGATATTTGTGGTGGGAGGGGAAAGGAAATAAGAAAATAATCTTCTGCCAACTTTTACTTAACTTGACCTTTGTATTTGCTGCGGATTGCCCAGCTCAGATACCTCCTCTGTTGTGGACCGTACTAATTGCATAGCCTTAGGTGTGGCCTGTCTCGATGCTGGATTTCCCTGTGAGCTGTGGTGAAGTCATCCTTCCATCAGCACAGCTATTGCTTCTGCTGATCACATCACCACCGCTTTCCCCAGGGCTTTGTTGATGTCTGGTTTTGCTTTGCCTCTCTGTGTTGGCATTGAGTTTTCCTTAGTACAGCAGCTGCTAGATTACGCAGACTTAATCCTGGTCTGGTAGAAAAGAGGGAGAGGTAATAAAAGTCATGTGTGTCTCCTTTTCTTCCTCTCCTTTCTGGGAATATGTTTGGATGTTGCAGGATACGTGTAGGAGATGCACACGCTGAGTCCGTGGGTAAAAGGGACACTGCAGGCTTGCAGCCACTTTTCTCTTCTGCAAATTCCTCACTGTGCAACCTCTGCCTGAGCAGCTGACAATCCTTTGATGACAGCCCCAGAGAGTTAATGAACTAAAAGGGCTATGGGTTATCTATTCCCAGAGATTGGGGAGCATGAATTAAATGGTCTTTTGGAAGATGGGAAATAATTATTCTTCTGCTTCAAAGCCATGTCCAATTGAATGATGTCGCCAGCACGAATCAGCAATCACAATCACTGATGAAGACCCATTAAACAGATTGGGCTGAGTAATGCACAGGAAAAAATGTCAGGAGCATCTTTAATTCTGAGTCTCTCAACCCTACAACGGTCTTTCTTTCTTTTTTCTTTTTTTTTTCTTTTCTTTTTCTTTTTGTACATAAACTCTTTAAGAGCCTAGAGCTCTCCTATCTAGCATTTTAAAGCTGGAAATAGCTAGGAATGCTGTACTGTTCCATCCCTGATGGAAAGGCAAGGACTTAGGTCACTAAGTTTCCTGGGTATTGTCTGGGATATATGAAGGGTATTGTGTAGGATAAGTGAAGTAAAGAAACCTTTTGGGAAAAGGCTTGGGCAAGACCAGTTGGGAGTTCCTCTGCTCCTGGCTCTGGTACATTGTTCTGCACGGCACTTCCTTCTGGCAGAGACTGGGGAAGGAGCAAGCTTCCCCAGGGCCAGCACTTTTGTACACTTCAAGAGAAGGGCGAGTGTTGAGTGATCCTTACTGAAAGAAAGACACATTCTTCTGTAGTTTAACTATTGCAGAAGTGACATAATGAAGTCAAACATTAGGGCATGATCATTAGGGGAATTCATTAGCAACGCTTGGCTGTACAGTGAATTCAGTTGGAAGTTATGAACTATAACTCTTTAGTGTTATTGGAGGGAGGCAAATCTTATCACTGGGTTTTGCTTTTTCCCTATATGAGCTGGAACTTCGGGGAAGTTATGCCAAAGGTAAACTTGGCCGTTGTGCACACGTGCCAGAGAAACAGGTCAATAGGTTGGGCAACAGGTTAATGGACTGGGTAAAGTCCAGCATCTCCTCCAGAGGATGGTGAGTTACAGAAATGGTAAAAGGAGACACAGAGAGGCTTATATTTCAGAATAAAGGAGTTTTCACTTGTGATCAGCCCCAAGGTCTGCCTAGTCCACTAGCATGGCTCTTACTGGTTGGTTGCTGTATGATCTGCCTCCCTGTTACACCTCAGTCACTAATAGGTCAAACCTGTTGTATCGCAACATTTGCAAAACAGATATGGGAGGGGGCAGTGGCACGGATGTTTTGCAGAGACCTAGTGAAAGACAGGTGTTGTCTTAGGGCTGTACTAACAGTCCTGGGCTAGTTCTGAGGATGATGCTCTGGGGTTATGTGAAGGTGCTGAGAAGAAGTGGTAGCAACCCAGTCTGGAGCTTTGTCAAACTGAGACCTCAACACCCAGCTGGGTTTCAGCTGTCCAGATTTGGACAGCAGCAGTGTAGGTGTCTTCAGCTGGGCTGCCTTACTGGCAGTGGGAAAAAGACATTTCTGAGGCAATTTATCTTAAAAGAACCATCCCAAACAGCTGAAGTATGGTCTGAAAATGCCAGTTTCTTTCTATTTATGATAAGATGGAGTGGAGTTTACTGGCTCAGTTGTAGCGACCCAACAGCAGATGGAAGTCATCTAACCTCTAATCTCAGAACAGCGTTTCAGTTTTCGTTTTCCTTCCTTCCTTCCCCACAGATTGTCACAGATTTCCAGCTGTCATAGATCTGAAGAAAAGTTTGACTATATGGCCTGAGTGGCATTTGGCTAATTCTGCAGCCCATCTGAAACAAAAACTTCAGCGAATGCAAACTGTTCCCCTCCCGTTAAAGGTAAGATACCAGAGACGTGTACATGGGAGGACTGTGTAGGTTCTCCCTGGAACTTGGGTTTGCTTTATTTCAGCCTAGGAAGCAGGAGCAATGAGGGGGATCTCCACACAGACTGATCAAATATCATGTCCTTACTATCAATAGTATATTGTCTGCTACACCATGTATAGGAATGTCATTTGTGTAAAAGCTAGTAAGTAATTGGCTCAGCTGGAAGCCGGGGAGGGTTTACTCAAGTCTGGTAGTACAGTTCCGTTACTTTTCAATTTATGGACGGATTGCCTGTGTTACTCTACTTCCTGGGTGGTAATGAATTATGATTTGAAGCCTATTAGCCAAAATTTATTTAGTCAAGAAATAAAATCCACTGATGACCTTTGTACCTGTGGATCAGCCTTTCCGATGTCCTACTGAGTGCTGTTTCTAAAGCACTGCAGGATATGCTTGGCGGCAGATGCAATATAGCATCTTGCAATCCAGCAGGAAAGGGCTTCGCAACAGAAATGTTTATAACCTCTGAACAAAAAATATTGGGAGAGTACAGAAATCATTTGGGGATGTTTGGTCTGCATTGGCATACTCCGGTGCTGTTGATTGATAGACTTGTTGGATCAAAGCTCCATTCTCCTCTATTGGATTTGAGATATATTGGTAGTCCTGGTGTCCTCTACCCGGATGTGGGTATGTTCCAGCTCAATAGCAAGGGCGTTTGTACAAGCAGGATGGCAAACAATGCCTGCTTGTTTTGACTGTAGGTTGTTAAAATGCTACTTTGGAGGTTGTGTCATGATGTTGGAATGTGATTCAGTATGAAAGACAGAGAAGTGTTTTAAAGGTGTATCATGCAGGTCCCTGCTCAGCTCCGTGAGGATATGAGTGAAAGGCTGCAGGCATTGCGCTCGTATTCCGTGCGCGCGCTGCAGAAACGCAGTTCGTTCAACCTCTTTTTGTAGGTTTTTGTTTTCTGAAGTTCTTCAGCATTTATTTTGCTCTCTTATGGGGTTTGTCCACTCCATTATCTGAAAACTAGATGCTGCAGTTAGCTGAGAACTTACCTCTGCCAGAAAGAAATCATTCCCTGACCTCCATTGAGTACCATGCTCTTGGTAATATGCTGTGAGATTGGCCTTACTGTAATAATCAGACAAAAGCCAGGGGCTTAAAGTGGGGGGGAAATAAATTCCCTGGAAAAAGGGCCTTGTGAAGGCAGTTAAATCCAAAGGAACCTCTTCTCCTCTGAAAACTGAAGTGACAGTTACTGGAGGTTGGAAGAGCGTTCTGCAGTAGAAACTATGCGTGCTTGTCCTGTGCTTTATGTTTTTCCTAGACAGTGACTGTCACAGTTGGGCACAGGCCGCTGGGCTGAGCTGCGGCCGCCCCAGAAATGACTGTTCATATGGCTTGAGAAATAAAGGAGATGGAGACGCTGAGGAACAAGTGGCGTGTTCTGCTGCTGGTATGCTTGGCAACAGCTTCGTCCTGTGGCCTTCCTACAAAGAGGAACAATTGAGGGTTTGGGCAAATTTGTCCACCAGTCATACTGGAGAGCTGTGTGTAGCTGGGCTAACATTCAATGGGGTTAATAGGATGCATTCATGGTACGCTTGGATGGGAAATTTGGAGACACTAGAAAACTGTCTTGTGCCAGATGGAGTGAAGATTCTGGAAAATGTCATGTGCTGACAGACTAGACGGAAAAAAACTGTTAGGTTTGCTTGATTGAAGGTTTTTGTTTTGTCATCTCTATGAAAAGCTGAGAAAAAGAAAAAATCAAAATGAAATGTTTCAAAATTTAATTAAACTGGACAAAAAGCAGATGTCTTCAGTGACTCCTCAAGAAGCATGTTTCGATTATTTTGCATTTTTTTCTCCAAAATATTTTTTTTTCCCCTTCTTTTCCCTTGAGTCTGGGAATGTAGTGACACCAAACCATTCCTAGAAAAGAAGTTTGGGGTTGGATGAATCCATGTTTTTCGACAACAACATATTTTGTGAGAAAATTCCCTGCTGCTTCTGCTCATCAATGAAGTTGATGAATTCGGTCAGTCTCATGGCAGGCTAGATCCCCCAGTTAGAGAAATGGATAAATAACTTGGCACAAAGTCCTTCTCTTTTTGACTCAGTTTACTTTGTGGACCCGGGCACGATTGTCATAATAAATTAAAGCATGAACATTCCCATTTGTCACTTCACCACTTCCTTTTGCTGCCTTCCAACATGTGGTAAAACCATTAGTTTTAACACAGAGAGAAGACCAGATGAGGGGAGGAGAATAATGCCAGAATTAAGGGGAGAGAGGGGAAGACTTGCAGGGTGGACTGAAGGCATCATTGAAGCAGACACAGCACCAGTTGCATATTTAGGGGGACACAGTTGTGTTAAAGTCATTGGGGTTAGTCATCACTCTCTGGAGGAAAAAGGAGACGATGGTTCTTCTGGGAGTGGCTAATAACCACCCTCCAAATTCTTAGGGTGACCCAAAATCTAAGGGTAGAAAAAGACTCCTCTCAGTCACACCCTGTCCCAGTATTTTAATGAGTTATGTACAGAACTGTTCACATGTAAGACGTTCCTTGCTGTCTCTTCAGTTCTTCTCTTCATTGCTCCTTGCCATCATCTGTTGTAATTTCCTAAAGCTAAAGGAGGATGTGTTCAGCTCAGGCCCCTTGTTGACAAGGTGTGAACAGATTAATGGCCATCCCATCCCACCTGTCTTCACAGGAATAGACTCAGCCCAAGCGGGCTTTCTGGGAATCCCCCACCGAGCTGGAGCCCCTGCAGAAACAGAGGTTTGCAGCTTTGAATAAGAGCAGAGGTCAAATTCAGAAATAGAGAAGGGTGGGTGTGTGTACCTATGGGTGGTGGGAAGCTCAGAAGAATGTAAGTTTGAGATTTGAAAGCATCGCACTCCTGAATTATGATTATTTATTGTCATGATAGTGCCTAGAGGCCCCAGCCTCGCTGCGCTAAGGACTCCGCAGACATACAATGAAGAGACAGTCCCTGCCTTGAAGATGAATGAGGAAAACCTCCCTAAAGGGGGCTGGGAACAGGTGTGGCATACATCCATCAAGCTGATGGAGCGTGTTTACGAGGTGTGTATGTAAGCGTGTGCAAGTGTAAGAGAGACAGCAAGAGAAGGAGAAAGTTGGATGTCAGTTTTCATCTCCTTGGCTCTAAAGAAGGGGTTTTACTTCTTTTATTTTAACTATTTTTTTTCTCACCTTCATTCTCCGGTAATGATTATCCACAGGTAAGATAAGAATTAACAAAATAGTGATTATGCTGAAAGTCTGGATGCTGGAAAATGCGATTCAATAATTCACTCTGTATCTTTAAGCAAGTCACTTCTGCTTAGGCTATTTTTAAAGTTAATTCAGTACCTGGTCCCCATAACATCTCTCTAAAAATCTAGCTTTTTATCTTCTAGTGCATCAATTTTACTAAGTCTAAGTGAATAAGAAAGCCAATGAATAAAGAAATAACTTTTTGCATGAGCAGCAGATTTAATGAAGTCTGGTTTCCCCGTGGACTTGTATCTTGTGTCTTACAACTCAGACGGCTTGTGACATCTCTGTCCTTGCTGTGTCCCCACCACCACACTGGTGCTGGGCAAGGCATAAAGCATCTCGTTGGAGTTTAGGGGCAGGGACCCACTGCTGCTGCTCATGACAGGGAAGCTGCTGAGTTTTTACTGCCTTTCCTTCATTTGGGAAAGTCATATAAAACCTCTGCCCCTCTGCCAGATTTGTCCAAGATTGAACCATGGGCCCAAAAGTTCTGTGATCAGGAGGGAAATCAGCAAATGTCCTGGCAACACCGTCACAGAAGATGTGATACTGGGGGGAAGTTGGACGAGCACTGGTGATCTCTTACTTACAGCAACCTCCTGAAAGCCTAGCGTTACAAATGGCTCAATATTGAGGAATGCTGTGCTTGTTAAGGGTTAATGAAATAACTGCTCGTCTGAAGCTCATAAAAGAGAGAGGAACAGAGCATTCTGCACATCAGTGGGACATGGTGGTTCTTAAGTACTTTAGGGAGAAAAAGGAGCAAGACGTATAAATTCTTTTTTCTTTTAGTTCTTAGAACAATCACCAACATGAAGAAACTTAGCTATTCTTAGTTGCATCTAGGGGCTATGCATAATCTTGCCTGCTGAATTATGGAATATGATAGCTTTTATTAAATCCATTACAATTACAGCCTCTCTGCTGCACAGGTTTAGAATATAGAATAAGTAGGGTGCATAATTTCAAATAAATATTTAAGATTTTGATGCATGATACAGTCTTAGACTCTTAGGAGATAGCATTATATTTAGTTAGGGCTGTTTTCTTTTAATTCATGCAAACTTTCCTATCCAGCTACTTCATAGTACTGGATACTTTTTAAAACAAATCTTTGTACTGGGGAAAACATCGTGGCTGCTGCAGTTTTGCCTGAGAGTTTGTCTGTGTTGCTGACCTGGGTCTTCTCTAAAGTAGTTGGGTGTATAACATGCAAAAGAGAAATTTTTTTTGAAGATTGGAACTGATCTTAGGATGCATGCAACTACTAATAAAAATTCTGACAAAAAATTAGGAAATACAAAATTTGGATGAAGTCTGTTGAACAAAGAAGTAGCAAGTGTTCCAAAATTTGGATTATGTCTCTTTGCAGGGGACACAGGAGTACGGGACATTTGAACTTGGCTGTTACCCTGGATCTCCAGCTAGTAGCTGCTGTTGGGTTCCTCTGTGCTCTGCGGTGCTGCCAGCAGCAGAGTCATTTAGATGAGTGTACAAGAAGGGCCTGAATATGGGTAAGTGGAAGTTCCTTTCCTTGGCCTTCCTGCATCCCTGCCTGGGCAGGTACTGTCTACAGTCATGTAGGAAAGATGGTGCCCTCTAAACAGCACTGCTCTGACCTGTCCACGTGTTGCTAAGAATTTTTTGCTGGTAGCCTTGGCTGTCCAAGCTTAGAGCTCTTTGCTGGCTGTTTGACAGTTCCCGAGGAATCTAGTTTCAGTCTCTCAATGAAACTTATTCACTAAAGAAATCATATGCGAGTGCTGTTGGCATGGGAGGTTACAAGCATACTGCTCCTAGCCTTGTGCTAGTTGCTTCACAACTAGTAATAGGAATACCTGCTCCCCAAAGTAGCAGAGACAGCAAGGAGAGTGTCAGAAACTCCTGGAGGAAGCAGGCAGGGGTAGCTCAGTGGTTCCCTTGCAGGTTGCCCAGACAATTGTCACTGGAGCACTTGAAGAGCAGCTAATGCTCTTGCCTTTTTTGTGAAGCAAGGGTGGAAGTTTCTGAGCGTGAGAGCAAGAGGGAAAACCCCCTCCAAATGATTCCGTCTTCTTCCTTTGTCTTCCCCACACCTGCTCCCTTTGCTCTTCCATTCTCCCCACCCACCCTTCATGAAGATGCTCTAGGTGTTGGCTTTGACTTGGCTGCCAATACTCTGCGGAGATGTGTTAATGATGACTGGCAGGCTTTAAAAGCAGTGTTTCAACACCTTGCTGTCACCACACCTCATACTTCAGCAGCTTAGCACATGTTCCAAGGTGTTTAAAGAGCTTCCCATGCAGCCCTTTTCCAGGCACTAACCTCTTGCCAGGAGCAGTAGCAGCTCCTGACCGCACTTTTCTGGCTGCGACCTTGTTAGTATTTGCCTACGACATGTAAATGAGCAGCACGGTCGTTAGCTAGTGAAATGTGTAATGTTTTCCATTGTGTGGAAGGCTCAGAGCTGACAAGACCAGAGCCTGTGTTCCAAAGTCTAAAGCAGTTGGCAGGTTTCTCAGTACCAGTTTTTTATGCCCCCAAGTGGGTTATGGAGCGGAAAAGGGGGTGGAGAGGGAAGGAGAGGGAGGAATGTGTGTGGATGTATGGTGGGGGGAGAGTTAGCGGGAGAGAAGGGCCATTTGCAAGCCACCAGCTTTGAATGTAACTCGCGTGGGCCTTGTGGTGGTGCTGAAGGGCCCGTTGTACTCGTTTGATTGACTCTAGGCTTAATGCTGCTTGCCACTTACCAGCACTTGTCTTTGCTCATTAGCAGGGGGATTGTGGGCAAATATTTAGATATTCAAGAGAGGAAATGTTAATCTTTGCAGTGTTCACTGAATATTTAAATGAGGCAGCAGGCAGTTTTGCTCTGTGTTTGACCTAGACTTAGAGTGCTGAGGAAGCGCTTGAGTCTTGGGATGAATTTGTAGTCTGGCACCTCCCTACTATTGGGGTGAAATTCAGACCTTTTCTGAAACGGCAGTGCAATCAGTCCACACAAGCCCTACTAAATATAAATGGCACAGAAGCTTTGATCTGGCCAGTTTAGGCACAGAGAAGTGCAACCCACGTGAATGATACTGCCTGTGTAGGTAGGAGGTTGAAGATGATGATAAATAATGATTGCGGGTAGGCTGGTCACTCATGGTGCTCCTTTTGATAGAAGATGAGGAAAATACAGACATTCTCTGAGGTCTGAACAGGCAGATCTTCCAAATAAAAGTATGAATTAGGAACTTCACATTTTTGGCGATGAACGTGGTGTTTGTGCTGGTGTCCTCACATCTCCTGTATTGATCTGGTGGGTGATGGATAGACTAGCTATCTCCTCGGAGGATGAAATGGACTTAGATGGTGTTAGTCAGCATTGACAAACTTGAAGCAGGTAATGAGAAGTGTCTTGCAACACATGTTATTACCCAGAACTTTTCTATAAATTTAATAAACTTAGGTTTATGTCCTTTTTTTCTTTGCTACCTTCTATAATTATTCTGCACAACAAAGCCAGAAATAGCAAAATCTAATCTGTGAATGTTGCAGCCTTGTAGGAAATTAATATTGAATTAGTAGTTCCTGATATCTGCACTTGAAACTTGATTATTTTGTATCAGGAACATTCTGTGTAGGCTGTAATACCCTGTTTCAATTTGGAATGCTGAATATCTACAATAGCTGCTTACAGAGAGAAGCTCTGGATTAGGAATTGCTTACGGGAATAAAATCAATGCATAAGGTTAAAAGAGAAATAAGTCTGTATACATCATAACAGATGAAGGGCCAAGAGGAGCGTGTCTGGCGACTGCTTATTTAATCCATGTTTTGAGGAAGCATAGCCTAAAACAACATTAACGAGGTAAAGGAATAGGGAAGTTCAGGCCAGATCCTGACAGGTGCTGAGCATCTACCCTGACCCAATGGCATTTCTATGGATCAGAACCTCTATGTTTAAGGCAATTCAGTTAATTTAATTTGATTAATTTGCAGCAAAATCAGCTGGGAAATTGTTTACGTATTCCTGAATGCAGTCACTGGCTACATCCTGACAGGGTGAAGTGAAAAACTTTGTTATGGATTTTATTATTGATGGAGTTCCTAAACACAGTTTCTGTATGTTTTCTGTCTCTTGTATTCCGGTAGCTGCTAGGCAGTTACTGATTTCTTCAGTAAATTCGAGGCTTAGGGAATCACTTGGGAGCTGTAGAACTCCTTTCAGTGGAAATGAAAAGCCAGTTACTGTGGGTTCAGGCACATCTGACAGTTCCACCCCGTGTGCTGTTCCTCCGTTCCTGGCTGTGCCCGCTTACCTGGGATCTTGTCCTGGTTTTCCTTTGGCATTTTTCCTTATGTCTGTGTTACTCCTCTTCTTTATGTCATATTGTTGCTTTGGGGAATTTTGGGGAGGACAGCTAGTTTTTATTCCAGTCTACATTTGACCTTCACGCAAGGCAGGGGGTCAGCAATGCAAGCCACGACTTCATGCCCCACCGGCCAGCTATCTGCTGGAAATAAGAAACATCAGGTAGCTTTCACTGAAGCCAACTTGGGAGCCAACAGATAGCAATGACTTGAGTCACAGCCACAGCAACAGCTTTTAATCATGCCACTGCATTCAAACTGGCAAACTGGTGGTGATAGGCATGAGTTCCCACGTTTATACCATCTGGTTTCGCTAGTCTTGACTTTTTTTAGATTGTCGGTGCCAGACTGGCAGAGCTTTTCTGTGCGTGCAGTAAATGGCTGCGTGTGTTTAATTTTTGAAATGCCCTCTCTGAGTCTGCTCTCATTGTCAGACTTTTTTGTTGTTGTTCTTCCTGACTAACCCTGGCATTGCATTCGGAAAACTCTGGCTCGTAGCTCTCCGCAGATATAGGGCACTTGCTGCTCTAGGGAGTAACGCGGTAATGGGAGAGAGCATCAGAGAGTCTCCTGCAGTTAGATTTGTCAGCTGCACTCGAGTGCATCACACCCAGCACAGTAAAATTCCTGGTACCGCTTCTTCCACTGATACTCCCTTGTCACAGCTTTTCCTCCTCCTCCATTAGCTCTGCATGGAGCCCAGCGTGAGTGGGATGGTGGGACAACAATAAAATAAACCTAGAAGAGCCTAACACCAAACAAATTCCCACCTGTAGAGCGCAGATCCGTTGCAGGGAGCACCCCGTCTTTATACTATCTGAAGGTTGTTCTCCAGTTGCCTTTTTAAGCCATCTGATTTTGAAATGATGTTAGGTGTAGGAAAATAAAAGCATATTTAACTGGGGCGTGTGCCAAAGACGCAGTGTAATGTATCTCGAGGTGGAAACAGGCTTCATGTCTCCATCCATCGCCTCTTCCTCTGGAGGTTCCGCCTTGGCAGGTGTCTGTAGAATAGATGGCAAACTGTAGCGGCTTGCGCTCAGAAAAGTTCAAAGAAGCAGCAATAATCCTGATAACGGGGCAAGTCAGAGAGCTGTAGAATTTCATAAAAAAAGGTTGATAGGGATTTGAATTTAAACATTGTACCTCTTTTCTACATTTTTCCCTACAGCTTAAGGTGTGTGTTCCAGTCGCTGGTGCCAGACTGAAAAGCTCTGGTTCAGAAAGCAGTTCATGGGGCAGACTGCACAAATTTTCATCTCTGCTGCTTGTTCAATTCTATCTGTGATGATTAAAAGATAAAACTCACTCTCTTACAGTTTTTAGAAGCTGTTGTGAAACAGATCCGCAGATTTCATTGCTGATGCCTAAAGAAGCGTGTCTGATGGAGAAATGACCACCACTCCTGATTCGAGTGGGCAGTAACATGCACTAGGACAGATTCAACAGAAAGGCCAGTGCCACTTTGGCTTGTTGACCTCTTCACAGAGGCAGGGTGTATTCTGTACTGGTGCAGGACTGGTTCTGTTCTTTACAGCGTGTAGAAGTGAAGCAGTTCCCCAGGCTCTCTTTAGCCCTCACTGCTGACCTCCCAACAGGAATTACTATGCTGATTTTTACATAGCAGTGAATTTTAGTCTACATGGATGCGAGCTCCTGTCCCCAGGATTGTTCCTCTCCTGTTCTTTCACGATATTATGCTGTTGTTGGTTCATTGATTTGGGGTTTTTTGTTGTTGCTGTTGTTTTGGTTTTGTTATTTTACAAAAAAGAAAAAAGTTATAATTAAAAAACAAACCTTCCCTTCATCCCAAACCAAAACCAGAGACCAGAAGGAAAGCAGGCACTTTGCGATCCTTGATTGCATGTGACAGGAAGAAAATATTTAATTCATTTTCCAGTGCGAGCCATTGTGAACTTGAAAGGGACGTTGTCAAGTAATTTGATTTTCCCACAAAGTGTTGCAACCTATCGAGGAGAGTGTCTTTTTGGTGAGGTGTATGCCAAGCTCCAGAAAGGAAAATGCCACTGAAGCAGCGCCAGCTGGCTGCGATCCCAAACCTCATTTCCAAAGCCAAGGTAATGGCATCAGCAAGGCTGGCATGAAAGTGGAAACAAAACAATCTCAGTGTCTTGACTGCAGGCTCCCTTTGAAACAGCTTCTGCGAGTGGGAGGGGAGAGGAGGGGAGGAAGTGGAAGAAATAAAAAAATAATGTTTGCCCAAGTAAAAAGTGTTGAAAAAAATGTCCAGTGAAGCAGGCTGTTGATGAAATGTGCAGTTCTGTGGAAATCAAAAGACTCTGGGGAACAGTCAATCCCAGTGACATATTTCAGCAGGAAAAAAAAATCTAAATCCTTAATTTTTACAAGTAGAAAAATGGTAAATGTTGACAGTGTTGAAATATGATATTTGAAAACAATTCCACTTCACTTTTTTATGACATGGTAAATTTCTAATTGTGAGGTGTGCATATTTCATTCATCTGTACTGTATTTATGGCTAAGTCAATATTAAATCACATAAAAATACAACTGTTGATATCAAAACAAAGCCTTTAAACCTTACCAAACAAGCTGTCACTCCCCCAGAATTCAGGGCTTTGGATAATTCTGAATTTTCAGTTTCATGTTCTGATTCGGTGCAGACAGGGGTTTTTTTGCCTTGATTATGGAAGTTCCTACAGGAGCTACTTCTAGATCAGTTTTAATCAAGGTGTCCTTGAAAGCCTTTAGCTGTGGAGACACAGTCCTGTCTTTCAGTGCATTTTAGAATGATAAGATTACATAGAGACATCTCAGGCTTTAGCATGGGCCTGTACCTGCATTGCTGTTCCCTGCCGAGCAATGGGACATGCAGCTGGGCTACAATCCTCTTCAGATGTGGCTGAAGGACTTTCTAGTAACGGGAGAGGTTTCCATCCTCCTAGTGAAGAGTGCTGGTGAAATTAGCTCACAGCTGTCTACATCCATCTGTTCAGATTTGTGTAATAGCAGAATTGGCTCAAAGGCTTTTGAGGTCGTTTGAGAAGGTGGAGGGACTCATGGGTGCTACTTTGGTGCTGTGACTTACTGTTCTTAAAGCGTTTCTGATAGACTGAAACAACAGAATCATAATGGATTTTCACCGGCTGTTATAAAAGCCCAAGGACTGCACAACCACCCTGGCATGACGGGTTAAACCTTCCCTTGCAGATCTGCTTCCTGCATGGTCCAGAACCATTATTTGCCATTATTTGTCTGTATTCTTTTCATGGCCAAGAAAATTACAGGTAGAACCAGAGCTACCTGTCTGTTGCCATCTCTTTGAGCAGTGAAAGATCAGTATGGAGTGCAACAAGGGGCTTGTTTAGATCCACCGCTCTCTTCAGCCACTCTGCTTTGTCAGTCGCAGCAATAACAGATGAGTTTGATCCTTTGTTATGTATATATTATGAGTTATCTTACTTATTGTGAGTTTCGTCTTTTGTTATGTGTCACTGGGCAGAAGCTGGGGGGTTAATGCGTGCTGGAATGTCATCCGTAGCACAACACCTCGTAGGAGGTGTTGGAATTGGGCGCTGGTAGATACTGATTTGATTCCTGGCCCACCCAGGGACTCATTTTTGTAACTATCTTTTCTTTCTATGTGCTAGGCCGTTTCCCTGCTCCCTAAGAACACTGGGCACTGCTATTTTGTAGGAGTATTGCAAAGCTGACTTGATGGGTGTTTAGGAAGTGTCCCTCAGACGTCAGACTTCCATAAGAAGTTCGAAGTGGTGCGTCATGCGATGAATCTGTCCTCTTTAATTTGCCCTAGTGAACTGTAGCTGGGTATGGAAAAGTTGGTATTTTTCTTCAGCTGGAGACTGTTCAGTCAGTGCAATGGCTCCGAGCTGGTCTTTTCAAGGCAAAGTGGTTGTGACACGTTGTCCCTTCAAAAAGTCTGTCTCACAGCCCAGGTAGTGCTAATACAAGGCTGTGGAATGTGCAAGGGTTTAATTCTGAGTCTTTCTTTTTTTGTGTGTGTTTGAATTTTAAAAATACTACAGATTGTGTGCTTGCTGCCAGACGGCATTTGAGGGAAGATCCTTGTGTCAGGAGGGGTAGGGAAAGAGCAGGAATACCTGTTCAGTTTTATTTCTGAGTGGCCAGTAACAAATACTTCATGAACTGGTACAAGAATGATTTCTGTCAGAGTGAGCATCCCAGTTTAATCCTATTGCAATGAGCATCCCAGTTTAATCCAGTCTTGTGTGGGAAAGCTTCTGTGTTAATACCTTTTGAATTTTCTAAATGAATCCAGTGGTGCTGGCCTGGTTGTGGTTAGGTGTACCTCTATTATGTAGGTGAGGTTACAACAGTGAACACTGAAGGCAGCAACGCTGACAGCTGCGAAAGAAAAAGAACAAAGTTATTTGGTGGGTGTTGTGGTTTAACCTGGCAGGCAGCTAAAACAACCACACAGCTGGGATGGAGGAGAGAATCGGAGAAAAAGTAAAACTCGTGGGTTGAGATAAAGACAGTTCAATATGACAGAACAGGAACAGAATAATAATAACAACAACAACAATAATAAAGGAGTACACAAAACAAGTGATGCACAGCACAGTTGCTCACCCCCCGCAGACCACCGATGCCTGGCTAGTTCCCGAGCTGTGATCTAAACCCTTGGCCACCTTCCCCCCAGTGATATACTGAGCATGACATCATATGGTATGGAATGTCCCTTTGGTCTGTCTGGGTCAGCTGTCCTGGCCATGTCCTGTCCCAGGTCCCTGGGCACCCCCCACCTCTCGCTGGTGGGACAGGATGAGAAGCTGAAAAGTCCTTGACTTGGTGTAAACATCACTTATCAACAACCAAAATATCCGTGTGTCATCAGCATTATTCTCACCCTAAATCGAAAACACAGCACTATACCCACTGCTAGGAAGAAAATTAAATCCATCCCAGCTGAACCCAGGACAGCAGGGCTCAAACCTACCATATAAATAGAGACCTAGTAATATAAATACAGAAAAAATCAATGTTTCTAGAGGAAAAAGTGTCAAAATAATTGAAATATCTCTTTTGTTAGTGTTAGTGCTGTTAATATGGCTAAATATTTAGTAAACTTCACCTTCTGTATATGGAAACGTAACTTTGTGAGTGTGAAAATGCTGTCATTTTGTCTGGAATGCTTGTCAGCAGTAGGAATGCATTTGAAGGATGGAACATGTCCCAAAACTCCTTGGGCTTCTCAGAAGCAGGAGGTACATCATGGGGTTAAAAGGCGTCTTTTAAATCACCAGAGGAGGAAAAGAAGTGGAAAACTTCAGAGCAGCTAAATATTCTTTTGCTTCATCTTCTTTTGCATAAATGCTGGCAATGGTTACTGCTGCAACTTAACTCTCTTCAGGTAATAAGGGTGGGACACTTGGGAGTCAAGAAGTGGTAATATGGATAGATTAAATGGATCACATCCAAGAGCTCTGGAGGAATAAAAGGTCCAAGGTGTGCCTTAAACAAGCATCCTCCATGGGGCACACTTAGTTTTTTTCCTAGCTCTTCAACTAAACTGTAATTTCTAAAAGTTTGAATTTGTTTGATTTTTTTGATTTTTGGCAAACTTTTTGCAGACAGGAGAAGGCAGGATTGCGATGATAACCCCACCGAGCTGTACAATTAAGTGCCGCATGTCGTCTCGGAAATTACAGACTCCGGGGCTATATTTCAGTACCTGGTAACTAAAAATGGCTTTGTGGTCAGAAAGCCATTGATTTTGCTTCAGAGGTAGTACTTCTTGGCAGATGCCCAATAAAAGGCAGAACAATTTTATCATCTGTCACAGAGACAGGATGGTGGGTTTCAGGACTGCTGCCTTGTTTTATAATGTAAATGCCCATGTCTGTTAATTCTGTTCTTAATTAGCTGTATCAGTCTAGGTTTGTTTCTTTTGTGTTTTATCCTCAATTGACTATTCACTTTTATTTTTTGGAAAGCAAAAGATGTAAGAGCAGCTCTTGGAGTCAGTCTTTATTGACTGCCTGTGCAGTTCCTGGTTACCCTGACCCGTGTCAAGAGACCGTGCCCAGGCGATAATTAGTCGGTCCCAAGAACTCTTGTGTGAATCTGCTGATCACACAGATACCCCAGAGCAGCTTCCTTTGCTCTCGAGGGAGGTGAGCAGAGAGGAAGAACGAACAGGCCTTTTCTACTCCCTTTTTTCTCTGCTCTTTTCTCAGGCCACCCAGATCTGTTCTCACGGTGCGTAAAATAGAGCCTCGTGTTTCATTTGTTTAGGCGATTTTGTTTGGGATCAGACGTGCACTGAGAACCCTGCACAAGAAAGAGCACGTGCAGAAGCACTGTTTGATCGTCTGTTTTCTCCTTTGACGTCAGTGATTTCAGCATGGTTGGTCCTGATCCACCTGACGGATTGTGGATGAGGAGACTCCAGCCCTTTTCCCTGGGAAGCTGAAGGGGAATGCCTCTTGGCAGGAATGGCTCCCTGCCCCAGTTCATACTGAGTGCTGAGATTGAGGTGTGGTGTTTCTAACCCGGTGTGTCACTGGTATTTAAAACCATGGAGTGACGCAACCTCTTGCAATGTTCAGGTCTTAGAAGATATTATCAGGACAAACTGAGATTTTAGAACTCAGGCCCCAACAGGCAACTAGCAATCCCGATCATCTTCTGAAATGCAGTTAATTGTGTGCCTGCATACACACCCTGTTAATGAGTCCGTAGTCTCTCAAATTTCAACTTTTACAAATACTTGCAAATTTACCCTGAAATGTGTCTCAATCCAATTGAAAATGACCTTGAGTCTCTGATTCATGAACTGTTCATAGCTGGGAGTGGATCCACCTACAGATTGAGGTGTAAAAACGTCAGGTATCCAAGAACTAACCCAGAAATTCTTACAACTGTCACAAGAAATGTTATTGATTCTTCGTTTCTTTCCCTAGATTTTTTTTACTCTGCTTTTTGAATTTCATTGAGTCTGGTACGAGGATCCTAATCCCAAGGAAGTCCCAGAAAGAGAGGGGGAACTGTGCTGCCATGCAGTTGGCAGTGAGTGGAGCGAGTTCTCGCATTGCCTGAGAACGGATGGACTAGCCCTGCTTGCCGCACCGTGGCATCTGGCACAGCTGGCTGGCTCAGGTTGAACTGAACCGCTGTATAGGGCAGGACGTGTTTGGCCAGGCCTGTGACTGTCTTCCGGACATTTGCCAGCCCTGTCTCCATCTGTCCCGGCATTACCACATTCCTTTCTCTTTTTATGCTAAGCTCTCCCTGTGTCTATCTGTCTCTCCCTCTCTCAGTAGCATCAAACCTCTCTGTTTGTCTGTCTGTTCCAGACATCACTGTAGCGTGTGAATTATTCCCAAGTAGGAGTGATTTTATTCTGATAAAAACTCTTGTCAGGGAGAGAAGCTGCTTTTTTTCTCTCCCTCTCCACTTTTCACCATGCTTCCTTCCCTGCTCTCCTCTGTCAATCCAGTTCTCCTTCCTTTCCCGTCGCTCTCACGGTGTGAGCACATTACTCCCGTTAAAGCTAATGGCTTTTACCTGCTAATGGGAGCGCTGTTCTCTTCTGTCCTTTGCTCTTTGGCAGCCCCTGAACTTTGCTATTTCCTGTGATGTTTGATAAGTCTGGCAACTCCTTTGGCAAGCACCCGAGCAGGTCAGGGCTCCAGCCTGCATTGTGTGTTTGAGAGAACAGTCATAGGTCCTCTTTTGATCATAACACCTACACGCTTTCACAGTTAAGTCCTGTAAGCCTTGCAGAATTTTTCCTAAACATCTAGCTGCAAAGCGAATTTTATAAGCCATATTATGGGTATGAAGCAGCTTTTATTAGGGAGGAATGTGTCAAGGGAAGCTCTGCAGGTAAGATTTCCCAGCTCTCTGATGTCACTGCAGGAATGCACCCTGCATCCTCTTTTCAATGGACATAAGACACAGCGCTCACCACCCAAGCTAACTTTGGTCCCCTGCGTATTGGGGAACATTGTGTAAACCACAGTCAACCTATACTCAACATCCCAAGTTCTGGATTTTGTGACTGCCCACTCTGTAGAAGGGCACTAACTTACTGTGTTTTCATGAGAGCTTTCCAGCGTTTTGTAAGTGGTACATCAGGCTGGCAGACGCGTAATAAAACTTACTATAAGCAGTCCTGGCAGTGTGGAATCTTTGACATGGACTTTCAAATGGCTCCTTGTTGTGCCAAAGAGTTGGAAAGCCTGGAGGAGATGTCTGAAGCCTGGGCCATGGGGCAAAGAGGAAGTGTGATTGCCACTCTGTGAGGACAAGACATTCCAGGGTCTGCTTGATGAGCAGGCGTAGGAAGCAGACAAGTTTTAGCATGTCATTTTACAGCAAGGCCAGTAAAGAGAGTAAGGTAAGAACTAGGAGTAAGAACTAGCCTGGCATTTGGAAGGTGCAGGCTTTGTCTCTGAGTCTTCCAGTGAACTGCTGCGTGACGTTGGCTTTATCCTTCCATGGTGTGTTCTGGCTTGTTTAATAACTTCTTCAAGACATTTGTGATTTCCTGGTATGTGTCTCTGCCATGCTCAGCACAGGGCTCGTGCCTGCGAGGTTTCAGGCCATAGTTATCTGTTGATCAGACCTGTGTAGTAAGATGACCGTGTAATTCTAAGAAACCAAACGAGAGCTAAAGCTGGATGCTGAGCTGGATGCTCAGCCTGGCTTTTAATACTTCTTTCTCCTCTGCGACTTTCAGTTTCTTTGAATAATTTTGCCAGCAAATTGGCATCCAACAGATTTATTTGAAGGAGGAAAAACCTACCTGATCCTCCTGCTTCTCTTATTTCTGCATCTTATGAAAGCTGAACAAGTTTTGTATTTTTTTTTAAATACCTTCTCAAAGCAGACACCCTGGTGAGGCAGCGTGCGCTGGTGCTGATCGAAAGTAGTGTCTACTCCAGAAACATCAAATCAGGCCAGTGCTAGATGGTCACTATGTGCTGTCTGTGTGTTCTGTGATAATAAAGTCTCCAAAGAAAGGAAGAGAGAGAAGGAAAAAAGCAGCTCCTTTTCCTAACTGCCTTTGAATTCTGAAGACAGTAAAAGGGTTTTATTTGTTGGAGAACAGAGAGAGGCCAGCTTTAACAACGTCTTTGAATGTGAAAATATGTTTCAGTGTTGATATATTTTTATGGAGTTTTGGTTTACTTTATTTACATATATTATAACCTCCCTACTGAGTAAACAAGAGATGCCCAGCTATGCAAACAAGCCCGAGGGTGATGGGAGAGGGAGAGAGAAAGGAGAAGAACAGGGAGAGGAAAAGAGAGGTGGCAATAGGAAAAGGGTAAACAGACAAGCACTAATTAAGGCCTTCATCACAAGCAGGGAGATGTGCTAGGCTGACAGTCAGTCAAGCAGATAAGGGGAGATGAGTTAAAATCTAGCCCCAGGTTTTGAAGGCCTGGGGGCCCTGGCAGACAAGAGCACAGTGAACAAACAGGAAGCCACTGAAAGGTCATTTGCATGAAATGATGTTCGGGATCTTTGCTTTTGTTGTTGCCCTGATGGCTTTAACCCATTCCTGGCCCAGGAAACACACAGAGATAAGACAGGGGCAGCCAGTCTCTGTACATGGCTTGAAGGCTTCTTTTGGTGGCCTTTAAGGGAGCAGTTCTTCAGGGAGCATGTGCTTCACAGAGGGAGAGGGAGGAGAGATGAAATTCCTTGGCAAGTGATGTGATCACTCTCTAGCAGAGCAATAAACTTGAGAAACCATCAGAATGGGAGACTCTAGGCATGAAATGAGCCCCAAGCTTGCCAGGCTGAGGGAAGATGCAGTGACCTGCAGTGGTGAGAGACATTCAGCTATTCTAGACTCTGAGTTTTGTTCATCTTTCCAAGAGCTCTGGACACAAATCTTAGGAGTTTCCATTATGGAGCAACGTCAGAATCTTGTCTCGCCACTTGCCCTTGCTGTAGTATCACAAAGATGTCACAACTATCAGGAGCATTTTGAAGGTGGGTCTTATCCGCCCCTTCAGCTGGAATGGAAAATACCTCCAAGTTTTTAGTGCTTCTGAAAGAGTGCGCAAATTGTAGTTGCAATCTTTTCTCCCTGAGCTACTTTAGGAAACAAGATCTTGCTCAGATCTCCAAGGGAATTCTGACACTATAATTATTATTATCTGTTCTCAATGTGCTTAGGCGTTTAGGCAGATTGTAATTCTTAGTGACACGGCAAGAGAAATGAATGCAGAAGTGCTCACCATTTTGTAATAGTCAGACAGCCTAGCACACTTCCCCCCACTTCTGTTTAGACATTTGGCAAGTCACAGTCGTTACTCTTCTGCTTTTCCTTCTGAAACATAAAAACTGGTTATAGCGAAGTCTAGTAGATTAAACAGGGGTCTGGGCTATTGGACTTCTGGGTTCTACTCCAAACCACTGCCACTTCATTACTGTTTGACCTTCTCCAGCTCATGTCAACTCCTTGTAAGTAATGTATCTGTCTGCCACAGAAGGGCAGTAAGCTTTACTTGCCTCCAAGAAAGGGGGATGATTGGAATTACTATCGCTGAGATTGGTAGAGTGCTCTCAGATCCTTGGGTGAAAGTGCTGTTGAAGGCAAAGGAGTGGTTAACAGTAGAGTAGCTGTCTGGAGAGGGTGGTAAGGCTGAACACTGAAACTTCAGGTTTAAGGCCAAACCCTGATGGGAATCCAGTGAGGTATTGAGAGACGTTAGCCTGTTACGATATTGGATCTCACAAGGAAAATCTCACTGAAGATTTCCAGTGGGGTGAGCTGCATTCAAATAATTTCCAGGTACGAACCCCTTTCAGTTCCATATCAGTGCTGGAAAATTTGAACTTGACGTCCATCTCAGACTGAGACTGGATGGATCTGGGCTGTTAGGTTTGGCAAGCTCTTGGATTTTCCCCCTAGAACGAGTGCTGTCCAAACCAGCGCGTTCCCAACTCAGGTGCGAGACCTCTGGCTGAAGCCCAGCCGTAGCAGATACCTTGTTTAGTGCTGTGGCTAGCCACAGCTTTCCTCAGGGTCGTGGAGCTCACTGGCATTTGGTGTAACTAATCTGTTTCTCTGCTTCTAGGGTACAAATCATCTTGATAATAGAGATGGTTTTTGTTTAAAAGAAAAGACAACAAATTTCCCAAACTTTTCTTCTGTTTCACTTTGCTTATAGTTTGCACTGCATTCCAACACGGGTTAGTATTACAGCATGCTGGAATCCCATTTAGATAAATATTTTTAAAAGCTACTGTATGGAAGCAGTGGAGATGACGGCGTGTAGGATTACAGGTAATTGTCCTGTGTTATGAATACAGTGTCACGGCTGTGAATGGGCTTTTCTAAACCAGGGGCTATGAGCACACGTGACAGTAGCAGAATATAGATAGCCTTTGGCTAACTGCTTATTGCTCCTGCTCTCTGTAGAATTTTAAAAGGCCACTGTCATCAAGTGATTTTTCCTTCTACTTCGCTACATGTAATAGCTTCTTTAAGAGCCTGGAAATTATTTTATTTGCCCTTTTACTCTGGACAAACAGCAGTTTCTTTTTCTTGGCTTAACGTTCCATCAGGAAGACAAACCCATGCCCTGTTCAGTGTGTTTTTGCTTTAAATTCCACATAATGTCAGGGCTAGCATCAGCCTAAGAGGAAGAGATTTCTAAAAGTGTGATTAATCTGTTCAACATATGACCTTGAAAGCTGAGCAAGTGGAAAGGAAATATTGATTATTGAAGGTGAGGTCTATGGTTTGGAAAGAAACTTTATGTTGGTATAGTAAGAGAGATCCATGGATTTGTATGTTGAGGGAAGTAATTTGTATGAAAGAAGAGCCCTTGTGCTCGTTTAACGAGGAAATATGTGTCATTCCATTCTGTGTTTTATGAGAATGTGCTGCTGTCGAAAGACAACCCTGTAAAAGTCCTGCAGTGTAATATCCAAAACTTACCCTTTACCTCCGGCCAACATGCAACCTGGAATGGCAGATTTTCCTTCATGCCAGCAGTACAGAGGGCTAGGACAGAGGACGTTGCATAGACTCTGTAAAGCAAGGGGAAGAAGTGTTGTCCTGCTGCTTTTCAGCCGCTGAACTTGGTTGTCCATGGAAGAGCGAGTCTCCAAGAGGAACTCAGCCCGGAGCCCTTGTCCGGCCTTCCTCTTCCCTTGCAGCGGTGATCTCCCTCCTCAGAGACTGCGTTGCGCTCACTTAAAGAACAGCCTAAGCATTCGGCCGAGTGAATGGTAGGGTAAGTCCTGGTAGGAAGGTTTTAAGGACCAGTGTGAGTTTAACTGAGCAAAACATCTGCCAATGGTGGCAACAGAAGCTGCGAAGATACTGGGGTGTTTTTCTGTCGTTTCTTTGTTGTCTCATCTTTAGTACAAAATGTGCCTAAAAACTTGCGATTCTGGGTCAGGGAGGAGAGGCAGGCAGATGTTCGTTCGCTCCGGAAAGTAGAACAAACCATGACTGTGTTAAAAAATACTGAGAGATTTCAGTCTCTACATTTTTAAATTCTTATTCTAAGGCAAGGCTAGCGTCTGCAGTGCCAGTGTGGTGTGTTAGGTGCCCAGCAGCGTGGCATGGGGTCAGAGAGGTTTATTCACTGCAGGGAGCAGCTTGTGATTTCCCAAAGCCCAAGTAGGCGATTTTTCTTTTTCTCTTTTTTTCGTTTTTTTTTTTTTTTTCCCCTTTCCGCCTGGGAAGGATGCAGCATCACAGACCTTGTCACCCGGAGCTTAGAGGACAGCAACCATATGCCTTCCGACCTCCCCTTGCTTTTCTAGGAAAGATTCAGCCTGCTGGGCATTTTCTATCAGAATCGCTAAGAGACAACGGCTGGGATGTGGCCCGGGCTGGCGTTCCTCTGGTGCTGTGCATGGATGGAGGGAAAGGGGGAGGGCGAGAAGGGGAGGGTGAGGAGACTGGGCTGCCAAAGAGGAGGAGGAGGGATGGAAGAGAGGCGAGATTGGCATCTTCATGTGCATGAGGCTGGCCAGCATCAGGACAGCTTGATGAGCCTGCAGGCGACTATCTCTCACAGTTGTTCTGATTGCAGTGATGGGCTTGTCTGGTGGCTTGGACACCAGCTTTCATTATCATGCTCTGCAACATTTGCAGTGGTGGGGAAAGAAGGGAATGGAGGAGGTAAAGAAGCCCTGGAGTTACACGCACACACACAAATCGGAGACAGGAAAGGGAGAGAAACAGCTTTGGCTCCAGGCTATTGATTTTGTTTCGTGACACTTGCTCATTTCCCACTTCATGTGCTTCTCTGCTGTTGAACCTTCCCGGTACGGCTGCGGCAGCTCTCCATAAAACAATAGTGAGCCCGAAGGGGTGGGGGCTTAGCGACTGATGGGCTGACCCAGTGGTTTGAAGCCATTTTGGGAGCAGTGCCATACACCTGCAACAGCACACAAACACTCCGACACATTTCCATGCTCCACAAGGAGACACATTTCCACATGCTTTTCTCACAGGTACGCACACGCATCCTCTACACACATCTGTACCTGTGCTCCTTACAGGGTCTTCCAAATACCCAGGCTCATGTTCTCTCCCCCAGCCTCTCCAACACTCCTGTCTTACTATCAAGGTAAAGGAATTCAGAGGCAGAGCTGTCAGAAATGTCGTCTTAGAAGCGTGATGCTTTTCTGGGGGCATGGCCCCCGGTGTTGCACTGTGGCTGAGGCAACAGCTTTAACCTCAGCGGCACTGCAGGCAATGCCAGGACAGTATTATACAGGCAGCACCAGACTGTTCTTTTTTCTTTTTATCTCCGTTGTAACTTTATTCCCTGTGAGCAGACATTGCTGCCTGCGTCACGTGTGGCAGCTGTGGCAAGAGCAATTTTGATCTTTGCCACATTTTTTTTGTTAACATAACTAACTGCCTGCGCCCCAGAGGAAGGGAAAGAAACTGCTGGCGGGAGGGAGTCGAGTGAACCAGGGCTGGCGCTGAATAACTGCGAGACTGCTAAAATTGTGTGACGCTCTGCTGTGGCTGCTCCTATTTTGTATCTTCTGTGGATCCTGGGGATTATCAGGCAATTGTCTTCACACCAGTACCAGAAGGTTTGGGGGCATGGAGGAGATCTGCTGAGTTGATCCCACTTAGCATCTTTTCGTTTCCTTAGCTGCTTCTGCTGGAGCTTCTCCACTCCTCAGCCTGGAAGTTCAGTTCAGCTGGGAGAGTAAAAAGGGACGTTTGAGTGAATGTAGTTTTGTGGTTACTGTCTCCCTGTCTGGCCTGAACACACACACACGCACGCGCATGCACAAACGTACACGGAGTCTCCATCCCAGTTTTCCCCAGGTTTGTATCAGGGATGTTGGAATGCCATGGCAGGCGGGAGCTACTGGATTAGGTGGTAAATCTGTTTGCTGCCTCCAGTGGGAGGGATGGACGGGTTCAAAACTAATAATGGTTTTTCTGAAGCAGCAAATTGGATTATTTTCTCAAAAAGAAGGGGGGAAAATACCTGTTTGTCTGAATTGGGGGGGAGTTGTTTCAAGAAGGTGAGGAGAGAGGAGATGGTTTTTGAAGAGGGAATGATTATTACTGTGTTGCTAAATACGGTTGTCCATCCTTTTTCAGTGTGTGTAACTGCATCTTGTCTTCCTGTGAAACTGTTCCTTTATTTCCTAAATCTTCATTATGAGTGTGAGACTGAAAGGGGCGAGGCAGCTCCCCATCAGGTTTCTTAGTGACAGGATGAGGGGAATTTCTTTTTTTGTTCCTCCTTGTCCTCCTTTTGTTGTGCAAGATATAAACCGCTTCCAGAAACAAGCCTTGGTGCCCTGACCCTCGGGACTTGCCCAGTGCATTGGGGCTGAAGCCACGGGGTTTCGCAGTGTACGTCCCTGTCCGGCTCTCAGGCTGACACTTGACATTGACTGGTGGAGTGGAAACAGTCGCTTGTTTAGTAAGGGCTGTGCCGAGATCAGACAGCTTCATCTGGGATTCAGCAACAAGCGCACTTCAGATTTCCCTGTGCAAAGTAAGCAAACCAGCAGGAACTGAACTGCTGGCGAGAGGGAGGAGCCTCTTTATGACTATCGATAGACTTGAGCAAAGTTGCATTTGCTGATGTGTTGCTTAGATAAGTGGCCGAGGAAATAAAAATAGCTTTTCCTTCCCCTGCCCTCCTCCTGTTGCATAATGTTTCCTACACAAAGCCAAATACACTGAAATGAGAAGGGAAGACCCTTCCCTTTTTCTTTTCGGTTGCCTTGCCCATCCACAGTGTTGCCAACTACATTGCAGGCTTGCAGAGTGGGTGGTGTGCAAGTGTGTGCGCTGCCGTGAGGTGCCGGATTCTGGAAGCACTTGGTTATGAGAGAGGCTCAGAGCCTCCGTTACTTTTTTGAGGCCTTAAGTTGCTTTTTTTATGTTCGCTTGGTTGATGTTTTTAAGTAAACTTTTTAAAAGTAAGATCATGGTTACAGGAAAAATGTGTTTGAGCGAATGGCCATCCTGAGGCCAAAATTTCATAGTATGTTTCAGGTATAATGACTTTTGAAGGTAGGTTAATGACTTCCAAGGGTCTGCTTTGGGATTTATACTGTTAGGATGAGCACACAGATCATCAAGGTTTGAGTCCTGGTTCTCCCTCAGATTTCTGTAATCTTGGACAAAGCACTTAGCTCACCCTGCACCTCAATTCTGTCAACTTTCAAATGCAGAAAATTATATCTAATGTATGTAGCATACTTAACGATTAAACAAGACTAGTGTCATCTTATTAAGCCTCCCTCAATCTTTAGCAAAGTAACATGAGCTGCTGTAACTTCAGTTTATCATTCTGTACTGTGAGCTTTTTGTCTGGGTCTTCTGTTACCTCTTCCAGGGGATTCCTTCCTGCAATCTGTGCTTCTCCAAGGCCTGCGTAAGCTGCTAGCTAAATGTCCAGGGAGGGAAAAGAAAAAGCACAGCGTGTTTGGAAAATATTCAGGAATGGATTCAGCAGCTAGAGTTACTGAGCTGAGGATCCCAACTGATGGTGCTAGACAGGGATGGAAGCAAAGAACCTGTCTCCAAAATGAGACAGGTTCTTTGCTGAATGTGTTCGTTCCCCACTTGGCGCGAGTGCTAATAGCTTTTGACTGTTAAAATGTGAGACTGTTCCTAGCACCAAGTGATCCCCTCGGCCCTGTTGCTCCCTACAGCCTCCTCCAGCCACTGCTGTTGGAGCCCGAGCAATAGCGAGAGTCTGTCTTTGCTCCTGGCTGCACTGCTCATCGTACCTGTTTCTTGCAGCCATAGTGGACTGGGGCAACGGGGGCTTTCCCACTTCAGCCTGTGCCCTGTATTAAAAGCATACAAGTAACACAGGAAAAGGCAATGGCTTTGGGGCTGTAATATGAGAAATCCTGTGCAGGTTGCTAGCCAGTCTGGAAAACATGACCGAATTATCAGGGACTGATTTAGGGAGTCTTGACCATCATCAGAAAAACACTTACGACTCTTCTCCCATCTCATTTCATGACTGTACCTTGACATCCAGTCTCAGACACAGCCTCCCATCCGGTCATACCTGACCCTGCTACCCCTGAACCGTAAGGCAGGAGCTTGTTTTTCTTCTCATGTTAATGACAGTATTGTGCCAGAAAGAAACTGTCTTTAAAAGAAAATAGGGCGATGTCAAGCAGCTCAGGGCCAAGACTCCTCCAGTGACCACGGTGTTGTAAGAGGAGTTGAGGAGTGTGGGGGTGGGGTCCTGAGGGACCCCTTCCTTTGATGCTGGGCTGGGAGCGTGTTGTGCTCTGCGCAAAGCACAGCTTGCATAACCCAGAGGAGACCTGGCCAAAAGCGTGCGTGCTCATGTGCAGTCTCGAGCATAAAAGGGCCTGTGTTCTTTATAGATTCGTAGGAACAAAGGAAAGAGCTGTAATTAATAACAATAATAATAACAGCAGCAATAATAAAAGTAATTCTGGTGCCATCAAGCTGTGACCTGAAAAATGGAATAGCTGATGAGAAGTCGTGTGTCTGATCTCTCCCCCTCCTCCTTCTCCTTCTCCACCCACGTCTCTATGCTTCTTTCTTTCTTTCTTTCTTATTTTTCTTTTCTTTCTGATATGTTTTTTTCTACTCTGGACATATCCTTGAATCCTGGCCATTCCCCCAGCTTATGGGATTCCCATTATACACGCTTGATATTTAACAGCTTTGGCGTCTTCCATAGCTGGGAGTGAAAAGAGAAAAAACAGCTCAAAAATGTAATGGAGCAAAATCTGCATACTGAGCCCTGGTTCCATGTCCCTTTACACTGTTTACTTAGATCTTAAAAGCTACGAGCTGTGGCATCTACTCAGACTTCATCAGCCCATCGTGCCCTGATGCTGGCCTTGGAGACACTGCCGGCTCGGAGCTCCCTTCTGCAGCCACCTCATTAGACCAGGAGGATTCTGTGGTTCCTGCGGCCGCCCCATTCCTTTTCAAGTCTCTCTTACAGCCACCTTTCCTGCAAACCACTGCTTTCTGTCACGGGAGGGGACCAGGGGGCCTGCTCGTGCATTCACGGGGCAGAATATATTCTCTTTTCTTTAATCAGAAATCCATGGTTATGCCCAAGAGCTAAATTTACCCCATGTGAGTATCTGCTTTATTTGCTCGGTAAGGTGCTGTGCATCTTTATTGTCTGGCAGGATGTTGGTGTGCTTTGTTTGATTTGCTGTGCAAATGGGATGAGGAGTTGATCCTTCTCTGAGATCCCAGCCGCTCTGTTCATAACTGTACACACATGGATGTTTTAAAATTGTTGTAATCATCTTCATATGGAAGAGAACATTCATTCCATGAAGGAGTGGAACAGTTCAGTGTGAACTAAGCCCTTTAGAACAGGTAAAACACCTTTTCTGAAATCCTGCCTCCTTTTGTGCCAGGCTAGTTCTGCTGCCTTAAGGAACTCCTGGAAATCCCCATGCTCCTGGGCTGGTTTTGGTGAAAAGGAGTTGGGCTCTGGTGGACCTGAGTGTCACAACCAGGGCAGTAGCTTTCCCCCACCTTCTGTCCCACTAGCTTTCTGGAGATCTTTCTTTTCTGTTTGGGTTCTTTGGGGTTTTCTTGCTTGTTTGCTTTCTTGCTTGCTTTCTTGCTAGCTTACTTGCTTGCTTGCTTTCTTCCTGTCTTTTTTCCAGTGGGTGTGAGTTTTCTGGACATCAGGGGAGCAGCACAGCATTCACAGTGACCTGTGTGTTGAAGTCAGTTATGGGAGAACTGGAAAAGTGTCTTGAGTATTTAGATGGTCCATTTGATCGCCTTCCTTTACCTGTCTAAAATTTGCAAGTCAGTCTGAGCATTGTAGTATTGTTTTCTGTGGGTCAGTGGGGACAATCAGACACTTCCAGAGGGTACTTCATGGGACTGGCCATGGATGTTTACTTTGCAGTGAGGTAAATTGCTCGTTCACCAAGGCTATAAAGAAAATACAGGGGTATTAGCTCTGAATTAGACACCTCGGTTTTAGACATCTAAGTTAGATCAGTGTCATCCCGTGCTTTCATTTCCAGTTTCCTTAACAGCTTTGAAAGTCTTAGCAGAATCTTCTCCTGATGAAGCATCTTCTTTACTGTCATCCAGTGTGTCTTTCCCCATTCCCATCTTTTACACCTGAGATAAGTCAGGCTTTTCTTTTTCAGTGCAAGAGCCATAAGATTTTCACTGAAGTTAACGGTGACACGTTTAAAGCTCATGAAAGCAAATATGATGATGACCCAGTGCTTTGTTACTGAATGGGAACGATTGCTACAAGTTAACAGTGAGAGCTGAATTTCTGTAGTGTGAAAGATTTTATATGGTTTGTGACAGCATCCACAGTTCTATTAAACAGATTAAAAGTGCATAAGCATCAAGATGTGAGACAGCTGTTAACTGATGGGTATTAACAAGAAAATTCCCTTTGAATCATCCATGGCTGAGCTTGGGGAGATGCTCTTCATTCTTTATGAGTATCCTTTGTGGTCCTGGCTGTACAGCCACTTGGCTTTTTTCCATTATCTCTGACCCAACAGCACAGAAGGAAATCAGCCTCTCTGGTACAGTGTTCTCATCCGATAGACTCCATAGAAATGTTTCAAAGGTGAAAATTTTGGTCTGTTTTCCCAAAGGATTTTTTCCCTTTGCGTTAAGGGAGAAGCTCTGGCTGAAGCCCTGTTCACCTGGGAAGAAACTTCTCCACAATGCTGTTGTCTCTGGGTCCCGCTGAGCAGCAGACTCAGATTTTTTGGTTTGTTTCCTGCCCTGCGCAAGAGCTGTGGCCCAGAAACCGTTTGCTTCCCTCATTTTGAGACTCATGTATTTGAAAAACCATTGCAGACCATCGCTGTCGAGGCTGGAAGATCAGGATCTCTGAAGTTAACTCTCTGAGCATCAGCCCATGAAATGCCTGGGGGCAGCTTCCTGCAGTGCCCTGATCCAGTCTCCTGTTTAATGACGCCGTGGAAAAGCAGCAACAAATAAGTACTTAAGTTCTTTTGCACAAGCTGCTGCAAGACACAGTTGTCCACTGGGACTGGTGAACCCCTACGTACACAGGTAAAACTACTGATTTCCATACTGGAAGTAGGATGAGAACTGGGCTCGTTGGGTTAACCCCCTTTCCTTAGTTTCATCTCCCCGTTTAGTAGATGTTCACATATTTATAACTCTGTGTACAAGCAGGTCAGCATATTCTTCAAGGGCCATTATCCTGCTGCTCCCTACAGCGTTAGGTACACAGCAGGGAGTTGCATCAAGGAAATGCATTAAGACGAATCAGCAAGAGAGAAGGGTACCTCTGGGCCAGCTCCCTGCTTCTCAATTATTTATACTTCATAATTTCCAGCAAATCACTGGCTGTTTATTGGTGCTCATCTATAATTGAAGAGTTTCCTAGATCACTGGCCAGCTTTGCTTAAGATGTAGCTGGCCGTGCTTTTGAAAGCTGTTACGAAAACCCCACAGGGAAAGGCAGGGTCTCAGGAGTGGCTGGTCATCCATTGAGGATACACCCTTTTAATTTTTGGCTTTTGTGGGCACCTGGGACTGGTAGGTTTCCAGCATGTGGTTTACCATCTCCATCTGACCGCACCACATCATGTAGGGACTGCATGCTGCAGTACCAAGATGACCCCGAGCAGGAAGGATTTCAAGGACTCTGCCTTTGCAAGCCCTTGCCCATACAATGTGCTGCTTCTTCTGCCAAAAAACCAAAATGAAGTGGATGGTTTTGATGTTCCTAAAATTCTTGAAGAGGCCATGAGAAAGGGAGCTACTGTTCTGAATTGAGATAAAAAGCCAAAGCCTTGAAAACTTTCAAGAGCTTAAAATCTAAAGGGAAAAAATCAAGTGCGTACTTACGCAGAGGACAGAGTTGGCTTTGAGTGCTTTGGGTGGCTCCTTCGTCAGGCCTGGCTGGTCTTTCTCCAATAACATTTTGACATAATTTTTCTCTTTGAATTTCAAAATGAAATTATTTTGGCTGAAGCAGTTGAACTTTTCTACATAGAAACACCAGAATGGGGTATTTTGAATTCTTTTTTTCTAGTTTTGTTTTTAAATAAAAAAAATATCTGGAGCCAGCCATTTCAGTGTGAACAACTTCACATTTAAGCAACTAGGAAATACTAATGAAAAAATGTTTTGTTGAAATGTTCCCAACCGGCTCTATCCATCACTTCCTTTCACTACTGCCCAATAAAAATAGCTCCCACATACCACTGTAGTCAGGAGTGCCATGTTACAGAAGAAGAAATAACTAAGCCAACAAAATGACTCACATTCCAAAGATAATATATAAGGTAGGGCCTGGCCAACTGGTTAGATTCAAATTAGAACCAGCCTCAGCCTTCCTGCCTGAAACAAAATGATCACAAAATATGATCTGTTGTTATTTTTTGATGTTTGCTCGTTTTATTTTCGCACACTTCTATTCATGATCTCACTTAGTGGAAGTGGACATGCTTTTAATGCTATAGAGACTGCTATTTCTCCTCATTTTTAGCCTCACTAAAAGGAGGAAACACTAGGGCTGTGGCAAGGGGATTTGTTCTTGTAAAGAGGTTTTTTAGCTCTGTGTCGCCAGAGTTTGGGTACTCTGGTTAAAGTCTGCACGAAGGTCTAGACCCTGCACAGCTGAGGGTTTACACTACTGGGTTGCTCTCGTTGAAGTGATGTGTTTTGAAGTAGCCAGAATTGTGGACCTCACAGAAACCAGCTGATACAATTCTGTGAGATGTGTCATGCATGAGCACAAACAAGTGGACCACTGTGGTGCCTTATGTCCTTGGAGCCTAAAATATCCATCTTAGTTTTGAACGTATATTTCAAAGACAGAAAATGTTTGATTTTATTATTGTTATGAGGTACTAGGTTTTAGCTCGTTAATTCTGTTGATCTTCATTAAAGCACTTGTTCCAGCTGAACGAATCCTTCATGTATATGTAACTTTTCAGCCAGGCTGGTAGTGCTTTTAGGAGCAGCTCATGGTTTAGGGTGAATGCATTTGAAAGCAATCTATAAATCTTTATGATCTTTGTTTTTCTTTCTCTTGCATGCGTACTTGGCAAGGATTTTCAGTGTGCATCACTGAAAAGTTGATTCACCTATGTACAACGGGTGAGATTTGTCCACATCTAAAAAGCCAACGTCAAGCCCTTGGCACCTTTTAAATCTTCAAAACAGGACTGAAGCAGGATGTTACAGTTTGCCAAACTGTTGCACTGCCTTCCCCTGAAGCTGAACTGAGTTTCAGCCAGGCGGAATGAAGGGGGTGATGGTGGAGAATGAATTACCGTGACCTTGCAATGTGCTGTGGAAGGAAAAGGTAATTTGGGGGCTGTGGTACCGATTTCTGCTTTCTTTTTTCTGTGGCTTTCATGCTTTCGGTGGCTGCTTGGACTATTGCACCCCAATTTGGGCAGCCTCTTATCAAAAACTGGAAGCTTAGAAGAAAGTAAATTAATGTTAAAAGGTCTACAGAGACTAACTTATGGGGAATGGTTTTGAGTTCAGCAGATTTAGTTCAGATGAGCGATATGCAGCATGGATAGAGTAAGAGGCCAGCAGTTGATGGGCATTCAAAAAATAGAAGTGATGAAGATGGGCTGCAAGAATAGCTGGGAACAGTGACTAGATGTGAAAAGGGAAGATGTTTCTGGGCATGGATTTGTCTGCTGGAGGTGTCTGTGTACTAGTGAATTTTCAAGGGAGGCTGAACAAAATTGGGCATGGCTACAGGGTCACGCTGTGGGAGAAATACGTGTTCTCCATGTCTGGCTTAGTTTCATGAAGGCTCGTAAGAGTATAAAGAATTGGGATAACTGAAGCTTTGGGTGTCAGTGGGTGTGTTAGGGCAGGGCTGCCCCAGGAGGGCACTTGTCTTACACTGGCTGTGCTCCATCTGAGTTCCCCCTTGATGTCTGTCCATCTGGCCTCTCCCCTTTTTCTCTGAAAAGAAAGGAAACTGCTGCTTACACAGGCAGTGTAAGGCAAATGCCTTCTCCTGACTACAGCCAGCTCCCAGCCTGGTGCCACTGCCACAACTGCACCCCTGTCACACACGGCCTTGGTGTGTGTGGACCTGAAAGAGCCCCAGGCTGCTGCCACCACCTTTCTGAAGGAAGGGATGGGAAGAGAAACCAGCCCCATAAAGGCTTGAGGGTTATAGTTTTTGAGAGAGGCAGGGGCAGGATTGGAAGTGGCCAGAGTCCTGAGGTGCTGCCATGTCTGTGTGAGGGACGGAGGAGTGGTGCAGATGGGGAAGGAACAGTCTGAGACTGGGACTGGACCCTTTGCTCGTTCTGAATAAATAAATCCAGACAGGGTGAGGGCATGGGGCATTTCACAGGAGAGTCATCAGAAAGGCTTTTGTGCCATATACCTTTGACTCCCCCTGGCTTTGAATCAAGCCTGGAATCGCCAGTGTTTACAGCTGAGCACGAGGGGGATTTGGTGGTGTTTAATGCTTGGCCGTTATTAAACATCTTTGCTGCACGTGAACGTAGTGGTTCCTGGGGGCACTCTGGAAAGTTGAGGTAAGCAAGCTGGAAGTCGAACGTTAAAGTGGATACTGGGAGTGCTGCAGAGTGCCCTTCGTTTGTTGTAGCTGAGTCCCTCTTTCAAGCTCTCTAGTTACACCAGTGACTATCCAAGGCCTGCGAACGGACCGCAAGGAGGAGGATGTTTTGGAGATGCACTCAAGTGTCCAGTAGCATTTTCCTTTGCCCCAGTATAGAGGGGCTTTTTAACACTGTTGTCAAATGTCCCTGGCAAATGTACTGATGATTGAAATGATCTGCACTAGGAAATAAATAAATAAAAGGCATAAGAACAGAAAATGCACCCTCCCAAGATAGCTTTTATGTAGCTAGAAAAGTGAGGTGGTTTCCTGTTCTAAATATTTAACATGATGTTTATGATATGTCCTCTGGGGGAAGAGATGCTTGAAAGCTAATGTTTATGAAGTAAGTCTGGAGGGATGGAAAGGGGAGGAAGGGCACACTAACTTGGAAAAAAAAGGGAGGGAAAAAAAAAAAAAGAACCTCGGGAGATGTCCTGATTTATGGCTTTATTTGCTGGAGAAAAATCTCTCTGTTTTGTTAAAAAGGTTGCAACTGATAGAAAGCAACTTCAACCTAGCTCCTTTTGAAACCAGAAACCTGTTCCCTCAGTCCAGACAGGATCTGAGTCTGGGCCAGCAGGAATCTTTTACTAGCTGCTGCCTTCGTGCTTTCAAGCCCTGCAGAAGGCCTATGTGTCTGCGCATCACGTGAGGGTTGGAATGATGGTCTGGTGTTTAAGAAGCTGAGCTCCATTTCAGAAAGGAGGGGTGAGTTCAGTTTCCTACTCTGCCAAAGGCTCTGGTGTGATATTTGGGTGTTTAATCTTCCTTTGTCTCTGTTCCCTGTTGGGGAATACCAACAATTTCCTGATTCACTGGGAGATTGAAAATAAATCACTTTATTGTTATATACTTAAAAAATAGAGGCCTGGATTGCCATTAATTCAGGAGGCATGAGTGAACTCCTTGTGAAGCACACTCTGAATGGATGGTATTTTTGAACCCAGTTTATTAAAAGTAAACCCATGCTTGGGTTGTTTTACCTTAGTAATTCAGTATGTGAACTGCAGCAGTTCAGGACCAGCTTCATGTACGGCTTTGCCATTCCTGCCCCGGGCTGTACATCTTTTGTGGGAAAGCTGTAGGTCAGAGAGGTGGAAACACCGTGTTCCCACCACTCTGATTTTTGGTAGTGCACGGTACTGCTGTTTCATATACCAGCCATGTCTGATACAGGGTATGTAGTGCAAGAGGCTGCGTTTGAGGAAGGTTAGTGCAGCTCCTGCCTATTTTACTGTAATGTCTGCTGGGTCCTCAGCACAGCTCCTGGCAGCTCTTTCAGCGCAGGCCTTACGTCTTGGGACTGAAGGAGGCTGAAAGGTAAACATAAAGAAATTTCAAACATAATCTTGTCTAAGATGACCCCCCCGGCTTTAGCACTGGACTTTGAAGGTTTCGAAGAAGTCAGAGGCAAGGTAGAAAAATCCCACATCTTAATCAATACTTTAGGTTTCTTCAGGGCATTGTGCGCAGCCTGGCTGAAAGTCAGGCCATTTGTTTCCATTATTAAATACAGATTTATGACCTGTTGTTTTTCTTGGAAATAGAAGCAAGCTTGGGACCAGTTTTCTCCTTGTGAAAACTGCGTTTGGCTGTAGTCAGTCCATGTAGGTAGAAGTGGGTCAGTCGAGTTCATAAACATCCAGGTTCTCACTCTGTTTTCTCTCTGTCCCCATGACTCTGACCTTCCTCATTGAAGTGTAACAGTTACACATCCCTTTTTCTGGGATTACTGTGTTTTGCGCAGGACTAATCTGCCTTTGATGGCTTTTCTTTGGCGTGCTATCAGCAAGCTCTTAAATAATATTCCAGCAGAAAAAATCGCTGTATTGTGAGGGAGCACCACTGGGCAATCCTGTTGTGATGACAGGCAGGTCTGATCGGTCCAGCATGGGAAGATTTCCACTAGTGTTGATAATATTAGTGTACTTTCTCACTCAATTACCCAGTCTGCTACAACAACTGTATTTTTCCAGTAACAAGTACAGATATTTTACTTTTAGATATCTGTGTATGACTGTTATTGAATAAAGTAATTCTGATAATAGTTGAAACATCGATGGTTGAAAAGGCATTTGAACTTGGGTAGACTTCAGATGTTTTGGGTAAAATTTATCTAACAGTGAAAGTTGATGGTGTACTCCCTGTGTATCACATTAACTGTAGTAGCTTGTTCGCAGTAAAAATGTGGGGCAAGGAGGCCACAGTCTATTCCTTCCAACTGATCAGTGGAGCTGCTTCTTCGGGAGGAGGTGTGAACAAGGTCCCTTCTCTAAACCTTGTTGATAATAGGCAGAGAAGGCTGTTCTACACACATGGCATTTAACTTTTTTTTTTTTAATACTCCCCTTTGCCCTAAAGTTGTGAATCTCTTAAATTCCAGTGTGAGAAATTACTAAACATAAGAAAACCAGCAAACCCTTCCCCTCCCCACAACCCTTCCATACGCACACCTCCAAAACTTCCAAAATTACCTGAGCATCTGGAGCATGGGGCTGAGGGGAACGTGGTTTTAAAGTTTTTTTGAAACAAAAAATCCCTAACTCTAATCTACAACCCCCTTCAGACCTGCCTCTAGGGAGAAACCCACCAATTACTATTTACTTTACCAACCTAGAGTGATTTGTGGACGTATGTAAGAATTATTTACGGTTTCATGCAGGAAAAACTTTCAGCTCCCTATTTGCCCTTGTAAGTAATGAGTTGCCTCAGGGGATCAAAGGTCAGATTTTGGTTTTAATGCCCACCTCCTTTTAAAAAATAAATAAAGCAATCTATGTGAAAAGAAGAAGAAAAAAACCTAACAGTCTGAAAAGGCTCTGACTCCTGCTCTGCTTTGATGTTTTAGGTCTGGAAGGGATCATAAATTTGCTGGTGTGAGATAGAGTGATAATAAATGTAGCTTTTAACTGCTGGGTTTTTAGCTCACACAGCATCCATTATCACTGGCAACTGCAAAGGGAATGTACTTTTTTTTTCCTTGTTGCTCTTTAGAAAGATAAATATTCACCCCGCTATCCGCTGGTGTCCCAAAAGCTCAAATATAGCCTCTCCTTGTGATCATTCCCCAACAACTTTCATTCTTGGTCAGAATGATTCAGTGGTGATGATAAGAGTTGGAGGCGTTAACTTGCCACTTAGTTCAGTGTTCCCCATTTCAGCTCCTCATTGAATGGATATTTTTCCAGTAGCTTGAGATGTGGTGAGCAGGGAATAGCCAAGGAATAATTTGAGACAGAAAAGATGTTTGGGGTTCAAAGTCTGAGAACTCTTGAGGTTCCCAGAAGAGCTAGAAGCACAACTGCCATTTGGGTTTAGATAAACTTCTGCATCTATGTTGTCCGACTTCCTGTGAAACTCATACCCTGGAGCACTTCCTTCGTATTTCTTACTGACAGAAAAGCCAAAGACAAAGCCCAGGCACAGGGACGTCCGTGGGCTGTGGCAGCGTGCTTTCGTGCCGTCCCTGGGACTCTATTGAGTTCAGACAAGATGCACTATTGGGAGTAACTTTAAAAGTCTGACGGATGCTTTGTGCCAGTATGGAGTGGTGCTTCCGACGCAACCGACTTAGTCATGTCATAATATTTTAAAACTACGTTGTTAATAAATGATTTTAACCACTTAGATGTCTATTAATGTCTTTTTACTGAATGCCAGCAATCTCATATTCCAGCAATTTCCACAAGGACTTATTGATCATGTATAGATTTGGAATGAATTTTGCCAAATCAGTTTATCATCCCTATATATCTCTTTCTATCTGCTTTGCTGTGTGGAATGAACACTTCAGCTATTGTTTTATTTTCCCTAGATCAGCAATTAAGTCATTTTTACTCAACTTGCATCCATTATGGATCACCTCTGTTAGTAGCATCTTTTTTTTTTAAGTTCAACCATAGATTTGTTTCTTTGGTCTGCTGCAAAACTTAATGATTTTCCATATATCCTTTCAGGCCTCTAGTCTAAATGAGAATGTCATCTACTCTAAATTCATCACTTTGAGAGCTTTTAGAAACTTAGAAAACTCTGGGAGTGAAACAGATACTAGACAGCACTTATTTAAATAAATACATTCAAAGGGTGCCTTAAAAGACACTGGCTTGATCTTAACTTGCAACTTGCATGCGGTTAATACTGTGCGTATTTTTATTTATGATAGCTCACATTCTTATTTTAAGTGTTGTATAAAGGTTTGTATGTCTTTATTTAAATTGCATATATCAGACGATACCTTTTCTTACTTGGCTTTTCTATTCCAATCGTGGAAATAAGCCTCTTTTCAGGATTCAAAAAAAGTAAGGTCCAAGGGATGTATCACATAGTCTGAATTCTTCTGCAAAGGAAGCCAGTCCATTTGAATCCATTTAGCTGTAAGTGGCTGACACATCTTCCAGAAAAGTGTCCAAACTTTGAACAGTAGGCAATGCACAACGTTTCCTAGCAGGTCATTGTGACAGTTAATTACCATGACTTTTGAGCATTTAACTGCTAATTTGAATATGTCTTCCTGTACCTTCTGATCAATCTCATCCATCTGTGGTTTTACTGTAAGCTACAGTAGTCTGCCTTTTCATGTTATCAGCTTTACTTCTGTCCTTGGGGCAGACCGTATTTTTACTAAGTCATCTTGGTTTTTTGTTGAGTCTGTGGCTTCGAAGACATCTGGGAATGATTTCTGAGGGTTGTCTCTGTTCATTGCACGGGCTTTGGCTGGTTTTTGCTTCTTCCCGGGTCCATGCAGATGGCCATACCTGTTACCCTGAGGTGGTGCCTAGTGTGTGCTAGTTAGAAGGTGAGGCATTTCATCCCCCCGTTGGGGCGCTCTATGACCGCAGGGACATGCCTGTGCCATTGCTTCAGCAAAGAGCCTGGAGTATTAGACCTCATTTTCTGACTACTAAAATTAGCTGCGGTGAATCCTGCTCAGATGAATGGTTACCTAATTTCTATAGCCTTAGAAATGTTGTTATGGAAAATTCCATCTTAGCCATCTGATTTTAATGAAAGAACCTTACTTCTTCAAATTGGCTATTTTTATCCGTTCATTCTCGGTTCTTTTTATGATTACTCAGACTAGCCCAACTGCCTGGGATACCATATAAGAAAGTTTGTATGATTGTCAAACAAGAGAAAACGGATCACTCATTCTGTGAGTAATCTCCTGGTAAAAAGGAGACCTAGATTTCAGTGACCACCTGGAACTGAGTCTGGGAAAATATCATAATATAATGTAAACTTGAGCTGGACTCCAATGGCCATGAAGGCTGGGCTCTAGATAAGGTCCGCTGTGTGATTAAAAACATCTGCTTCCCTGTACTGGATCGTATCAATACCCCTTGGAATAGGACAGCTATTCATGGGGAGATGTTTGCCAAGTTCTGGATGCAGCTCTTGTTGTAATGTCTCTCAGGAAGCTCCTGCTGTTTTTCCCCTGGCTGCACTGGAACTGAATACATTGGGAAGATGCAAACACACTGATCTTTACAGCTGCTAGTTCAACTTCAGTACCATGAACTGGCAGTGCTGAATGTTAAGTGGCATGAACTGATGATGACTACGTTGAAATGACATTTCAATGATTGTGATTAGGCAGTAAAATACAAAGAATATGAGGAACTGGAAGCGGGTATCCTCAGCTAACCTGCACTGCCTTTTGAAAGGCGGTGGTGTACACATTTGTACGTCCCAGCTAGAAGCTGGAAAGCGCTCTGCTCAGTAGAATGCTGCACATCTGAATGCAGCGAAGGCATTATTACTGCTGTAGCCATGATGGTCTAAGGATTTGAGGGAGGCAGATTTTATGGACAGAAGATAATTATTTTTTTTTATTTTCTTAAGCCAAATGAAATAGTTAGAAAAACAGTCAAAGTTTTGGGTGCATCTTTCTTAAGTCATTTCCTATTTCAGGCAGGCTAGCCAAAGCTGGATACCTGAATGCATACATATGCTGTCCCAAAAAGGTTTGGAAAATATTCCAAGTGTAAAAACCAAAGAATTCCGGGTTGGCCTTAGGAATGAATGTCATATTAACATGCTGTTTCCTTTTTATTATCAGTGACTAATAGCTATTCCCTTCATGAACAAAATAATCAGTGTGGTGTGTTGGAACATTTTAAACTGAGGAACAAGGATAAGAAAATCTGAACATCAAAGCAGTCATGAATGAGGGCTTATCTGTGGAGCAAAGGTGGAATGGACGTACACCGGTGCGTTTTAGAGAGTTAACCTCAAGGTCTGATAATCTGCATTGCACTAAGATGCTGTCAGACTCCAGCAGTCAGATAGAGACAGATAGAAAAAAACTTAAACATTTAGCTAATCAGGATTACACCCAGCTAATGGAGAGAGGTTGTTTTTCCCCCCTTCCCTATCATCCCGGTCGATTCAAATTGATCCTAGTTCTGCTGAGCGAGAGCAGTCCTTCAAAGTTTATTCTGGTGTCAATTTTTATAGTTCCCCCCACTGATCAATAGAATGCATAATCATTAAGGTAAAGTTTGTGAAAGCTAATCCTTCAATACGAGTTTTATGAATGGCTCAGAGTCATGGCTCTAACCATTTGGATGTAAGTGGAACCTTTAATCAGGTGAGTGACAGGAGACAGTCAATAGGATTTGCTGAGATTGGATTCTGATTTTTCTATACAGCTATGCAGAGTGAGCAGGAGAAAGGGGAATGGGGATGGCCAGAGGAGCAGGCATAGGCTAAAATGGAAGTTTCTCCTCTTTTATTATTTATAAAATGTATTTCCAGTATTTTTAAAAAACACTTTGCACTTGCATATCATTTTTCACCTAGAGAGCTCGAATGTCTTTGGGGACATTTGCTGATTAAACACTACATCATCTTTTTGAGAAGGTGCATAACAATTAGTGCTACCTTACACTGGTGAGGGCTTACCGCGCTGTTTTTTAAGTGCAACACATTTGCTGCTTCTCCGAAAGGTGAGAGAAAGCAGATGAAGTGGCTTCCAGTAGATGCCGTGGATTAGGTCAGCGGCAGAGGAAAGAGGAACCTTGGAATCTGAGTGTTTTGGTTTTGCCCACGAGATGTGTGTGTGTTGTTGCGGATGTGTTTTGTTGTTCTTTGACACATCCTTATCTCCTGGGTTTGCATGGGAAGGTTAATCTGAGTTGTATACTAAGAAGAGTACACAATTGTATAGTAAGAGGAGTAAGGAATGATCTAAACAACTGAAAAATTGGAGGATGAGAGAGATTAGTTGTTGTGCTGAACTCATCGCTGCTATAGCTGACCAAAAACCACTCGGTGACAGCATTAACATTTTTTTCTTCTCTCCTTTTCTGCCATTTCAAATGCAGTGAAATGAGAAGAGCAAACATGCTAGCCAAACACTTTTTCTAGCAGCAAGAAGTATTTTTGCGTGGGCAAATAACTTCATTCTGCTGAAGGATCTGCCATAGAGTGCCAGGATGAGAAGAAAACAGCCAAGGGAGAATTTGTTTCCATTTGGTATGTTGAAAAGTAGAGGGCTGGGTTTTAATATTAGTACAAAGACCTGTGTGGCAAGGAGATGCTCTGAGCATTCAGCCCCAACACTTCCCTGTCAGACTGGACAACACATTGAGGCAGGAAAATGAAACTGCTGAAGAGCAAAGCTGGTGTTTTCGTTTGCACTTTCTGAGAAGCAGAGAATAACAAATGTGAATGCTGTAAATAGTGGTCAGTAAATTCCTTTGCAGCAGGGAGACTGGGAGTTTGCTAAGGATTTTTGAAAGTAAGTTTAAAGTTTCAGTGAGTCGCCTGCTCTAAACTGATGCAGCCCCTTGGGCTTCTCTTTCTTTGCAGTAACTGAAGAGTTGTCCTAGGGCTCATAATCTGGCTATTCCCTTTAATGATTTTACAAATGTTTGTAAGACAGATTCTCATTTGGGTGATTGAGCTTCATCAGGTGAGGACCTGGCACTGCATCTACAAGGGGGCTGCTGCGGTAGGTTTGGGAGGGGGCTAGGCCGTGGCACTCTGTGCATTACGCTTAGTGCACGTCACGCTCCTCGTTTTCTGCCATTGCTGTATGGGGAAGTTGGTCGAAATAGGATTTTATATTTTTTTTAGCTGAATGTATTTTCTTTCTTTATTGCTGTTTCATAGTCCCTAGAGCATTTTGTCATAATGAGTGAATAGCACCATGAGTAGATGGATGACAACAAATAGAAAAACTCAGCTTACGCTAGCATCTCCAAAAATTCCAAAGAGACAGATCTACGTGGGGAAATATACCACCACTTGCTAAGAGATGACCTCAGGCCAGATCATGCCATGATGAACTTGAGGTCTGTGGGGATATTGGCTCCAAATGCTGGCACAGACCTGGAAATACAGACTCCAGAGTTGTCAGATGTACAGATGCAGATGCAGTCCCGGTGCTGGCAGGGTTATCAAGGCTGTGATGGGACAGCACCTCCAGTTCCCCATGGTAAGGTCTCCAGGGGAAGTGTGTGATGGGTGAAGCTGTCCTTTGCCTCATAGGAGAGTTACTACCCAGTGGCTATTGGCAGTTCCACACCTAGATCTAGAAGTGAACTTTGTTTCTTGACCCCATTGCTAAAAGATTGGGTTTTGAGCATTTTCTGGGAAATGCTTGCAAGCCTCTACCCTGAATTTCTTTTGAGTGACAAAGAAAGATGTGGGGGCAGATCCAAACTTGGAAATTACTAGTTGCTGAGGTGTATGTCAAAGCTTTTTGGTCTGACAAGAGCTAACCTTTGATCTGGTAAATGACAACTTTACCCTATAGAGGCAAGGGAAGGGGAGGAGAAGGGAGGATTGATAAATAGGGGAAGGGTAGGATGCCTTGGGAAAGATCAGTGGGAGCTGAGAGCTGGATTTGTTGGTTCAGGTTCAGGTGGACGGAGAGACGGAAGAAAAGGGTAATAGATCCTCCATGGGGCTCAGGAAAATTTAAGTGAGCTTGTGGGCTGTTGGAGTGCTTCACCTTCCATTCCTCTCCCATTCCATTCTCTACCTTCTCCTGAATGCCCTGGTCTGCTTTGCTGGGGCGACTGGGGAGTGGACACTGACACTTGGGGGTTAGGTGATGAGAGTGTTGTCCCACTCAGCGGCTGCTCCTGGGGTGTCCTGACCACCAGACTGTGCAGCACAAATGTGTATCTTGTGGGAAGCTGTGTCTGGAGGGGTTTCATTTTCAGAGCAGATAGAGATTGTGGTTAGGCCTTTGAGAAGCTCGCTGGACCTTGTTTGCACATTAACCTTGAGCACAGTCTTGCTGTGATGGAACCTGTGGGAATCAGGGGGAAAAGGCAGCTGGAGTTCAGCCTGCCCTTGGCAGGGCACAGCATCAGAGGTGCTTTCCCAGGGTTATTTCTCTGAGAAGGCAGGGGAATCATAAGATCATGTCTCTTCTCTTGTGAATCCTCGCTCACCCCAAAGCTGGAAGGCTGTGTTTATGGCACACCAATTTCTCCTTTTTTGTCACTGTTTTCCTTCTCACGACTTAATGCTGACCAGGTAGTTTGCCTGTTATGCCAAATGCTTCATTTCCTGATGGGCCCTTCCACAGGCTGACGGTGCTGTTTACAAGCACTGCTGAGGTGCCTCTCCGTGAATGATGACCCTGTTCCCAGTCCTTCACCACACACCCTCCCCCTGCCTTTCACTATGGTAAATATTTTAGTACTCGTTGAAATCAATTGAGCCTCATCAATTGGAAATAGAGTGTAAATCACTGGGACTTCTGCATTCACCCCAGAAATCAATTTTCACACATTAGGGCTATTAGCTTATTGAGAACTGTGTGATAAATGGCTGCGGGCCATCGTGGAGCCACACCTGCCAGATGTACATTTTGCATCCGAAATAGGCTCAAAAGTAGGGGGACGCCAAGGAAAGGAAGATCTCAAGTGGGCGGAGCAGTGCGGGGTAGGAGACACAAGGACCGTGCAGCCAGACAATCTGTGCCTGGAGATCAATAACATCTACAGAGCACTAACTCATCCTTGCAGGGGCTGGAGCCAGAGAAAGGCTTGGAGCCAAAGTTGTGGTTAGGCATCTGATTTTTTTTCTTTCACAAAGATGAACGTAATTTGGGGAGGAAAGGTGAAATGTAGATTACGAACATTTAATAAAACTAATGCAGTAGTTTAAAAAAGAAGCTTTTCCATGAGTAAATACCTTTCACTTCACGCAGCAGCTGCAGGTGGGGTGTAGACGTGCTGCTGCCTTCTGCCATCTCAGCGCCTCAGGAGAAGAGGACACACAGTTTATCACCAGCTGTGATATGGAGATGACTGGGGTTTCTTCTCTCACTCTGTAATTCTTTCCTATCCCCCTGAATTCTAATAGTGGCAACTAATTAGCTGTTTGCTGGATGAGTCTGGGGGAGGTGAGGGATCTGGTGACCTGCTCAGATGAAGTGTACAGTGCCCAGCAGGTTCTTCTGTGGCCATCTGGAAGATCTTGGTTTCTGTTTCCAAGGCAGGACATAATTCATTCTTTTCAGTTACTACTGTCATTCAAAAATGTGGGTGACTCCAGGGACTCGGAGGCTCTCCAGTGCTGTAGTCTTCATAGTTTGGTGGTTCACACATACGAGTCACCCCTGGAACTGAGGCAGTCATGCACAGGTAGGGCAGGCTCTTTGGCTAGAAATTTATCTCATCCCTGTACTTCTCCTAAATACTTATGTAAAGAATATGTTTCCCGATATTGGATATTTGTCTGTACAATAGGAGAAGAAAAGGGAACCTGGAAGAGTAGATCACCAGGTAAGATTGTGTGATGTAAATAGCAATTGTTTTTCTTGTTGTGAAGTGAATACTGTCCACATATACCCCTATTGTTGTAGGAGTAAAAACCAGAGCTACTTTAATGGACATCGATCATCTGTGTCATCAAAGGTTCTTTCTCAAGATGAGCGATGTGGACTTGAAGAGGCAAAGTTCCTTCCCGTGAGGATCTGGATGGAGTGACTCTGCTGCTTCTTGGTCTATACATTTTGACAAGGAAGCCCAGGACAGTGGCATAATAGATGTTCCCTTGCTTGGACACTACACAGATTTGCTGTGACTTGGTCGATTTTAGTGGCAGTGCTGTTGGATGGACTTGAATGGCATCAGGAGAGCATCCTAAGAGCAACAGGCATCCAGGAGAGCCAGCACAGAAAACAAAGATGTAAGGGGCTTGGCGAACACTTGCACGTAGCTTTGACCTGCCAGCTGGGATTCACTTTTGCTGTTGATGCTTCATCGCCCCATGTGCCTGTTTCCTTCTTGCTCACTTGCTCTGAAAAACCAAACTGAAGGACTGAGAGTCCTGACTCACTTTTGGATAATCTTTGCAGGCCAGCTGGAAGCAGGAAGCAATGACCTGCTCCCCAAAGAGTGCCAGCGTGGTTTGGCAGCTCTTACAGCAGCAGACAGCTGGCTTTAAAATGTTCACACCTAAAAGCTCCTGTGCTTCATTCGGCCACATTTCTGGAACGTTTTCCAGTTATTCCATCCAAAATTTTGTCTTTCTTCTTCCTTACAAGTTTCATATCTAGCAACACACCCCGTGCTGCGCAGACCTGTTGGTTAACTTATTCCCAGTATCTGGAGTTTCAGTCCGGCCGGCTGAGATCAAGACTCCCAGGCAGGGGCTGCATTACTTCTCTGACAGTCTTGGGCTCTCACCCTCAGCTAATTACTTTGATCCTTTACACTTTGTAAAAATTCTTACAACACAAAATAAGTCCCCCCTGGCTTTAACCTTGTGACCTAACTGGCCCTTGTAAAAGGGAGGGAGAAAACACACAGTCATGCATGCCCAAACACACGCACACGCACTCACGCATATGCCTATATACACATCCCCACAAACTGCCTAAAGCCTGTTCCTTTAATAGTTTCCTCCCAGGACTCCCACAAAAAGGCAAATAAAACTCCTTTTACAAGATAGCAGGGCAGCACGAAGGATCAACTTCACCAACAACAACTTCTTTCTTCAGTTCATTTGTTTTTAACGTACTTTTCCTCCAGATTTTGATCCTCTAAGTGCCTCTCCCTCCTCTTCCCTTCCATTTCGAGACTTCCATCGTTGTTCCCCTTGCCTGCCTCGCTGCCAACAGCTTAATGGCTAAAACAAGCAATGTATTTTTTCAGGATCTGCTTGTTCAGAGGGAATACCGTGTGTGTGAACACATACTTTTACGTTCCCTTTCCATGAATAGGGAATGTTTCTTCTTTCTACTTCACAGGACCCAGCTAAGAAAAGAAATCCAGAGGAGAGGGAAAAACCATCGTATTTATGAAGTGCGATTAAATAGACCAAGGATCTTCAGCCTGCGAGGTAGCTGAGGAGAGACACGATAGAGGTCTATAAACTCACCAGTGGCCTGGAAAAATGAATAGATTGTTACTCTTTTACCTCAGTTACTACAAAAAGTAGATCCAGTTCTTCACACAATGTATATGTCCCTTTCCCTGGTAACCAGAGCTGGGAGAAGCGTTTTAGAGCACGGTAACTTGGTGATCAGCATGAAGAAATTAATTTTCTGTATGGTTTAGATTAAGCATGGGGAAACAAATTTGTATCTTGCTCCTTTACTGGCTGACCTGTATTTATTAATTTTACAGATACTGAATAATCTTGAGAGTTTTTTCCCTCTGACATATTTGGTTAAGAATGCTCAACATTTTCTGAAGTTAAACCAAAACGTAGCGCAAGATGCATACACATCGTGATTCACAAGCCTTGCCTCTTTAGGAAAATTAAGAAAAAAATAACAACCTTAATTTGCCAGTAAAACCCACATTTAGATGCCGTTACCATTTCCTCAGTTAAGCCAAAACCAAATTGTTTGCAAGCTTTTAGGCTTTAATTTATTTCTCCCTTCTTCCTAGTATTTTGTTTCCTGTGCTTGAATTAGAAGTGTAAAGGAAGGGGTTCGAGGATAAAATCCTGCGTAGTCTGTCCTTAATAGATCACCTGGATATGATAGTCAAAGAAATCTCTAGACTCAGATGAATCCAAGAGTGTCATCTCATGTTTTCTGGGGCCAAAAAATGGATTGCAGAAATACTATTTGAGGGCAAAAGTGCCTTACCCTTTTGTTGAAAGGTCTGAAGCAGACTGCTGTTTGCTTTTGCTGGACATCAAGGTCTTGGATCCAAGGCTCAAGGCAGCGAAAGAAGCTTCCACAGCATTACTGCAGGATGACTGTATGTAGGCAACACCTGTACAGAAGGGTGCTGTAGATGTTCTTTAGGGAGAAAAAGCGTGTATCGTGAATGTGATCGGTTTCTGCAAGTCCATTTGACAATTCTAATCCCAAGAAGAAAAGAAAAAAGAGACTCCTGTTATCTCCCCACATGAAATCCACGTGCATCTGTTCTCCTCTTTGCACCACTGAGGGTGAGATGCAGGACAGCCACAGTGTCTGGTTGAGAACTGCAGGAGCCAGTTCAACAGATAGTGAGAAAATGAGGAAATGTGCATGTTCGAAGGAAAAGTGGATTATGCTGGTGGCTTGGGCCTTAAGGCTTTGGGATCAAAATTGTGACCAAGAGACTGTGAAGGGCCAAGGGGGAATCTTGGTAGGATTTTCATACTCACCCCTCTTGCCCTTTTCTGATAGTTGTCAGGCAGCTCCCTGGGCTGATACCTCACTTTTTGCCCTTGTTTGTGCCGCACCTAACCCAAGAATGCCCTTGCTTAGGAGTCTGGGATTCCTGCACTATACTTTGGCAATGCTCAGGGAAGAAACTATTCCTGTAACAGAAATACCAAGAAAACAACTTTCCCAGTGCCCCTTCTTTGTGGGTTTTCTTGTACCCCCAAGGCCTGTGAGCATGATTTTATCTTGTGTCAAGGGACACTTGAACTTCCCAGTGCTGAGGTTTTTCTCCATTTTTGTCTAGGTCAACTTCCCACATGCCTGAGTCTGAGTGGAGCCATTTCAAGGCTCGGTCTCTGTAGGGTGCTAACCATGCCAAACTCTGACCACATCCAAATTCTAGTAGAGGGCTCCGAGATGGCCTCTCTTTCCCCAAGTTGCCTGCTTGTACTAAATACTGGGGCAGCTCTCTAAAATACTGAAGGAACAAAGCATGCAAGGCAGTAAAATGAGGCAATTAAACCTATAAAACCAGAGTTTACAAGGGAATTTATAGTGTCAGAGGCTTTTTATAGCTTTTTTAGATTAGTTTAAATAAAAAAGGGGGAGAGAGAAAGAGAGAGGGAGAGAGAAAAAGAGGACCTGAAACTTGAGGAGACTTAAAAGTTTGGAGAGAGGCTTTTAGGAAGCACAGAGGGGTAATAATTAGAGGCACATTTTCCATTTCACTGTCTTTGCAAATCGAAATTAAAGGAGGAGGAAAAAAAGCATGCACATAACAACAGGCAGTTTACATTGCTTCCACTTCCTCCTAACAGCCTTGGATTTTTCTGTTGCTATTCTTTTTGTTTTCTGGCCAGGTGAAAGCATCTCGTCACCGGAGCAAAGGGAATGAAGTGAAAGAGGGATCTCAGGTAAGGTGAAATTTAGGTTTGCATTTTTCCCCTTCTCTTGTCCTTGCTTGCTGGCAAATTCACCGTGTGCCTTGCAAATCTGTGAGCTCGTGTTCAAAAGATGAAATGGAGCCAGCACCTGATTAAGGCAAATTTGGTCAGGTGAGACAACAGACCCTGTGTTTTAAAGAGTACGTCGTATTTCACAGTTTTTCCAGCTTCCTTTTGCACTGCACATACATGATGTACACATGCTAGGCAGGTCAGCTTGAGATTGCCTAATTAGCTTGGAGTGTGCCTAATTAGACCCATTCTTGGTTTTTCTCTGCTTCTGTGTGGAACTAAGGAAAAGGTGATTCAGGTCTCTCAGATCCTGCATCCTTCGCTATGGAAGCATCTCCTTTATTCAGGCCTGATTTCCTCACCATCAGTGGAACACACACTGCTGTTAAAGTGGTGTTTTTCCTTTAATCCATTCATACAATCACAGAATAGTTGAGATTGGAAGGGATTGCTGGAGATCTAGCTGATCTAAGGTCAGCTAGATTGGGTGGTTCAGGACTTACCAGTAGAGACTGAGGTAGAGAAGACATGGAGTAACTTGGCCTTCTCTATGTCCTTTTTCACCACGTCCCCTGCACCATTTATCAGTGGGCCTGCATTCTCCCAGATCTTCCTCTTGCTGCTGATGAACCTGTAGAAACCCTTGTTGATGCCCTCCAATCCCAACCCTGGGACTCTAAATAGGCTTTAACTTTACTAACTCAATCCCAGCATGTTTGGATAGTTTCTCTGTATTCCTCCTGGGTCACCTGACTCTGCTTCGACCTCTTGTATTCTCCCTTTGTATATTCGAATCTTGTCATGAGCTCCACGTTCATCCATACAGGGTTCCTGCTGCCTTTGCTTGATTTCCTGCTTGTCAGAATGGACCATTCTTGAGCTTGGAGTAGATGATCCTTGCAAATGAAGCAGCTCTCCTAGTCTCCTCTTTTCTCCAAGGCTGTGTCCTGGCGATTCTTCTAAGTAGATCCTTGAAAAGGCCATAGTCGGCTGTCCTGAACTCCAAGGCTGTCATTCTGCTTTTTGCCTTGTTGTCTCATAACAATTTTTGTCCCTTTAGATACGGCCCCAAAATCTGTGCTCTGTGATGGTGTGGACAATAATCTCACCTTACACACGTGGCCACTTATTCCTTACGTGAAGGGGGAACATCTGCTGGCAATCTTCTTGTCATCACTGTCTTACCTGCATTTATGCCGTTAGGAAAATTACCCTTTCCATGGTGTTCCTAAGATCTCGCCCACTGCAGTGCTGCTGAGGAGGTTTGAATGCTGCCTTTGTGAAATACTTTGCTTCGTTCCTTCTGTTACACTATTCTATGTTCCAAATAGTATATGCTGTGTTTAGTACGGTAGAGTATAGAGCCTGGATGGTTGCTTGAATACGCAATTAGTAAATTACTAATTAACTGCAGCAATTCACGATCCTTCTGCTGTGTTGCTTTTTACATAAACCTACCTGTTCTCTGAGGCAGTACAAATAAAGAGCCCATCCTCTGAAAAATAAACTTATGGCAAACTGAAAACAGCAGCCTGCCCTTCAGATCAGCTCCACCAGGTTGTGTGGGGACATTTCTACTAGTGGAAATGGTGCCATAAGAGAAGTGTTCCACCATCCTTGGGTTCTTCAGTGGATGGGAAGGCTGGTCCTGATAATCTTTGGCTCATCTGAGTTGATGCATTCCTGTTGGAACAAATACAAAATACAAGGTGAAGGGCAAGCAGGAGAGACAAAACCCGAAGCGAGTGTGTCTGTGTGACAGAGAGAGGGGACGTGGGGGCAGATAAAGAGAGGAACGTCAGATCTGACATGGGCACACACAGCTCCAAAGAGCTACTCTGGCCAATGTGCAAAAGGTATGAACATTTCTGAACTGTGTCCCCACAAGACTTCCCACCTGAAACACGGTGAAGAGAGGAGCACAGTGAGACAAAATTACCTGTTTCTGATCGCTTTTACATTGGGATAATTACCTTCCTTGGAGACATTACCGTTTTGCAATGAGATCAGAGTCGAGCCCAGCATTTTTGAAGCTGAGCTTCAGTTTTTAAAGTCTGTAAATGTGTGCTATTGCAGTCACATGATAAATAGTTCTGAAATCAATACGGAAAGCTATTAAAAATGTGGTTTTGTCTCTGTCTAGTATGGTACATTAAGATACATGTATCATTGTACGCTCTTTCCCTCTCTCTCCGTATACGTATGTATGGGCGGAAATTTTAAAAGTACTCAACATTGGTCAAACTGTCCCCAGTGGAAAATATAACATTGACCTCAAATAGCATCACATTTTAGGTCAACGATGAGTGATTTTTAAAACGCTGCCCTTAAGTATATATTTAAAGAGGAATCGCTAGAGCAAGAGTGAGTCTAACATCCCTGATTTTTTAGTTCTGTTGGAGAAACGGTGATGAGAGGGAGAAGATGGCTAGGCAGAGCTCACCGTTCCGTTCATCCCAGCCCAGTACTGCTTTGGCATTTCTGTTGTGATTTCCCACCAGGGATTTTATTTTTTTGCAACCTGAGGAGCTGTGCAAGAAAGCAAGTGAGCCCGCAATGACTGGCTTACGTCTTCCATGTTATCGAATGCACCAAGAAACAAAAAGCTGGCTGCATCAAGCTCTCAAAAGACTAGGAAAAAAAAAAGCTTGACATTTGCTGGTTGCTAAATACAACTTTTAGTAAGCACTGAAGTCAAATAAACAACTTTTACGAGTGAGAAGACCCATCTGCTATCACTAATCTTATAGATCGTTCTGTTCTCTGATACTTCAGTATTTTAAATAACATCTAATGGGCCAGAACGTACAAAGCAATCAATGTTTTTCAAACTCCGCAGTCATCAGCTGCAGGTATATGCTATCCCAGCACAGTAGGCTTGGAGCCAGAGCCTCGGCTCATTTAAATCAATGTCAGCAGTTTACAACTTGCTCAGAACCTGGCCCTGTATCCTTCTAAGAGAAAAGAAAATTCTTGGCCAGAAAATAGTCTTGGCCTGTTCTAAAAAAAGATCCTTCGTTGATCCCATTGGGATGCGGAGCCATGAGGCAAACATCATTGTGCTACTTCGGTGCTTAGATGCGAGATTGCTGTTACTCTTTAAAACCTGAGCCCACTCTGCTTGGGGTGCATCAGACCTTAGAAGAGAGGTGGCCCTGCTCGGTCTAGTAGAACAAAAAGGAACTAGCAAAGAAAACAAAGCCCATACTTCATGCGTGTTTATTCTTCTCTGTGTAGCTTGCAACAACCAGTGCTCCCAGAGACCTTTGTTGGGAATCCAGATTCTCCTGGCAGGCTGCAAGGTTCAGAACCCCACTTGCGTGCTGAGCCACGCGGTCCCACAGGCAGCATTGATCTTGAGTAGCACTCCCAAAAAAGAGACATATACCTGGCTGTGCTGAATGCCTGGCAGTCTCTCTCCCCCATGCGCTGTGGCAGCTGTTACCAATCTTGGCTGCAGACTCGTGGTGGCCAGGAGAGTACGTGGTTGGCCTGAGAGCCTGACGGTCTGTCTCTGCCTCTCTCTCTTTCATTTTGTTGGCTCCATATATTATATCAAGTATCTTTAAAGAGCACAGTTTGAATGATGGAGTTTATAATTCCATCTCGGGAGTTCTGATGACTCGAGTTTGGTTCTTGTGGTTTATGATGTCACCGGGACCCATCGATGGAGTCGTAGCCCCATAATTCACCATTGCCCTGTTATTTATTCTGTGCAATAAAGGGCTGCAGTTTAATCACCAGAGTAAATTGCTGAAGCATCTTTGTGGAAACTCTAATGTTACTGTAGCGGTATCTATGGCAACGATGATTCAGTAGTGGTGGCTAATGCAGAGGGAACCAGTAACACTTAGCCCCGTGCACCCAGTGGGAAAGGAGAATGTACCAAACAGAAAGATAACCTGAGGGCCAAACCCAGATGCGCTTTAAGTGGAGAAAAATCCATTAATTGCTGTACAGGTACACGCTCTGGTTATCACGTGTAGTCCTGATTAGATAAAGGTCTGGATCCAGAACCTTTACAGAGTTGTGGGGTTGATGTTATACAAAAAGATTTTTTAGGAAAAATGTGTGACTCTTCTGTAGAGATGTAAAGCAAACCCATCTTTTCTGCATAGGTTTTGGGGTGTTTTTTTCCCTTTTCCGGTTCAGGTGGAAAAAGAAGTGAGGGTACCTGAAACAAATGGTTCTGAACTTCATAGAATTAAAGTTTGAGTTTGGTTTTAGTATGGGCAAGAGAAAGAGGAGATTTCTTATTTTATCTGAACTGCCTCAGTTCTTCTTGCCTGTTGTGTCCTTGTATCTCTCTCCCTAAAAGGCCTCCTAGGATCTTGCATTTTGGTGCTGGTGGGGCATAATGTTGCAGTGTTCCTTAAATAAAAATGAAACGCTTCTTTTTGGCAAAATACATTTGCCAACCTATTTAATGTAATCCGAAGATGCCTAGTGGTTGTGGATATGCAGCTGGCATTTGAATAAGCATAGGGCTGTGATGTAGTTATCGTAATAGAATATTATTATTATTTATTGTTTCTTACTAAAGTGATATTTATGAGAAGGTTTTGCTTTTCAAATCTTAAATTTCCATTCAAGCCTCAGATTTTCTGGGTTCTCTTCTTTCTTTTTTTCTTCCTTTTTTTTTCTTTTTTTTCTTTAAGAAAAATATTCTAAGCTATAACTAAAACCTTTATGTTTTCTGATTTTAAGAAAAAAGCAAGACACTCTTCAAATATCTCTTTCTCTCCCCTCCCTTTTTCTTTGCTCCTTCTCACTTTCAAGATTCATTCATTTTCTCTTTGGGAAAGAAATTAGGAGAAAAAGTGTTCTCTGTTCATCCTCTCTCAATACCCTGTGAATGCCTGAAATGCTCAGCTCTTTTTTTCTCATTTCCTCTGCTGAGCAGCCCTAGAGAAGTATTGCAGCACATGGTGTCAGTGCCCTGACAGTGTGCTGCTTATGGTATATGTCATTTTACAATGTAACTTCTTTTTTTTTAACTAGAGGTTTATGATCTTCTACAAGGATCCATTGTTTTAAGCCACGCAACCAACATGTGTTTCTTGAGATATCACTTACCTTTTAAGCAAGTAACAGTTGAGTTTTGGTCATCAGATTTGGCTGTCTCTGGGTTCATATGGTTATTCTGTTCTGGTAACCTGATACAGCACAACGAGGTAAGAACAGAAAGAAAAGCCTTTTAATTTATGGTGGGTCTCAGTTCTAATCATGTAGTTGCTTAGACTTTGGCTTTATCGTGAATCATTTTTAACAACAGTTGAAGAGAAGAGTTGAAAAGCAAATCTTACCTTTCTCATCACTGACAGCTTTTCATGACTTAAATCAGACCTTTTTATGGCATAGCCTTGCAGTATGGGCATTATGCAAATGAAAGGCTAGACTGAAGGGCTGTCCAGCAGGAGAGCAGAGAGCCTTTCTCTTCCTAGCACAAGATATGTCTTTACAGCAATGATTTTAGGGCGACCTTTAAAGAGAGAGCAGTTTTTCAAGTTGTGGATTCTTAAGCATTGCCCATGGAATCCCTCACAGGAAACTTCTATTTCCTTGTAGGAAACTTGACTTCATGATCACCTTTCAGAAGGCCCTTAGAAGTTCTCCAGGAATGTCCTTTGTGTGGGCCAAAGGGTGAAAAAAGTTGATGGCCAAAGCCCTCATGGATTTCAATGTAGCCAGAATGCCAGTCCTTCCCTCCAGCGTGCCTGATGACCTCTGCATGTGAAGAGAGCCCAGCGAGTTTGTGAGTCTCCAATTAGCCATTTTATTTGGGGTACATGCTGTTGGCAGCAGTCAGCAAAGAACATTATCTAAAAAATTTGCTGGTTTAGCATCAGCTTGCCAAGAGACCTGGTTTTAAGAAGTCACCTGTCTTCAGCAGAGTCCGCAGCTGTGTGTTCACTGATCAAAAAAGTAGAAGTTTAATGCTGATCTGCTGAGTGCAGGCAGGAGAAGACACTGTCAGGGATGCTGATGTGGTGCGCAGTGGAGTTACCAGAAAAGACGCTCTCATTGCAACCAGAACGTAATTGGATGCTGGCAGTATCCTGCAGTGCATCTACATGGCAAGTTCCCATCAGCACTAATGTGGCTTTCAAAAAGCTAATCTCTTTTCCTGGCATGGCCACTCTTCCTGGTGCTGCTGTTAACTCTCCCCATGTTTTGTCTGCTTGGCCTATCAAGTCTTTGAGCTGCTGTATTCTTTGTGTGTTTGTACTGGCTGTGGCAAGACCCTATACCAGGTTAAAGCTTTTCAGTGCAGCTGTGAAAGCAAAAAAAAACACCACCAAAACATTTCTTGGACCTTATGGGAGCAATGAGATGCCCTGCTTAGCATCCCTCCCACATTGCTACGGACTTCACTGGGCTTCTGTCATTCTTGTGTTTCCTTCATGACCTCCAACTTTCTCCTATTTGGAGACATGTTTTCAGCTTAGGTTGGCTACATACTATGTTCTTTCTGACACATTTTGACAAATTCAGTTTGATTTTACCCTGGAGGTCTTTCTAGACTTAATTTTATTATTGTGGAAGGTCATGAAAAGGGTAGTGCTATTTAAAGGCCAAATTGTGTCACATTTACTCATGAGGCTACTACTCTTCTTCTTGAAGACTTCCATTCATTTAAATGGAACTACACATGGAGTAAATGGCATCCGTTGTAAGCAAAGGCACCTTACTCATCTCAGTGGACTACTCGAAGAGTAGATGTCAAATCCATGCCCTTAACATTGATTTTCCAGCCCCTGATGTTACAAGGTGGCTTTCTGGCCCCCTCTAGTGACTGGCCACATAGAGTTTTGTGAGTGAGACACAACCTTTTTGCAATCAAAAGCGCCATTTTCACTCCAACAGTAAATGGCTTGTAATTTAGAAGTGGCATTTATAATCCTGACGTACTGAATTTGTTCCCCTTTGCTCACAACCCTCTCAGGAGCATCATGTTTCCAACTTGGTGAGACTTCTTATGGATTTGGAAACTGTTCACAGTGGTTAAGGGTGAAACAATCCGTACTGATGTTAATGAGGTGGCATGGCCCCAGTTACGCTCCCATTAGCCCAGAGGTTCATGTTCATTAAGGAAAGCTAGATGGTTTTGATCTTACAGCTACATTACCAAAGGAAAGGCCATGAGTTGAAGGGGGTATCAAAAAGGACCAAAGTGTGAAGCAAGATGTATGACCTCCTCTTGAATTACAGTGAAACCTGGAGTGAGAATTGGACTTGATATTGAAAAGGCATTTTCAAAAGTCTGTCTTGCCTGCGTTCTGTTCATACTACTGAAACTGCAGAAGGGAATCTCATTTAAAATATGAATTAGAAATTTTATACTTCTTGTGGCTCTGTATTCTTGAGAAGCAGATATTTATCACATGCCTGTTTCCTTGGGGGAGTGTGCAAGGAAATTTTGGAACAGGTTTTCTGCTTTTTGGCTAATGAGGAGCAGGACAGTTATTTATTCCAAGAAGCTGGAGCAAGGTTGACAGCCTGGGGGTAGACCTAGAAGCCCCATACCACTTTAGGCTTTCGATACTCTGAGATCCTTCAGAAACAACTGCCTTGATCTTTCAGTGCCCTGGTAAATCATTTATTCTGATCACCTACTTACAAATTCCCCCTCACCCATCCGATCAGATGAAATGACCTTGGTGCATACATAGCTCGCTGATCAGAACCCAGCAGATGAACTGCAACAACCCAGAACTTCGGCATGGCTCCCAGAGCAGCCTGGTAAACCTCCTCAGTCAGGAGCAGCCTCAGTCAACCCAGAGCTGAAATCCAAATCCCTCTGACAAACGGTGTCTGGAGCTGGCGGTTTCGGGTGGGACTTTTCCCTCTCATGTTACTGCGCGTTGCAGGCTGCAATCAGGATGCGTGCTGTTGAATGCACCGCAACCCCCTCTGCTTCTGCCTCCTCCCACAGCGCGCCTTTCTGCTCTTTGGCAATCTGTTTCAATTCTCCTTCACCTCAGCATGACCAGGGTCCCCCAGGTTACCCAGTGATTCATCTCTGTGGAATTTGGGAGTGCTGCTTCTCTGCTCCTACCCAGGTTGGCAAGAGGGTTATTAAAGCATCAGAGACTAACCAGAACCTCCTTTGGTGAATATTTAGGCTAAACGCACTTGGTGCCAAATGTGTTGTTTTACATGTGTATTCTGACACCACGCTTTAATCCCACAGCTCACATTTCCTTCTGGGTATGGTTTGAACACCTTTTCCGACTATGATCGTATTAGAGGATCCCTGACACTTTGGGAATGTACATGGGGATTGACTTCAAGTGGAAGCGTGTTTGGATTGTCCTATTTCTATTTCTGAAGCCCTCTCAAGGAAACTCGCTCTCTCTTCTCACCCCATCGCTTCCGATGGGACCCAGTCATTGCATTCAGCGTGCGCACAGTGACACCTCAGAGAGACTGGGACTGTTCTCTTGTCTCACTTCCACTCTCTTCCAGGCTGGATGCACACCCTGGAGGTATGTGCTTTGTCTCAAGATATAAGGCTTCCCCCCTCAAAAACTACATTTCTTCAACAAGCCACAAAAGGCTGGCAAGAAGGAGAAGGGTGCTCTGTTAGCAGAGCTTTTCAGAGAGATCTTTACTGTGAACTCCGTGCAGCTGGAAACATACTCTCCCTCTCCTGAGCTCACGTGTGTGCGCATACACGTTCCCTCCTGCAGCAGTTCCACGGATGTGTACGTGCACAGACACATACACTTGCTTACACGCGCACAAATACTTTTCCTTTCTTGTGCTCGTGCATACACAGAGGCGGACATTCTTGTGTTGGGCTTGTTTAGTCTGGAGAAGAGGAGGCTCAGGGCAGACCTTATTGCCCTCTACAACTACCTGAAAGGAAGTTGTGGCGAGCTGGGGGTCGGCCTCTTCTCGCAGATAACTAGTGACAGGACAAGGGGAAATGGCTGCAAGTTGCGCCCAGGAAGGTTCAGGTTGGAGATGAGGAGAAATTTCTTCTCGGAAAGGGTGGTCGGGCACTGGAAGAGGTTGCCCAGGGAGGTGGTGGAGTCACCATCCCTGAGGGTGTTTAAGGAAAGGTTAGGTGTGGTACTTAGGGACATGGTTTAGTGGGTAATAGGTGGTGGGGGGATGGTTGGACTAGATGATCCTTGAGGTCACTTCCAACCTTAATGATTCTATTCTGTTCTATTCTATTTGAGCACATGCAGTCACGCTCATGCAAACTCCAACCTGCTCTTTCATACGTGCGCATGGTGTTGTGCACGTTAACGCCACCGGTTCACATGCCCCCTCTCTCTCGCTAACGTGCAGGTATGGATACAGCACATTTACACACCCTGCAAAGATGTTGCAGAATTTGGAGCGGGAGGTGAATAAATCAGATCTGAAGAGACCTCTTGAGGTTTAATCCAACCTCCTGGTCCAAGCGGGCTCAGCACTGAATTCAGAAAAGATTGTTCAGGGCTTTGTTCAGTCAGATGTTTAAAACCTCCTGGGTCAGAGATGTGGTAGCCTTACCCGGGCAAAACATTCACTCCTTCAATTTTGACCTTTCTTTTGACCTTTAATTTACATCTTTTGCTCCTGTGCCACACACCTGACAAAGAACCTGAGTTGGTCTCCCGATGCCTCCAGTGTTCTCAAGAACCCTGTTATTAGGTGCCCCCTAAACCTTCTGCAGGGTGGACAAACCCACTTCCCTCAGCTTCTCCTTGCAGGTCCTATGCTTCAACCCCCTGACCATCTTGGTGGCTCACTGTTGGATTTGTTCAGGTTTATCAGCATCTTTCTTGTACTTGCGGGCACACAACATGTGGACGTAGACCCAATGAGGTCCAACAACTTACCAAGGAATAATCGTTTCCCTTGACCCACTGTCTGTGATCCTGTTGGTACAGCACAGTGTGCTGTTAGCTTTCGTTGCTGCCAGGTACTGGTCCGCTGGGTGTCCATATGCTTGGCTGGAATTGGACTGATAACAAAATATGAAATAAAAAAACCAAACACTGAGCTTTGCTTCTTACCAGTCTGGGCTAAAATTTAGTGGGTCCGAGATCCCTTAACGGTTCCATGACCCTCTTCAGGAGATAACAATAGTTGATCCAGCCTTGGGAGAACTGGGTGGATAAGGTGACCTACCAGACCTCTTCCATCTCTTTTAGAATTCTGTGATCATGACCTTCTTTGATCTTCTTTCTGGCCTTGAAGACCCAATGAAGAAGATCCAATTTTACCTTCCCTATATTAGGAGCAATTCAGCAGTTTGAAATTTCCTCCTTTTCCAGTGGCCAGTATCCATACTGGTCACAGCCATAACCGCCCTGTCCAAATCCCATCTTTTAGATGGAATATGAGCTAGATGTCCACAGTCTCTGTTTCTGACGATCTGCCCAAGGGCAGAGGATGCTCAGTGCTTTTATTAGTGCTCATGGTCCTGCTGTAACACGGTCCCCAGTGCAGGTAATAGCTGTGCACTGAGAGGTTGGTCTGTGTGATTCATCCACATCATCTGCAAATCACAGGTTTAAAACCTTGCAGTACTTAATGTGTGGAAGAACTTCAGACTCTGTAGAGACTCCCACCTCCCTATTATCTTGCGAGACATGCGCTGAAGGGAAAGGGTGTCTTTTTCAGCCTATTTCAGACCCCAGTTGGGAGAATCCCTGTTTATACACTTTTCAACTTTAAGCAGAGAGGAATCCTGAGCAGAGTCAGGTGGACAGGCAAATGGAAGAAACAACTGCAAGGTTTCATTTTAAGAAAAAATGTAAAGGAAACTTTGACTTTTGCAGCATTTTCCTATTTTTTACAGTCAAAAGCATTTGCCAAATTCTGCCAATGCTGTGGATAACCCAAATCTCGGTAATACAATATTCTGGTGACTGAAACATTAGGCTAAAAAAAATCACCCAGCATCAGGTTCTGTTGTGTTTCTGACAGTGATTTCACGTTACACTAACTGTGGTAAAATCAGAACACCCGCGAGGTGGGCATTAGGTGGTGGGACTGCGTGGCTGTCACCATCGGCTCAGTTTCAAACTGAGAATCTGGAGCACCGTGTAATTTTTGGTGTGGTATTTCTCAGAGGGATTCTTTCTCATCCAGTTCTTACTTTTTAGAAGTAAGCTGCTGAAGGAGCTAAAGGTTTAAGACTCTCATCTGTCCCAAGAAAGCGTGAAGCATAGGAGGGTGCCATGTATGAGGTAAGCACAGCAGCCTGAAATGGCTTTGATTTTTTCCTCCTCACGGAGCAAGGGCCACTGGTGTGTAGGAGTACATGTGACACGGGTGGTTAACCGGAGGTTCATGGAACAGTGACCTGGGAAAGCTTTGAGCCATGCATGTGTGTGGATATGTGTTTACATACATCTGGGTTTTAGCTACCTGGGGCTCGGTGGCAGGGAGGCTCTGGTACTAATTACAGATTTGCTCAAGAGCAGAATTTGATCAGTGGCTTAAGATTGATAATATCTTAACTAAAAATAGCAGTTGACCTCTGTTACATGTTTTCACATATGTTTACTTTTAAGACTTTAGTAACAATTATTTGTGAGCTATCCTCAAACATACACAAATGTGAAGGTCCATGTCTGTATATGTTCACGCGCGCACCCTCAGCAGGTATAGGTATGAGGACATCGTGTATGTTCGAAGAGGGAGTTCTCATCCTTCCACTCAGCCAGTCCTTCGGAGATGTTCACAGACAGGGTCACAGCCTGCGTTCGTATATGTCAGGGTACGCCTGTAGCATTGCACGGTTTGTCCAGGCTTACACAAGTGTGCATTTTAGGACAGAATGAGCGCTGGCTGATTTGGGAAGTGTCACATTCAAGGGCCAAATCCTGATTTTCCTGGTGAAGCCAAAAGTGTAAGGAACACAGTTCCTACTGAGCATATTGCCTCTGCCTGACAGCTTGGGTGCGGCGGGATGAGGGTGTTTGGCCCAGCTCCCTGTTGCTCTGAAAAGAGCAGTTGATGCCCTTGACTAGCAAGTGATGCCAAGTGCAGCCTGTGTGGTTGTGGCCAGAGGCCTGGTCCTTCATCTCAGCCAACCCTCCGTGATTTTGTTTCTGGCCGTTATCAATCAGACTGCTTTAGAGATGAGCTTCCTTATGAAATTCACGTTGCTGCTTTATAGGGAGTTAAAGTCTCTCGTCTGTCTCAGATGAAGTATAGAGCACGTGTTGCTGGGTTTGTGCGTGTGGATCTCAGCATACAGCGGGGGTGGTTTTATGCTTATCCTGCGTGTTGGTGGGGGTGGATAGCTGGGAGGGCCGAGCCTCAGTGCGTGTTTGTGTATCTGTTGGTGAACGCGCGTGCGTTCGTTTCCGAGCTATCTGGGGAGGAGGGAATGTACATGTGGCGCTGTGGAGGTGTGTGTTATTCTCACATCCTTGCTAGCAGCAAACAATGTCATGTCCCTACCTGGACTGCAACATGACGTACACCTTAAAAACAACAGCAACAACAAGCTACAGAGCCACAGGAGAAGGCAGCGCTGCTCTTTTTGATCATCAGTCAGGAAATCCTGCCAGCCCCAGCAAAGCACGCCGGGATCCGAACTGGCTTTTGGACGGGACTCGGAGAGTGAAAGAGAAGCAGTAATTTGTTTGCCATTGCCCTCAAGCCAGGAAATCCAAACCCCAAGCATTTCCCAGGCCACAGCACATTCGAGTCGAAAGAGAGTGTCAGCGAATCGCTTACACATACAGACAGAAACACACACCCGCACACACACACGCACGCGTGCACACGCACGGGGAGAACATTGGGGAAGGAGAATTGTTCCAGCACCACTGCGGTTAAGATGCTGAGACAATCTCGAGTTTTCAGGCCATAGCTGTCAGGATGCTTTGGTATATTCATCACCCCCCACTCCATGGTGATAAAAATTTACACAGCCAACGAAACGAAGATTAATTTCATGTGAAAAGCTGACAGAATGGCCCATGTCATTGCTTTATTTGTGCCAGCACTCAGTAACTCGGTGCAAGTTCCATTGAGGTGGCAGACACCCCGTCCCCTTGAGCCATCTCTTCTCTCTAATGATGCCACCGTTTTGACAAAACCAAGCAACGCAGCCGGTACGTGCGAATTTGGAATTAATTTTCTTCAGAAAGGTCAAGTATGTTAATGAGCTTTTGGCTGCCTGTGTTTTTTTTCCTGTGTTTTTCCCCTATTAATGGGGGAAGAGGCGAAAAAAGAAGTGGGAGAAATAATTACAGAAACAAAAATGAAGGAAGGAGGAAAGAAACCGTGAGCATTTGGAAGAGGTGGGATTCAGTGTAGTTTTTCATGGGTTCATCTTTTCCAGGACCGAGGCAGGCTAATTGTATCAGTGCAAGTCTGTGCAGTTTGCTTGAAGCTGTTGAGCGAGGCCAGGGATGTCATGGATAGCAGAGTTGGTGTAACCTGGCACGGAGGAGGTGAATTGCACCTCCTTTGCACTCAGGAACTGACGGCAGCCCTGCGTGTTGGCAGCTGCCTCCGTTTTCCGTCACAGAATGGCTGAGCCCTGCTCAGCACAGGTCTGTGTGTGCTGGGGGAGCAGGGTGCAAACGAAGGTGAAGGAGAGAAAGGGTTTGTGGGCTGAGGCTCTTGTGCCCATTAGTGAGAGGAACGTGGGAAGAAAGCGCAGCTGCCCTGGGAGAAATACTGGGGCCCACTAATTCATCCAGCTTAGAAATATGACAGAAGGCAGAGAAATGGTCCCCGTCTCACGTGCCTGACATGAGCTGTTTGAAGTAACTGTGATGCCAACCACCTCCCATCCCTGTGTTCCCCAAATTCCTGCCTTTATTCCTGCAGGTTAGAATTTGCCACTTTCTGGCATCCCCCATGCTCGTGCCTGGAGTTACCTTGATTTCTTAAGGGGTTGGGGGATGATCAACATGAGTAAAGGTGGTGGAAACAGAAGATGGTGTGTCAGGGCATGAGGAGGTGAACCCGCACTCCTGGCTCTGTTGCTCATGAGTCGTGCTGGCCTGGATAGGACATTCTAGGGTAGGACTCATCTCACCTAATTTTAGTTGTCTTAAGCAAAGTGTCCAGACTAAACTAATTGTCTAGGTTTCCTTTCTTGTTGACAGAGAAGGGTAAGGAGGACCATGTATCCCACCTAATTAAGATGGGAGAAATTCCATTCTGGCAAGGAGTTTCTTTCTCCATTGAATATAAAGTGAACTTAAACAATTAGTTTGGACTCAGTCTCTACCTTTTAGAGGCTTAAAATTATGGGGCGTGATTTCCCCCTCATTCTCTTCTCCCTGCTCCCATTCTGGCTTTTATTTCCATACGTAGTCTAATCCAGCAGGCAGAGGAAATTCAGCAGGTCTCACAGAGGCAATACTGGCAGTATAAAATCAATGTCTCTCACTCCAGCTTGCCCAGGCTGGCTCTATGCTTATCCACTGTTGAGGTAATACAACCTTTGGCTGTGATCTGGTCATTTCTCCCTAGCTTTGCTGGAGTGAGCCCAACATAGGGATTCTTGGGCATCTCCCAAAAAGCCTTTGTTGACTTTGTGTCCTGGCTACAGTGCAAGGAGAAATGATGTGGAATGTATCGGTGCTGGTGTCACATGTGACATATTTAAGAGTGTCCTTAATTAGAAATTTTTGGGGGTTTACACCTTACACAGCTGGTTCTGTTGTCTGGGTCCTCCTGCATGTATGATCCTTGCATGCTGGCCACATGAGTCATTCTGCAGCAGGGCTGCCTCAGACTCATGTCTGGGGCATGGATTTCAAAAGCACTCAAGTGACCAAACTTAATGATTTTCAGCTGACTCCTAGTACTGTCCTAAACATGGAATTCCTACCCATAAACCACTGTGCTGCCCACACTCTCCCCCCTCTTTCCCAGGCTCTGTCGTGTGCATGGAAGCACGTTCTTCTCTGCTGACCCTGCTACAAGGGAGAGTGCTCTGGCAGATAGGTGAGGTGGGTAGTTGGGCGCAGTAAGATTCACCAGAGGAGCCTGTAGGCTGTCTCTCTTGCACGTGCTTGTGCACGTTGTCTCGGAACATTCGTGGGCATCATCAGTGTATGTGTTTTTCCACTGTAGAAGTTGTTGTGTTGTTAAGTGATTACTTTATTCCTCCGTAGAGATGGCTCCATCTGTGGTGGAAGGAAATTATTTGCTAAACTCTGCTAAGGTCTTTGTATAAATTTAATAATAAATAATAACTTATGCGCAGAACAGAGGGGATAGAAGAGATAATTTGTCACCAAAATATTTAAAGTATATTTTGAGTGCTAAATTTCAGCATCAAGAAGAATATATGAAGTGTACGCAGAGAGATTGCCTCATTCATGGACATGGTGAAGGAGGACATCCCTGTTCTCTCTGTCCTGTTGCTGCTTGGGATGCCAGAAGAGGACAAGATTTATAAGAACTTGAGTTCTTAGGGGAACTTCTCACCCAGTAGCTCCCTGGGGCTTTAGCTGAACTGTGGGATCTTCAGTGTTTCCCAACTCTCGTGTCGAGGACCGTCTCCTCTCTTCCCAGACGTGAGATGTGACTGCACCATTTCTGTTTTCTCCCCTCCCACGCTCTGGTTTCCGTAGGAAGGAATCCCGGGCATGTGAGTCAGGGAGCTGTAGCGTGCTCTGGTCGTGTCACCAGCCCGAATGATTCAGGACTGAGACTGCAGAACACACCTGCCCCATGATTTTCATACGGCCCTTGGGATACTCAAAGCCACATTTTCTCAACATGCCAAGTTCTTGAGAAAATCTAACCACTTGTTTTGGTGCATATATAGAAACTTAACCCTTAAGAACAGAAATCAAATCTATGAGGTGCATCAGGGAAGTGAGTCTGCTGTCCCCCTCCTAGTGCTCCCCCACCTTTATAGAGATCACTAACAAATGACTGGACCGTGGTGTCCCTTCATCCCTATGTTGCAGTGATTGTTTGCACCGTTTTCTCTCAGCTTCTGTTTCTTTCTCTCCTTCTGATTTTTCCCCCATGTGAGAGTACTGGCGCCTACAATGGAAGGTCACCAGTGAGGTTAGTCAACTGGCTCCAAGTATTAAGACTTCCTGCTCTGCTGCGAAGAGCTGCCAAGTCCCCCCTCCCCTGCTAACCACAAACCCCAGTGCCTGTTTGTCTCCCTCTCTCCCCTTCTCAGCCCTCCTCCCTACCCAGAAATTCAGATGTCTATCCAGCAGACAGAGCGGGAGGGTGAGGCACCTTCAGATGCGTTTGCGTGTGCACCGAAAGCAGCGTGGCCACAGGCTGATGTTGTCGGTGTTGCTTATCGATGTGTTTATCAGTGTTGCTGGAAGCTGAGCTATCCCCATCTGCAGCGGAGATGTCCTTCCAGAGCTTGTGGCAGGTTCCCGTGGGGTTCTGACCCCGGAGTTGGGCTGACAAAAGGCTTTTATTTCCACAGGAAAATTTCATCAAATTTTTCTACTAGCAGGCTGAGGGGATCCATGGATAGCTGGGAGGAAAAGCAGCCAAGGAGAGCATGACTTTTGTCAGCAGATGTGAATTGGCTGCACAAGGACCTGTAGCTTCCTTAGAGAAATGGTAGGGGGTTACAGATTGATGAGCTAAAAATCTCTGCCCTAGGCATGAACCTGGGGAAAGACAAGAAATCTCCTGTCCCAAGTGAAGTGATCTGGCAGCCCCAAGGCTGCCACTGTCCCCAAGGGTGGTGTGGCACTGGGTGAGCGCCTACAGTGAGAACTGCCTTTCATCTGAGGGTGTGGGGAGGGAGCAGGATACAAGAGCAACTTTGTTTACAGGAATGGAGCCTTAACCAGAAGAGACAGATAGAACAGGGTCCTGTGAGGAGGAGGAGAAGAGATAAAGATGGTGGCAATGAGGGGAAGATGGGATGGCTGGTAGCTGTTTTTGTAAAAACCAAGGAGGTGTGGGGATACTGCTCCAAAAAGAACCACAGAGATCAAACACAGTCAAGTGAAAGCATAATTTTCTTTAAGAATAATACAAAAGCTCTGCATACTAATCATACAACAGAATGAGGAAAAATTGCTTCCTCCACCCTAATATGTGCTGAGGTAAGGTTAAAACCACAGCTCCTGGGGCAGGAGGCTGCCAGCATTGCACACGCAGCTTTGGGCTCCTGTAACACCATGAGCACACAAGCGTGTGCCTCCTGTTCCTCCATTCTTGGGAGCACATGGGGTACCCCATCCTGCTCTCAAACTAGAACAGAAGCAGCTGATTTGGAAGAACTGATTTTAGTCCTTCCAGCCCCTTCAGCTCCTTCTCTTTGCCCATAACTCTTTCTTAAAGATCACTTAGGAGACTTCTACTCTTGAGCAAGGCTGCTAGGAACACCAGCCACAAGCTCTTTGTTTTCTTCCTAGGAACTTTGAGGCTGCAGTAAACATATCTTGTGGGATTCTGTGTGAGCATTGCATCTGGATTTGTCCCACTCTCTGCCAATTTATGCTAAACTGAGACCACAGAGACCTCATTTATTTTCTCCGTTTGTGTAGGTGTAAAGGTATTTGAGTTCTCCATAAACATGGGTATTTATTAATTTAGATTTCAGTTTAATTTTCTTTAAGATGACTTCATTACCAGTGAGAAAGCCAAAGCCTCACTATTAAAAATTGAAGTCTGGTTTTTGTATTGTTGTTTTTTTCCTAAATGAATCAAGCCTTAAATTAACTAATTTCTAATTATGGTCTTGGTGTTGGTCCTTCAGGCCGCCACCACCAGCATGTTAGCAGATCTGTGTTCTGGGGACTCACAGCCAGATGTCGACAAGGAAGATAAAAAAAGCATTGAAGCAGGAGGACTGGGGGGCAGCTATTGCCTTATTTGATGGCACCCTGTGTTAGCTGCTCCTTTAGTTGTTAGGGCTATCACTTTCCATCGCCGTGGCTAAGGGGTAAAGTCAAACAAATGAGAGGGACAGAGGTTACATACGTGAGCTGCAAGGATGTCCTCATTTTTATGCTGGGTAGAAAATCAGATGAAGTGTATTTGCTCCTGCCCTGTGGCTAAGAGCAACAAAAGAAAAGAGCAGGGGATTTATCTCGCTACAGTCTAATATTCCTTTGGCTGCAGCAAAGGCTGCAGCACTTCCCGACTATCGGCTGGCGCTTTCACTCACACACATCTGTGATTGATGGGCAGAGAGTATAAACACCTCATTAGTGCTATAATTCACTGGTTAGGGCTCAGACTGTGCTGTGGGAGGGGAGGAGAAAAAAAAGAGTTGAGAAAGTTTAATAACGAAAAAAAAAAATGGAAGAAGGAGAAGAACGGATGTAAAGGCCACACAAATCATTCCAGGGAGTTATCTGACCTGCTTTGAAAACTTTAATTGCTGATAATGGACAACCTGTTGGGTGGTATTTTATTAACACTAATAGATTTTTACGGGATATTTCTCACATTGCTCTCCCAGAGCCTGAAGAATACATTAAATATTAAAAGTTAATGCTCTTGGTTGCTGTTTCAAGGATGCCCCGCTGATAACGAGCTTTCCCGCAAGTTAGAAACCAGGAGAAAACATGAGCTGCTTTTGCCACTGACGGCCTCTGCAATAGTAATGAGGAGAATACTTGAATCTTGTGTGCACCTTACAGCTGAGGTTCTTGAAGTCCGGCCTAAATGCTGTGTAATGGCAGCACTAAGCCCAGAGGTGGTAGGTATATTGAATACTGAGTCACAGATGTGCAAGAGCTGGGTTCCCAAGTCCCACGCTGAAAGCAAATGCTCCCAACCCCTGCATGCTGCTTTACATTTCAGTTATTCAAAGCAGAGGCCTGAACTGACAACCCATACCTGTTGGTGGGGTACATCTGGAATGGATGTGCTATAATATTTTTCATTAATATACCTAATGCTTTCTAAAAGTGTTGCTTCCACATTCATTTGTTACAGCAATTACTCAGCTACCTGGAACAGAAATGGAAGCATCTCAGGAAAGAGCTGCAGGAGCCTCCGAGAATGTGAGCAGCGAGGGGTTTTCTGAAGGAGGCTCTTGGCATCCCAAAGTCCTACACACAGCAGAGAACCCTCAAAGTATGGAAAAAAATGGTCAGTTCTGTACTGCAAAGCGATTGGATTCAGGCAGCCAAAAAAGGAAAAAAAAAATAATCCCAACACAGGGAAGTTTGCTGGAGGGAAAGTAAATTTGAAACAGTATAAGCAGTGACCAGCTATGTGGTGAGTCAGAGTGAGGTCTTGCATTAGAATTGAAAAGTCATAATACACATTTCTGCTCGCAGGTGAAACCTGGACTTCCCTTTAGTGCCTTCTTAGGACGCACCAGCCCCGTCAGCAGTTGTGGCCTGGACCTAGAAAGCAAGCTCTGTTATGCCCTGCCTCAGTTAGTTGCCCGTGGCGGCCCGTCTCTTTTTGTGTCGTGCCATCTTCACTTGTGGCAGCAATGGCCTTGTTTTTGGATCTCATTCTGACCACTGTTTATGCAGCCACCTTCTTGTGCCAAACCAAGCTGGACTGGGTGGCCACATCCACGCTCTCTGGAACAGCCCTGGTACAATCTTGGTGAGTAACGCTGCTTTCCAAGCCTGCTTGGCTGGAAAGCAGCTTCCCAGGCTTTTCTGTGCAGGCAGTCAACTAGATCTTGCCAGGAGCTGTATTCCAGCTACCTGGCCTGTCTGTAGGCAGTCTGCAAGAACATGAATTTCTATACTTACTTTCTCTGTTTGTAGTCATGCCGTGAACACTTTGGGCAGGATTGTCCTTGTTTTGCAACTCTTCTTGCCGTTCTGTATTTCTGTGGGTTTTTCAGGTTAAGCAAAGGGTTCAGCTGCTTCGGGGTGTTGCAGAGAGAAGTGCAGGGACTCCAGTTTGGTTTCCTAAGTCTGGCTTTAATAACTGAGCTCTCATCTTTGCAACCTGAACATGAGCTGCTGGAGTTGTCTTCTCTTATATGTAGGCCTGGCTTGGGTCAGATCTGTGCGCTGCAGGTTTCAGAGTTGGCTAAGGAACATTTCACTAACCCTGTCTAGACCAGAGAGTGTTACGCTTCAAGGAACGGACACAAGCTCGCCTGCATGAGTTGGTTTAGATCCATCGTTTCTTTCCCTAGAATGGTCCACAAGGAATCTTCCAGCTCAAATCCAAATATGTAGACGGTTACTTAGTAGAAGCTTTTTGTCTTCTAGTAAGTGGTGACATAGGAGCTGCAAGGTAGATATAAATAAATCTGGGAGCCTCAGTTTCTGGGAGACCTTACCTTTCAGGTCGGACAGGGTGCTGAAGCCATGATGCAGGACCTGTATCATGCTTTTCTTGTGCACAGGGCCCTTAGATTGCACGAGCTGAACCCTGTTCCGGTGGTTTAATAGTCTTTTCAGTTGCGTATCTTCCCTTTCTGAAAGAAGGATTTGAATCTGGGTCATAGCTGAATTTGGGACGAGGTTGCGTAGAGGATAATGGGAAAGAAGGGACAGGAGAGTTGGTACGGTATTGCTTTCCAAAGTGGTAGATCCTTTGGCTCAGATGCTCCAGGATGTGCTTTGTTGCTGGACTGCTGTTTAGCAATAAAATGGTCTTAGTTACTTAACGGGAATTGACTGCTTGGTCACTTCTCCTCCCGCAGCCAGCCCATCCGTTCTCCCCGTCTTCCCTCCCATCCAATAACGACAGCTTTTCCTGATTGACCCCGCAGGCTTACGAAAAACCTTTTTACTTAAACGTATATTGACCTCAGTCTTGCTGCCCAGTGAATTATGTCACAGCTGGCAATCTGAAAATCATAAATTAGGCCTCAAACCTGGGGAGCTGTCTCCTAATGATACGGATCCGAGCCTTTATCGATGGAGGCTGTACCAGGTGCCTTTGTGTCTCTGACAGCTGAGGGGCAATACTCTTTTTATGTTTTGGGTGTTTTTTTCCCTTACATCACCCTATAGGCCCTGTGATTTTTTTCTTTCCTTTGATTTTTTTTTTTTAATTATTTCCCTTCCCTGTCTGTCTTTGCACTGTGTATAAAATTTCACTCCTTGCCTTAACCTACCCTTCAAAAGGAAAGGAAGGTGTCAGATTTGTCATCTTCTTAATTCTTAGGTAGTGTTAATTTTACCAGTCTCCTTCCTCCCTTCCTATTTGATTTTATGTTGATTTTTTTATTGTTATTTTCCCTGATGCGACTGTTATGATCTGGGCAAATGAGAAATTTAATGATACTGGAAACATTTCTCCTTTACTTTCTAATGCAAAATAATTCCAATAGATTCCCTTTACATTCATCATCTTTTCCCCCATCGCTTGGGATGTATTTGCTTGTTGTCGCTTTGGTGGATGAGAGATGGGGAATGAAATGTGAAGCATCACCATAAACTAAATCAACCCTTCTGTCTCTGTACAAGTATTGATCAAGTGGGAAGGAGGGAACTCACGCCAAAGGAAGATCTGTGTTGTGCTTGACATCGATAGTTAAAATGCCATGAGTTTTCATGATTCACTCTTCTTTTTTTGGGGGGGGGAGGGGGGGGAGGCGTAGCTTGATATTCGTCTTCTAACAGATGGGAGCACGGCTCGAGTATCTCTACATCTTGTGTGGGTGGCAGGTCTAGAAAAGGCGGGATATTTTCTTGCTTTCCCACATCTCAAAATAGGGCTATATAAACAATTTTTGTCTTTATTCTATCTGTGCTGGAATACACTGTGTCCTGGCTTCAGCTGAGACTTAATTTTCTTCCCAGTAGCTGGTATGGGGCTGTGGTTTGGATTTGTGCTGGAAGCAGCGCTGATAGTGCAGAGATGTTTTTGCTGTTGTTGGGCGATGCTCACACAGAGCCAAGGACTTTGCTGCTTCTCGCACCGCCCCGCCGGCGGGATGGCTGGGGGTGCGCGGGGAGTTGGGAGGGGACAGGTAGGACAGATGAGCCAAACTGGCCAAAGGGATATTCCATACCATATGGCATCATGCTTGGTTTATAAGGGGCTGGGGGGAAGAGGAAGTGGCGGGCAGCGACGTTCGGAGTGGTGGCGTTTGTCTTCCCAAGTAACCATTACGTGGGACGGAGCCCCGCTGAACCCCTGCCTGCCGTGGGGAGCGGGGAATGAATTCCTCGTTGTGCTTTGCTTGTGCACGCGGCTTTTGCTTCACTCATTAAACTCTTGTATCTGAACCCACGAGTTTTCTCACTTTCATTCTTCTGATTCTCTCCCTCTTTCCGATGAGGAGGACTGAGTGAGTGTCTGCGTGGTGCTCAGCTCCAGGCTGGGGTAAAACTACAACACACTGATAACAAAGCTGGGGAAGGGAAAGAGCTTACTTTTTAGTTCTTTTTGAGTTAGTGGAAATATTACCTTGGTGACAGACCCATTTCGTGTTTGAGATCTCATAAGCCTGATCTGTGGCACATTCCTCCAGTGTGCCATGTGAATAGTTCAGCTCAGGAGTGTCCTGAGTTCAGGATATGTTACCTCTTTCTCTGTGTCTTGACTTACTTTAAAAAATGCAGAAAGATAAGTTTGGTGGTAGCTCCTGACACTGTGGCCAGGCCTGGCAAGGATGAAATCAGTTCATGGCTGACGAGCTCTCTTGGCTCCCAGTGTCACCAGTGAACTTGTGAGGGCCCCCGGCACCTCAAAGGTGTTCAGTGCTGTGGATGGAGATCAGGCCCTCAGATAGCACAGTGATGAAAAGCACTTTCAGAAATACTTGACACATAGACAGATAAAAGAAGATGCAGTAATAGTGTGTAGAAATAAATCCTTCTCTTTCTGCTTTTGATGTTCTGACTTTCTTGAATGTAAGAATTTTCTTAAGATAAGTTTCTTAAGTCATCAGTGAGCTTATGTCCTGAATTTTTAACAGCATTACAAAATGTTACCAGAAGAAATGGATTCATGCATTTATTTTAAAGACACCCAATTAGGCACTATGTTTATTGAGATTAAAGTACTCCCCCGCAATGTTTGCGATACAGCGTTTGTGGTGCTGGCATGTGCAGCACTGCCCAGAGAGCAAAACTGGCTGGGAATTCCCTCATCTGCTTTGTTACTGGGGAGGACGTAAATGCAAATGACTTAAAAGTTGGACTGATGGCAGAAAACCTGGCAGATTGTGGATTTTATTCCTCTTTTACCTAACATAAGAAGTAGGCCCAGGTATTGACATTTTTTATTTTAATGCAAGATTTTGAAGTAAATTGTGTCCCTTCAAAGAAAATATTGGCTCATAAATACTGCGAGATTAGAGGTACTGAGGCCCGATGTGGTGATGGCTCAAGGTTTATGGCATTCCTCAAGACATACAGTATAAGGTGGTCTGTGACCTGGCTTTTAAGAAGATGAAAAGGCTTGAAGCTGTTGAGAATAAGATTTTCACATCGTCCAGGGGGAGACACCAAGTCGTCAAATGGGAGGAGGCTCTTTGAAGTGTGGAGATAAGGACCTTTCTAACGTTCAGTCAGGTCTGAAAGCCGTTTCAGCCAGCAGAGGAACGTGTCGGTCAGTTGGGCTCGCTGTGCTGAGGGAGTTCATAGGAACGGACCGGCTGAGTTGATTCAGGTAAACAGCTGGCAGCGTATCGGCCAAATTGTAATCAGGACCGAGCATGAATGTTTGAAGAGGATTGAAAGGACCAGGAAAAATTAAAAATTAAGGTATCAGGGCAGGTGGGAATTATGTGTGTTAATATCTCCCTGTACTCCAGGACTAACCAGCCTGAGTCAAGCAAGGCACCTGTTCTGGGGAGTTGGAATAACAACTGTACTCCTACACCTATTATCTCAGCCTTGTATCTGAGCATGGAGGAGCAGGTGGGAATGCTCATAAAGAGCTTCTGGGTGGGAAAGGGGTGAAGAAAGACAGAAGATAGCTTCTCACCTCTGCTTTCTAGCCAAGAAGCTGTGCCAGTGCAAGGACAGGAGGGAGGAAGCAATTCACGGCTGCTGGAGGCCAGGAGTAAGTTACCACTGGTAGGAAATAGCTGTGACAGGAGCTTTTTGTGGAGAAGCTCCTGCTAAAGGCAGGGCTGTGACGTAGCACTGCTTTGCAGACTGTCCCAGAGCTCGCCATCTAGCAGAAACACTTACACGTTTGTTCATTGCCTTTTCAGATTCCCTAGGCTGGCTGGCGTCGGCAGCTGGGTTGTCATGGTGCCTTGAAAACGTACTTCTGCGCAGTATTTTTCATGTATGCAAATGCTGTTAGCACTGAAATCTTCCCAAAGAAAGGATTCTCCTGAGCTGGTAGGAATAATTTCTGGTCACATTTATAGAAGTTTAAATGGCATCTAGACAAGATAAATACCTGTTATGTTTTGTCATCTTTGTGCTGATGAACTGAGGATACATTCACTTTCAGTTTTGTGACTTTTTAAGAGAAAACAGGTAAACAAGACAAAATAAGAATTAAGTTCCATGGCAGATGCAGTTTGATACACGTGTTTCCCCTGTAACAAGCTCAGTCTTTTGACTGACAATAAAATAGTAGTTGTTCTTAGCCAACATCTTGAAAGCTGAAGGAGAAAACAGAGCAATAGGAATCATTTGGCCTTATGCTCCATGTCCAAGCACTGAATTCCCTCACAGCAACCTCATTTTTTAAAATATTGTCCTAATTATCACAGCTGATATGCATACTTTCTAGGAACTGTTGTACATAGAATTTGTCAGGAATACTTTGATAGTCTGATTCCCAGTGGAAAATGTCATTTTGGCAAAACTGCAATGGTTGAGGAAATCACAGTGACTTGGCTCTTTTTTTTTGTCTTCAGCGAAATAATAGAAGAGCTTGACCGAGTTGAAGCCATAAGTTTTATTTAGGTGTTCTTTTTCTTTCCAAATGACTTTTGGCTTTATTTGCATTTTGCTAGTAGTGTTTAGTAACATATAAGACATTTCCAACATATTCCAGTGGGTCCACAATGAAATTGTGGCAGGAATTTTGAGATTTTGGGGGTTCTTTTCCAAAGCAAAACATAAGTAAATAATGAAAATATGAAACTGTGTACCAAATACTGTACTGCCATTCTTTTCCTCATCCCAACAGTGCTGTTACGCAGGCCGAGCTGTGCATGGTTTGCAAATATTCTAGTAGTATTGCAGAAGGAGCTCCCTGTTTCTCTCAGCAAGGTTTCCTTTTCCTTTACGCCTGACTATTCAGGTTTCTTTTGTCATCCTTCTTAAAGCAGCAATTTCCCAAATACCAGAGCAGAGAGAACTATGTTGTCAACTTTCCACTCACCAGCGTAATGAATAGGATCCTGTGTTAACGGGCCCACAGGTCTGATTCAGCAAGGAAATTACTGTGTCCCTGTATCCTTCTAATTGTAGGTTTTAAAACCAAAGCATGGAGACGCACATAAATTATTACATTGTCATTTAATCTGGAGTCAGTCCAGTGTGAACCCTGAACGCCTGGAGCTGGTCCAGCTGAGTGGCAGGAACAGGGCTGAGAGTCCTAGTAAACACCACATGATTTCTGGTATTTGCAGGGCATCTGTTTTGCCTGCCCTTGCAGTACCTTCATCTGGTCTGGAGAGGATCCTGGGTGACTGGTGATTTTATTACGGCCTGGCACGTTGGAGGGTGAGCCATTCGGCTTGTCAGTGTGCTCCCAGAAGAAAAGCTTCAGTGAAAAAACCTTGCTCTGGGCTTTGAAATCTGAACTGCAGCCAATTCCAGCTGAGGGATGTGACGATCGCCTTTTGCTGTGAAGTTGCCATCTGAACAATGACACTGTTGTGTGGTTTGAAACGACAACAAGCAATGAAAAGGATAAATGTGTGTCGTATGTGTGACTGGGTAGATACCAGTTAGAAAGCAATCCAAGCCCTTGGCTTTTCCTTAAAAGGTGCACCTCAAAATCCACATGTAGAGTTGTTTCAAGGGGACACATATGCATCCCAAGTTTTCTTACAAGCTCTATTTTGCTGGACCATCTGGTCATGCTTCTGCTTCTTTGAAAGCTATGTCTTATTAAGTAGTCCTGGGAACCCAAGAAGAAAAGTTACAGGAGGGGAACAGGGAGGGAGATTTCTAAGAGATGTACTTTTTCTTAAGAAAATAATAGTCTAAGAGGAGATCACAGCTTGTAACAACCAGTGAGATTCTGCTGCTAGTATTCACTGCAAAATTCTTTTCAGGGCTACGCTTCACAACCCAGAATCCAGCTGCATCGTGCATACGCTGCGCAGCTCTCCTAAAGTCAAATGGGCCTCGGCACAGGGGTGACTATTGTTGTATATTCATCCAAATTACAGCACCCCATCTTTTGTTCTCAATGTGTTGGGACCAACACCTCATCTCTTATTATTTGCCACTCCTGTAAGACCCCAGCTGAAGTTGCTGCACTAGGGCTTACCTAGTTCCTTCTGTGAAATGCTTGAATAAACAAGGTAGTGGATGGTGAGGGGGAGAGAAGGGGCGAGAGAGACTTGTAGCTGTGGTGTCTCTTTTGCAGGTGGGGAGCTGAGGCCTGGAAACTGAGCGGTTTGCCCTGAACCTAAAAAAGAGGTGGTGGCAGAATCAGGACAGCAACTCAATTCTTCTCCATTCAAGACAGAAACACCCTTTTTGGCCACTACTTTCTGTGACAGGTGAAATACCTAGCCTGAAGGCTGGCTGAGAAATGGCTGTTCTGAAGATCAGTAGTATTTATGAAAGAAGCCCATTGTCCGTGGTTTTGCTATAGTCGTGTTGGAGGATGAAGACTTCTGTTTTCCCACCCAGGAACTTCAGTGCACCTCAGACATCTCAGATTTACTATTTATGAGTTTTTTCTTGGATTCTTCCTGCAGGTCCAACCACAGATACTGCTCCAATGAGCTGAAATCCTGGGAGTGTCTGAAGCATTGAAATCCCATGAGGACAAAACTATGGGCTGGACAAAGAGGGCATATCCAGGCATGCCAAAGACAAATAATTCTCCAACAGAATTAGACCGTTACCCAAACTTTCACTTACAGATTTAGAGTAACCCTGGCTTTTGGGCACCCCACCTGAGATGCGTTAGGGTTGATCCTCAGGATTCCCAAGGGAGATGGGCATCTAAGGCTTTTTTGGGGGTCTGGATGTTCTGAAATCTGTGGCCTTATAGTGGACCTCGTATTGTCACCTTATCCTGTGAAAAGCAAGTTGACTGTCAAAGCCCAACAGTCCTTTGAATTTATCTAAGAATGGGCCTTACATGGAGAGTGAGAAAATCCACAGTTACGTCTGTGTTCTCATAAGGACAGAAATCCTTTAAATGTGGAGACAGGGAAATATAACTAGTGAAAATGGTTGGGTTACTTTAGAGCCAGGTTAAACCAAAACTACCAGCACGGGGTTGCTTACATCTCCCTATGGACACAGATTTTGGATGCAGTGAACCAGCACCTACTTGGGGTGACAGCTTGGTGTAACCCATTGGTGACCAGAGGTAGAAATAGAGCAAAAGTAGTACTTCGTGTTTTTCCAAAAGAAAAAGAAACCATTCAGATAAACAAATGTGTCACCCCAGACATGAAGACATCAGCTTCTCTTCTTCACTCAGCTGTACATTTATTGTGTGGATGTGGCAAGCCGCTTTACTAATCCTTTATGTAACAGGCTACGGATATTTTCATCTGCCCAACACTGCGGTGTTGTAAGAAGCAGTACAAATGCTGTTTGCTATTTACTAGTAAAGAGTGCAGTGAAAAAGCTAGTGTTGCAAGATGAAGCGTCGCTGTCAAGGCTACACCTTGTTCCAAGAGGCTGTCCATACCCATTTCCCATGGGTTGGGGGTATGCTATTGCAATTCTTCATGAGATCTTTCTTACACAAGCTACAGACCTTGTAACATCTTTCATTCCCTTTGCCCAGACTAAGAGCAGATGTTGGGAGAGGATCCAGGCCTGTGTATTACACTTAGAAGAGGCCATATGTATAAATCCCCCTTCTTTCTACAGCTGTAATATATGGTGTATGCACCTTATTATCAGAGAGAGATCCAGGGTACAGGGCAAAGTGTAGGGTAACCAGAATAACGCAGGGTCTTGGGAGATTTCTCATTGTTCAGAAAAGCTGAAAGAATTTTATGTGGAAAGCCAAGCTTGGGAGGAAAAGGACAGGGGTGAGGAAGGAGGAACCACTTTATGTATAAAAATGTCTGAAGGGAATAGGGAAGCGAGAGGTTTCAGGGCTATATGAGCTAGTGTCATATGCAAGGATAAGAGAGCCTTGATTTAGGCTAGAGATGAGCCAACAGGCAAGGAATTCGCTCCAGACAAAGTCCTCCGTAGATCCTGCGTGCTACTATAGCTAACAATCATGTCAATAGGGTTTAAAAGGTGCTTCAGAGGAATTGGGAAGCAAAGACAAATAAGGTGGGTGGCTGAGGGAGGAATGGAAAGTCCAGTGGTTACTGAGTGAGGCTTGAGTGTGATGAAAATCCTGGCAGTGCTCCAGTAGAAGATTTCCTATCACATTAATTATATTGCAACAGGCTCCAGGGCTTTCTGTGATACAGACTTTGTATATCAAAAATGCTATACAGACATGGGGGGGTGGTAATAAGATAAGCTTGCTTCATCGTCTCCAAGCCTTCCTCTAGGATGCCTTCAGAGATGAAGCCTGAGACTCCTCGGTGCTGTTCCTTTTGTGCACGTGGGCAGAAAGCGAGTGATTTATGGGGAACGAGGAATAATCAGCTGCTGGAAATGTCATGTTTCTCTCAAAATTTAACTCCATCCCTTTTCTTTTTGTTGAAATACATATGCTCTGGGATGGCTTTTTTGTGACACTAAAAGGTGCTATTTGAAGAGCATTTCTTGCTTTCAAAATATGGTTACCTAACCCTAGATGAAGATCCCGGGAATATTGTGATACTGTCACTGTTTGTTGTGGGCAGAACTCTTTGGCAGGTATCTGTTCAAACCAGTAGGAATGGCAGGTGCCACTAGTGATAAGGGCTTGCTACCACCTGGGACCCCAAAACCTAGAGAGAATAGGCAGCAGCATCTATCAGATTTAATCCTTTGCCCTGATTTGCATTAAACCCCAAGTACCTCCTGTTTTCATTTCTTCTGTCCTAGCCAAAAGCATTGGCCTGAAATTCCTCCCAGGGACTGTCACCAGCTATCTCCTGTATTCTTGTGGACCTTGTTTTCCTTGTGGGTAGTGCTGTCAGCTAGCCTAAGGGATGCTGATGTAAATGGGAATAGTAGCCTTCACTCCTTGCTTTTGCAATGGCTAATGTGCTGTTTTCAGTTCTCCTCCTAGCCTTGGGAAAGGGACTGAGGTGAAGGCTCCTTTTTTTTTCCCTTCGTTTTTCCCCTCCAACTGGGTGCATTGGGTGGCAAATTCCCTTGCAACCATGAAAGGATAGACAATCAGCATGAGGGAAGTGTGGCCTGGGAAAGAAGTAGCAGCAGAACCATACCATGCTGAACATCAGGGAAACAAAAACGAAGGTCAGAAAACACAGACCAAAAAAAAAGGAGAAGGAAAGAGGAAGCAGCTGCCTCAGCATGGTATCGTAGTGGAGGAGGAGAGTGTGATGCTGCTTTTTCCAGTCCTGACTGTGCCACAGTGGCTTTCTGTCACCTGGATATGAGGTAGATGAGGTAGAGTGTCTCCAAATAATGCCTGAGAAGCCTTGCTGGTTTTCTGTAATGGGGAAAGATAGGGGTGTAACAGCCACCCTTCTCTGGAAAAGGGTGTAATGAATGTCTGTAAGCCAGGGCTGCCTTAGACCTAGGATGTGAAGATTCTAAGGCCTGGTTTTTACTAAGACAGTTGGGGTAGGAACGAAGTTGGGTTTTATGTCTCCTTTATCACTGAAGTGGAGGTGTAAGTTGAGGAGGACAGAAAACCACCGGAGCCCTGTTCATAGCGATCACACCACTATTGTTTCCCGTTGTGCTAGAAGGGAAGACTAAAGCTTTGTGCTGGCCAAGGAACTCCTTAAATCAAGAAATAGTATTATGAGGCCAATTCCAGATACTTTTTTTTCTAACCAAAAGTGCATGAAAGAGATGAGAATCGGGTCCATTGAGGAGTACCCCACCTGCTCCTCCCAGCCTTGTGACACTGTAAAGATACGGAGCATCCTCTGCCTCTAGTGTGGCCAAAGCAGAGTTAAGCCTCCTTGTCCCTCTCTCCCCCCAAAAAAGTGCATTATGGGATTCTCTCTCCTGCCTCTCCCTCCTCTCTCCAGAGCTGTGTGTTTGAAATGATATCTATTTCTCTTTGTGACAGCACACCGTGACTGCTGCCTTGACATTCTCCCAAGCTGACATCCCGACCGGTATGACACTGATGCCTTTGGGCAGAAATCAGAGCCGGTTTGCTACATGCCTCTGTGTAGCCACGATGCCTGTAGCGCCTCGGAGAGCCCCCAGTGCCCTGTTGGGGAAATGGAGCGAGCACGTGGGCCCCAAATGAACTCCAAGAAGAGAGCAGGCATTATCTGCAGAGATCCTGCTACCCATTTCCAGTTTTAAGTGTTCACATTGACATGGTTTTTTCCTTCTTTTTTTTTTTTTTTCTCCTTTTCTCTCCCTTCTTCCCATGCCTGTGAAGGGGTTGGTTTCCTGTTTCTCCCCCAGTTGCAGAGTCCTTGGGGAGCTGGGCTTTCGTGAGCTGGAAAAAAAGCGCACAAGCATCTGATCAGCCCTTATTAGTGTTGAGAAAGATCTAATAGTTCCTGGCTTCTGGGACCATTACCTGTCATTTAGTTTTATTAAGTCAGTGATGAGAAAATTTAAAATTAAAGGCTTTGTAAATTGGATTCTAGTTTGAAAGGGAGGCACCTACCAGGAAGTTAGCGCCGAAGCTTGCAGATGGGCCGCTGGGAACAATACCAGACTTGAGCATTTATCTTCAGCTGCTTTGACAAAGATCCTGTGCCAGGGTGTGGCAAGGAGGTAGTTTGTAGCAAAGCCTTGGGATATCCAGAAATCTTCAGCTATGAGAACCATATAATCCTTCTTTTGCCAGGCTACTCACTTTCAGACCTCCAGCTACTGTCCAAGAGGAAGGATGGTCTTCTGTTTGAGCTGTTAACCCACTGCTGTGAGTTCTGATTCAGCTGAAATGACAGCAGGCAAGTTATTTCATCTCCTCATGATTCATTTCCTGATTTACAAGGAGGAGGAGCCAGTGTTAGTGTTGATACTTCTTTTTCTTACCTGTTGGCTGGCTTAGGTAGTCAGTTCTTTGGGACAGGTACTGCCCTTAACTCTTGTGCTTAGAGCAAAAGTTCTAACTCTTTTGAGTCTTCAAGGGGAAAATAAAGACTTTTGTTAAGTCCATAACAGAAAACAAGCAAAACGGATGAGCCACGTAATTGAGAAAAACATCTAATTCTTAGGGGTTGTAACATTGGAGTATTCTCTGCTTTTGAGATGTATCTTTGAACTAGCCACCCAAACGTACTTGCGACTGAAAAACCCCGATTGCAATAAAGCAATCCAGCTAACTAATGCTGGTGTGACAAGGGAAGCTTAGGGCCCGATCACAACAAAGAGCTGCTGTCACTTCTGTTTTCTCAGTTGAATAAAAATCTCATGGTGACATTGCTCTGATGAGAAGCAGCATGAACTAGTGGTTAGAAGAACAGTCTGTGAATCAGAATTCTTGGTTATTGTGTCTCAGTTTGGTTTTGACCTGAGTGACGTGGGAGAAGTCACCTGAGGTCAGTATTTTAAGGTTGACTCCTTCCTATCTGTGTGTAGTTAAATACACAAATTGTGCTTACACGGCTTTACGTGAAGATTTAAGGTTCACACTTTGCCTCTGAAAGGCAGGGTACAGTACTTCACCAAAGCACAGGGCTTATGCAGTTAATAATAGACTGTGAAATCGTTTATTTCCCGAAGGCAGAATGTACAAGGATGAAACAGAGATTCCCTTTAAATTCATGGTTTCTTGGAAAAGTTTACCTCCAGTTCTCCCCACACAGCATGACATTTTTCTTCTCCCTGAGCTTTGCCATTTTTATCTGGATGTATGAGAGGTAAATTTGTAAACCCTTCAGGCTGGAAGAGATGCCCTCTGACCATCCACTCCAACACGCATATAGCCAAGCTTCAGATGTGCATCCTCACTTTAAGGAAGGTTCTCCTCTATTTAAAGAACCAGGACTGAGGGCAAAGTCTCACACCATACAAATTCACCATGAAAGACAGTTCTTTCACCTTCTTTCTCCAGAGAGCTTCCAAACCACACAGGCAGGAGGTGGGATAATATACCCAGAGGAAACAGAGACATAGAGAGACAGATAAGGAGCAGCAGTACTCATGCAGAGAGTAGGCACTGCGGGCAGCCTTGGACCCAGAATTCCTGCGAAGTGAGACTAAGCACGTGTTCACTCCAGGCCATTCGTCCTGTCTCTCTGTAAGGATAGCACTTCCTTGACTTCAGCTACTCACCACCTTGCTTTGAAGGAGGAGTGATGCCTCTCCCAAGTTTCTCTGCTAGCATCATGAGAGAACTGATCCATGAGCTATTCAGTGGTTACTTATATCATTCTTGTGTTTCCAGCCATGTGACTTAACCGCAAGGCTTTCAAAAGGTAATCTGGGGAGATTTTATCAAATGTAAAATGTTCCTAGACATTACTGGAGCCATGATGTAATGAACCAAGGTTTTGTTCTTTAAATTCCACTTTGCTGAAAAACCACAGGCCCCAAAAAATTGTTCCAGAGAAGCTGAGGAGTTTTAAGAAGAAGGCTGAGATCCTGTGCTGGGCTGAGCTATTCTGTACTAGGAGAAAGGGTTTCCAACTAAGTCCCGCGTCGCTGGCTTGGTAAGGTCCAAACGGAGCCTCTGATACAGACAACAGCCTCTTCACAAGCACCACTCCCTTGTTTCTGCCACTGTGATGGGAGGTGTTGCCAAAGGAGAAGGCAGCACAGCCAGGCCTGCGTTGTACCTCACTACTCCGAGTCTGTTGTGTGTTTGGCACTTTGGTATTTGTTGCAGCTGTGGCTGTTGCTATTTTTGTGAAGACAATTCCAGCCCGAAATCTTACCTCAAAGTATTATCCATGCTGGAGGTGTGAACCTACTTTGCAGTATCTTCGTGCTTTGAAAGACCTTTAAAACCCTTTTCAGAGGGACAATGATTCCTGAGTCTGTGAAAGTCTTCCTGGCATATTTATATCTGCCAGACCAGGATGAGACTGTCCATGCTTTGATGCTTGGATTTCAGTACCTGTTGAAATCCCCTGAACAAATGGTGCTATTAATTACAAGGCCTGGCTTTGATGAATGATGCATAGGGGACAACATTTCATTTTGTCTAGGGGGAGGTAAGCAGGACAGGGCGTTTCTGAGTGTTCAGTGATGCAGGAGAGGTCCTGGGTGTTGCCTGATCAAGGGGAAGTTGCTTCCTCTCTCTGGAGTGCTGTAAAGTCAGTGTCAAGTCACTGTGGCATCTGGGTTATGTCACCTTCTGATGGGGCTACCTCTTTATACGTCAGATTTGCTCAGACAGAAACCAATTCAGCCCTTTGCCTAAAAAACTGTTAGAATTACTCCAAGGGTTACAAATAGCTTTGTCCTAAATGGCTTCTGCCTGCCCAAGGGACTGCCCCATCCCCAGGCCATTTTAACACCAGAGCAATGAGTTTGGGGATCAGATCCATGAGACGGGGGAAGGCTGTGGGGTGTTCTCACGGAGGGCCCCAGGATCTTACTACCATTTCTTTCCCCACATCCTTTCAAAACTCCCAAATCAGTGAACAGAAGTCTTGCAAAAGCTGGTTATAAGAAAGGCTTGTTCCTGAAGTGGTAAAAAAAAAGCTTTTTCCACAGCTTTGATTTAGTAGCTTTTAGCTATTAAAGTTAATTTATTTGTGTGTATCATTGTGTTTTGGCACTAGGAGCTCATTTTTATTCCAAAAAGTTGAATTAATTTTTGAGGCACCTGAAACTTTTGGTCTGTACACGCCTTGTCATTTCAGTCTAATTAATTACAGCCATCTGAGAACATCTCTAGCTGATTTTCACAAAGGAGTTTCTGGACAGGGGAATGCAGTGTTAGAAAACTTCTCTTCTGGGACAAGAAGGCTGCTCTCGATCGCAGGACTAGGTAGTAAGTTTGTGAGATGTCAGCTGATGTGACTGGTGGAAAATGAGACCATTCAAAAGCGAGAGGAAGAGAAGTCAGAAGACAGTGCCATTGAAACTAAGGGTAACAGGAGGAGAGTATTCACTCCTTATCATAGAATCACAGAATCTTTAAGGTTGGAAAAGACCTATGGGATCATCAAGTCCAACTGTCAACCCAACCCCACCAGGTCTACTAAGCTGTGTCCCAAAGTGCCATGTGTACACGCTTTTTGAACCCCTCCAGGGATGGTGACCCCCCTACCTCCCTGGGCAGCCTGTTCCAATGTCTGATCGATCTTTCAGTGAAGAAATTTTTCCTAATATCCAATCTGATTTGTAGCTTGTCCTCCTGGAAGCATTCCGGTTTGTATACATGATGAAATTACTTGCAAGTAGTGTGAAACTCTGGGCACCCCACATTACACATAGTAACCCTAAAAATGAGACATGGAATAGTGGCAGAAGAAATTCCATGCAGGTCCTGAGAACATACTCGTTCTGAAACTCTTATCTTCTTTTTGTGAGAAATTTCAGTTTAACTTAACTGACCTTTCCCAGTGAAATCGCACTGAAAAAATTCCCAAACAACTCTCATAAGGAGGTTGTGGAGTCCGGAGGACCAGAAGAACCCTTCATGTAATAAGTTTAAAACAAATAAAAGGAAATAAGTTGTGACATGAGTGGCTAAATAGATTGCAGAAGTCGTTGCCAAGGAATCCAATGGCCAAAGGCACAAATGCATTCAAAGAACATTTAGATGTGTAAATGGAGGGTGGCTCCATTGATCCCTGTGCTAGCCACCTGACGGAGGAAGTCTTCCAGCAGGTTACTGAATCATAGAAATGAAATGATAGCCGGATGTCATAGGGAAAGAGCAGTCACAGGAGGACCTGGGTTTCGTATTCTCCCTTAAGCAGTCCGCCCGTGCCTTCTGGTAGAGATCAGGTACTGAGCTAGGTTGATGTTTGGTTGGACCCAGTATGGCATTTCTTACGCTTGTTTTAACCACTTCTGTATCTTCTTGCCCTTGTGACAGTACTGGAAGATTGCCCTGGGTTTGGGGCAGTGTAGTGCGTGTGCCTGCCTTTGTGTCCTGTTTGCAGGCACTGGCGTGAGGATGTGTCTGTGATGCAGCTACATGTTAGTGGTCAGACGCCATTTCCACATACATGTAGGATTAAGAGGATCTGACCTTTGTGCCTTGTGTTTCACAGGGTGTGCCATGGCCCAAACCAGGCAGTCTTGCTTTTGTTAGTGCTTCCCTGATTCCAAAAATGCAGAGCAGGGCATAAACTCCAGAAATGGGTTTTCCAAATAGACTACAAAGCTGAGAACTAAACTCAAGTGTGAACCTCTTCCAGCTCCTCCTGCCATTTGGGCATGCTCGTGCCACGTGTCAGTACAAGCAGTTGAGACATCTGGAATGGGTTTATGTGAGTCCGTGGGGTTTAGATCATTTTGCGTGGGAAATCCCTCAGTACTTTGCTCATTTCACTGACAGGCAGCTCATGCCTCCGCATGACAAAATAGAGACAGACCCTTTGCAAAGCATAATGGAGGAGGATGTTCTGGTTGTGATCCAAAATTGTTCTCACAGTAACATCATCTGACTCAGCCCTCCAGATGGGGCAGGCTCTTATATCCAGCACAGAATATCATGCATAAACGTCTAGAAACCAGTTTTTAGTTAGTTCAGGGCAAAACCTGCTCCCATCCTCAGTTTTACCTGTGTTTAATTCCAGTGATCCAGTCTCTGCGTGGCGTTAACCATCACCACACTGGAGTCTACCCAGCTTGAGCATCTAGTGTGTACCCTTCAGCTGAAAGACACCTGACTTAGGTGAGTACACACCTGCAGTCTCAGCCTAAGCAAGGCATTTAAACATATTCTTGGCTGAAACTGGGCCAAAGAGTGGGTGAAACTCGGTACTGAGGGAGCACGTGAACTGAAAAAGATTTAAAAAGTAGGTAGGGTATAAACTTGGAGCCAATGTTTACTAGGTTTTTATGTGGTTATAGGGCAGCTGTCTGACCTCCTCACCTAATTTGCAAATAATCTTGTCAGGACAAATTAGTCCATGCTGAGCCTGTGCTGTTGAGACTAGATGGTTATCAGGACCTGCACTAGTGAATGTTAAGGTAGTTCTGGTATCTCTGCAGTATAGTGGAGTCACAGTGGCTGCAGTGCGGAGATATGCTTTTGGATTAAACAAAATATACACCAAAAACTCTTCTGCAGAAACCTGGAGTTAATGGTCTTCCAGTCTGGTTTCTTTCAGGCCATTTTTGCTACAAGAGTGAGTGCTGAAAATAAAGATTTAAACTACACTTGAAACTGCAGCTCTGAACACTGTGAATTGCTTAATTCATCTTAATAGAGGTGTTTGCTCTGAACCCTAAAAGCTTTTAGTTGAGATTTAGCCTGTGGTTTGATATTACAAATTGCTTGGTGGTAACATCGGTTTAAGGCATTGTTGTCTCCTGGCCTCTCGTTCTTGTGCTTTGCTGGCAGAACTACTCCTGTGGTTGGGAACCAGCTGGGAGGAGCCATCCAACTTGGCCAAAAAAACAAAACAGAACAAAAACCAAAAAAAAAGGTTTAGTGTGTTTGTTTGTTTGTTTAAAGCAGGAGAAGTTCCTCCGTCTGGTTCAGTGCCTGGTCACACAGAGTTTTCCTGGCACAAGTGAGTGGAAAGAGCACTTTGGCTTGGAGGGGAAATGAGCAACGGAGGGTGAAAGGTGAGCAGCAATTACTGATTCTGGTAATGCCACAGTGTACTTTTTAATATCAGACCATGATCTGGAACTGATCTCAACATGTGAAAAATGCTCAAATACCTTTAAAATTGTTGGGTCTTAATCTTCGCTTTTAGGTGTCTTGGCAGACACTTCCAGTCTGTGTCCTTATCTCTCAGTCTCCAGCCGTCTTCAAAGGCTTTTCCAGCTTCTTGTGTTTTGCAAGTTCAAAAACCTGCAGCCCACTGGTATTGAAAATGTGTGAATGACCAAAATAATGGGAGTTGAATGACAGTGTACACTAAGTATCAGTTGTCACTGTAAGGATATTTCCTTCATTTCCATAGTGAGTTCATTGAGAAAGAACCTGTTTTAAGATAAATGAAAGCAGTTTCCACGGTGACTTTCTCAAATTTAGAAAATCTTGTCATTTAAATCCAGTTGGCCATGGAACATAAAGATCATTTGCTATCTACTGCATCAAACCAGCTGAGTCCAGAGGTACCATGAAGAATATGATGAGGTGCCTGGAAAAGCCAAAATAAAAGTCTATAAAAAGGACAGACTTTCAAGGCACCAGAAAGTGGGAAATTAATCTCATCCAAAGTTTGCCACCCTGCTCCCAGAAATGGAGTTGTCTGATAAATAAGTTCCCTGCAGACGCTAGATAAACAAGCAAACCCAGAACAGTGGAATACCCAAATGATTTGGTTAGAGAAATGTTTGCTTTGTTTAATGAATTATGATGGTTTTGATGAAATTTCCATTTACAAATTTGAGTTGTGCTTGACAGGAGAAAATTTGTATCTCCAAAGCCTGTGAAAAAATGTGTCTGCCTTCTGTCCGTCTGTCCCTCTGTCCGCAGAACAAAATTCAGATAGTTTCCGAACAGTGTCTGGCATGCATTGCTGAAAGTGAAACTTGAGGAAGTCTCTTTGGCTATAAATAGCCATATATCCAAATATTATGGTGCACTGACACAGCTGAAATCTCAGCCATGTCCATTGATTAACATCTCTCATTAATGGAACTGCTGGGCCCTGTAGTGTGGAGTTTGCTGCTGAGTTCAGAGGAAACTCATGGAGCAGCCCGCCTCTGTGTGTGCCAAGCTGGGCACCCCTTCTCCGTCTCTGTCCTCCCACTGCACTGCCCGATACTGCGAAAGAGAGGGAGAGGGGAATTTCTGCTTTGATTTCTTTGCAGCGACACGCAGACAGAAGCAGCTCAAGGGAATCCTGCACAGCAGAGGTTAATGTGACCCACATATAATTGTGTGAAAAGATGCCACTCTGCGCCTTTGTCAAAGAGGCTTCTTGTTACAGCCCAAGCTATCCAGTCCCCAGCCCCTTCAGCAAAGCACCGTTTTCTTGCATTAAATCACCACTGCCCTCTTGCCAGCTGCTTAGAGTTTGCACATTATACAGAGGAGATATATAAAATATATTTATATATTTTTAAAATGTGACAGATTGTCTTGTAGCATATGTAGCGTTGCCTTGAAATGAACTATGCGCATCTGATGGCCGAGCCAGCAGACCTAGTGTGCGTGTGTGTATGTGTGGTTTGTATTTTTTTCCTTCCGTTGGAAATCTGAGAGGCTGGGACACTTGAGCTTTTCATGTTGCTTCTCTCTGAAATATTCATGACGAGTTGACGACCTTGATTCTTTGATACCTGCCATTTATTTATGTGCCACTGACGATAACTGCTGCTAAGTACATATGTCAGTGACATGGTTGAGTGAGTTGCATGATAAGGAGAGGGAGGGCATCTGAGGGATGTGTGTGCTGGATTAAAATTCGTTATAAACTGCGGGCATTTTAGGAGGCTGCCATGCCATCTTATTCACCCCACTTTGTTTCTCTGACTAAAGCCTGTTTTCTTTGCTTCCTCTCCAGCTTTTTCTTCCGACTTGGAAATCTGCTAGTTCGCTGCTGCTTTTCTTAAAGATGGTCACTGGCTGGTTATCAAGTGAATTGCTAATGAAATAGTCGGTTACGCTTACATTTAAAAAATGAGAGAGACCCAAGGAATTCTTCTCAAGCGAGAAACAGATCTTCACTGAAATGGACTCCAGGGAGTTGGTTAGATGATCAGGGGCATTTTGGTACTCTGTAAAGGCAAGAAAAGATGAGGGTAGAGCAAAAGAAGATAAGAAGAGTAGGTAAGCACCAGTATCACATATAACCTTGTAAATGTGAAATTTAAGCAGGCAAATCTCATTGCTTTTGAGTGATCCCATTCTTTGGAAGGATTGTAACCTGCAAGGCACCAGGCATAAGGTTTTAAGGGTGGGGGCTAAATACGTTAATAGAAAGCGTTGCAGAAATAACATCATGAAATGTATGGGGAGAGTGAAAATGAAACAAAGTCCAACATGAACCAGTCTTCATTGTGGTTGGCAAAATGTAAAGACATAGAAAATTAAAGAGAGGTTGCTGGATAAAGGAGTATGTGTGGTTTCTTTCGGCTGCGAGTTATTCCATAGGTAACTAGTGTCAGGACCTGGATTCATCCTACTTAGCTTGAGGTGTCTAGCTGAAGGGTGGGATTAGGAGCCTCGTTGTGGTGGGCTGACTTAATTGCTGTAGGTGCTTAGGCTTTCTGCAGTGGTGATCTTGGGAGCGAAGGGTGGTGCTTTTCCAACTCACATACCCTAGTTCAAACTGGGCTGTGGGTGGAAATTGGAAAGGTCAGATGGAGACAGTTGGTCCCCTACTGTCGGATGCTGAAGAAGGGACTCTGATGGGTGGGTGTAGTGACAAGAGCTTTCCTTCACCTAAACTGTGAAGTGAGGGAAGCCAGAGCAAGGGAGACAATGGAGCAGAATCTCTTCCACAGATTCTCTTCTCACCATATTTCGTACAGAAAATTGCAGCCCTGTCTCTTTTTAGGGCTATCATTTTTCTCTTTCAGAAGTCACACTAAGTGCACAACTATATTGCAGTGTACATTGTCTTGAAGATAGCTTTCCTTTGCTGTAAGAAAATATGGGGAAAAGAAAGGGGATGCAAGGATGGAATTAAAATTAAAAAGGCCTAAGAGGCAGAAGCGTATGCTTCTTGAACCACAGCCCTTCTAGAGAGGCAGGAGATAAGGTGGCTTACGGAATGCAGCTGAGTCCAGAGCGGCATTTATTTAAGATAGATATCGAACCTTGGAGTTGTGAGTGGGAGGGTTTTTTTGACAAAGGAACAGGATGTTGCCAGGAGGGAGGGAGGCTGGCTAGGATGATTTATTATAAGAGGTCAGTAGCAGGAAGTCACTAGAGATATGTGATGGTCTAAAACACGGGCCAAGGAACCCAAGTGAGGACACTGTTTTATGCTCTGCAATTCTGTCTCCTCAGAACAGGGCCAACAGAGTGACTGGGTGGTCTAATTTAGGGTCATCCTTGGTGGTCCTGCATACATGTGTTTTGGTCAGCCTCCTTGTCCGCATGTCTCCCTTTGTGCATAATGACCCATCCTGCTCTGGGGTCTGTTACGCAGGCTTGTGCCATTAAGAAAAAAATGCACTGCACTTGGAAGGGAGATTTCAGGCCTTTCCTAGGGCAAGAAGTCTTTTGATGCTTACACAGATAATTGTGCACATAGGGGCTACTGGGAGCATGAAGTAGTCATGTTTATCATTAGGCTCCTCTTCCCCTGATAGGAAGGTTCCCTGTGACACAACAAATGAGAAGACTGGCAAGAGGAGAGGAGTCACAGGCAGGAGATGACCTTTCAGGCCATAAACAGAATTGGAAAGTTCAGCTGGATGTATAGCTTTAACCAGCTGTCAATCTGAAATCTGCAGCTCCCCATCAATGTAATGGCCCATTTAATTTGGGCGGGACTACTGCAGGCATTGGTGCTTTTTGATATCGATGACCATAAATAAATTATTATTAGTCACAGCCACCTTCTGTCTAACCTACTTCTGAGTGTCATTTATGTGAATTTTGCTGTCCTGTCTTCTGACCCAGTCAAACCTGGAGTCCTCCTGTGTCAGGAAGAGTTGTCCTGAGAAGACAGATGCTGTCACAGAGAACCCTCAGGTCAAACAGGCAGGAGTGTGGAAGACAGGATTTAGGCTCCCTGGGAAATGCCCTTTGACTTCAGACGACCTTAAATGACTTGCCAAAGGTTACTGGGTACAGGACTAAGTTCATCCCTTCTCCATATGGATGGATATCTAGACAATTCTCCAATATCCCTGTTCAGCTTCCCCTTTTTTCAGACTTGGCTGTCTTGTGGGCTTTTTCAGTGCGTTCAAACCCTGCTGCTGTGCTTTGGTTTCTTTCCACAGCTATTCCAGCTGTGCCTGCTGATAATAGCTCAGATTAGATCTACACAAGGGGTAACATCTGAGCTTTTAATGCTGTCCTTTTATCTAATGTCCTCCAGCTCGTGGTCCTGTTGTCCCTGCACAGCTTGGTCTGTGGTGATGTTCACTCTCCTGCTTACACTCAGTGAATGATTTATCATGTGTTATCAGTAGGACTCTGTACAGTGTCCAGGGAAAATGTTTTCTTCCATCTGGTTCCAAGCTGGTGGAACACCCTTCCATATGGTTTTCACATGTGGTTCTCCTAGTACCTCCTTTCTATTTTTTCCTTCTGGATTCATCATTATGCAGTTTGTCTAACAAGTACACTTTGTTTCACTTTATAAATTAATCACATGCATGAATTAAAACTTCAGCAAATGTGGATGTTTCTTAAATGACAGAGGAAACCTTCACAGCTGGATGAATCTACCCTCTGGAAGAAATAGCCAGTCTCAGGACATACTGGAAATGAACTGCTACAGTGTTTCATGCCACTCTTCTGTTGGATATTAGCCGATGGCTTGTACTGGAAGAATCTTATCTTACAATGTGTGGGAAAATCTTTTAGTTCTGTTCTATATTATGAAGGTGCTGGCTGCAGTTATAGGTTCATGATGCGAGCAGGACAGAGACCACGAAAACCTCAGTTTGTGTAAATCGTCCTGAGACACAGACAGTGATTGACCATGACTTGAGATTGGGCGCTCCAAGAGACAAACAGCTTCATCTCACCAGTCTTCTGAGTGATCCAACCTGGAAAAGGGTTCCTCTGTCAGAATCACTTGCCCCTGGGTTTGCTGGTCTTTGCAGATAACTTTTCTCTGTGGTCTTTGTTGATTTTATGTTGTTAGACCTGGTAACACGCTTTTATCTTATCTCCCTTTTTCTCTTCTTTGGTCTCCGTGGTGTTTGCTATTCCAGAATAAATACGCAGGCCGCCTGCCCCTGGAGGCCAGTGCACTGTGTTCCTCCCCAGAGAGCGTGCAAATATTTGCACCACACCAGTCTCTGAGCCCCGAGACGTGAGCAGTGACACAGGGAGGTGCAGCAGAGGGCAGGGGTGGAAGGCCAGAGAGTGTGAAACTAGCACGCGGCAGCCGGGGCAGTTGGCTTGGAGCATTTAGCAAGCGATTGCCTTGTTTTCAGAGCAACAGGAAAAGGGGGGACTTGATTTTGGGGGTACACATGTGAATGTTCACACTTGTGTGAGTTCATGGTGAGGTCTGTATGTGTGGTACTGATGGACTTCGGCTAGGGAACGTATGTGTGTATCAGGTTCTCAGGAACAGCAACGGGGATGGTACTCCAAGCTAAGAGCCATTTTGTGGCTCCATCCGTCTTGCTTCCAGGCTCCTGCGTTCCAAAACAGCCCATATGGTGTGTGTGTGCACTTCTGTGTTTCTGTGTGCTTGTGACGTGTGTCTGAATTGCGAGGTTAGACGCTTTGTTTTGAGTTTTCTGCCCTTGCTGATGCACCTTGTGTCTGTTGAGGATTCAGACCTTACCCCTTCACAGAAGGGAGGATGGAAGCAGAAAAATACTCCAGATGGACAGTGTCTTTAGGCCTTTCTGTGCCGTTTAGTTTCTTGTTGGAAAGAAGCAGTCTTTCCTCGGTTTTGCAAGAGGACACTCTTCATGTGAATCCTTTTCTCCACTGCCTGTGGTGTGCTTGCGTGTTTCAGAAGCTGTTTCACCTTCAGAAAATCCTGCTTCTGAAGTGACTGGCATCTCAGAGCTGCTTCTTCTTGCAGAGTTATGTGGTACATCACCCCTACTTTATGCCCCATTCATAAGCAGAGGATCTTGCCGTGATGGTCCCTGTCCAACGAGAGATAAGCTGTTGCTAGAGCCAGTGCAGCCATCACACCATGGAACATGTTAAGCACTCATTTTGTGAACTTTTGAGGCCAATGTAAGCCAGTATTCCCACCAGAAAAAGTTATTTCTGCTTTTCCTCCTTTCTTTAGGTGCTGCTTTTCTATGTTTTCTCCTCCCTTGATAGCACAGACGTTCTTACAGCTCCATGATGAAGTCCCCAGAAATCTCAGGAAGGAATTACGGTTGAGTTTACCTTAGATCTATTCCCTAATTTGATTCACTGTGGAAAGCATGTCTGTGCAACTGTGGTGTTCGTTTGTGGTGGTGTCACTCTTCACCTGCAGGGACACGCAGGAGGAGAAGCGGGAGGGTAGGTACGACTAGTTGAGATGTGCTATTTTGCCCTTTAAGGGCACCTCCCCACTGTCTCCCTTGTTGACTCCCTGCATGTCCTCCCATCTCTCTCACCTCACCTCACTTAGCTTCTTTGATTTGGAGGCACCGCTGGGTTGGCGGGGAGGGTTTCTTTTTGTTGGTTTTGGGGGGGTTGTTGTTTGCTCACTGTTGCCTTTTTCCAGTTTGAAGTTTGCCGCCTTCTGGCCTCTGGGCCAGTGACCCTTCTGCGAGCTGTCGGGCCGCGCAGCGCACACTGTGTTATCATCAGGGAGGCTGTTTCATTTCCATCTGGGGCTTTTGGTCTGGATTGGATCCATCATGCCGGCAGGTCTGATTGATGGCCTTATTGACAATCAGGTTGACCCTTGTTCGGCAGGCTGACATGCTCCGTATTTCACGGGACGGCATTTGATGCGTATCAAAGAGGTGGTCAGGTCATCAGAACAGCCAATTAAAACAATAAAGAGGGAGGAGTGGAAGATGAGGTTTTAACTCTTTCCAGCCCATCGTAAACATCCTTATGAAGTGGAGGTATTTTGTCTGCCAAAATAGGACTGGGAGGGAGGGGAAAACAAAGGTCCATCTCTATAAAATTTATCGGTGGGAACTCTTTAAAAATTGAGTAAGCAGAGTTGAGGAAACAATTAACTGTCTATATCTTTGACAGTTATTTGGAGTCTGGAATGAGTCTGGATCAATTGCCTTTCTTTCAATTTTTTAATTATTTTTTTTCTGAACAGTGTATTGTAAAGGAGATTCTGAAATTCAGCATTGGTTAATGAATATATAATAACACTTCTCAAACTCAAACACTGCTTGGAAGACAAGAATTTTGTATTATCCCCGTTGTTACCTGAAAAAGAGGAAAGCGTTCCCGTTACAGTGCTGGTAGCTGACAGCTGGCGGAAGGTAATAAATTTAGCGGTTATTTAGCATCAGCTTCTGAATGATGGTATCAGAAGAACATGCTCTTTACATGAGGAACCTAATGAGGGAAAAGTGCTAGAGCTGGGAATTAAGAGTACCACTGGGATCATGGATAATAAAAGGTCTATCATCTGTCAATGGCTGATGTTCATACCAGCGCAGGGTCAGTCACAGTTGCTTCAATGGTAATTTGGAGGCTGTGTTTTAAGATAATGCAGCCTTTCCTAAGATGCCAGCAAAAATGCACTAGAACCCAGACTTTTCTGCCTGCCGAGCTTTAATCCACACTTGCACTGAAGTTTCCAGGTATCCATTTTAATGGAAATGCTAACAAAATAAAGCTTGGGTCAGGGTTAGGTGCAGAAAGGTTCAACACGTCCAGACTCAGTTCCTGGTTCAGACACAGAATTTCAGGGTGGCTACGTCTGTGCTGCACGTCAGGTTCCAGCCTATAACAGGGGGAACAACTACCTTGTTTTCCCAAGAATGTTAAAATCTATGAGACACAACGATGCTGAGAACTATCTTGGTGTCTGAATAAGGGAAAGGAAAAAAAATATCCCCCTAAGCCCTGCAAAAGAAATCCCTCCATGCTCGCAGCGCACGCTCCTCAAAGATCTTCACCTGCTGGTACTTGTTCAGTTTTTGCTTTAATATCATAATCTAACTAATGCAAAGGCATTGAATCCATTTTCTGTCTGTTGGGTAAATGATGGTTAAGTGTCAGGAGATTTATTTAATTGTCTAGCTATTAAAAAAAAGGTAGGTCTGCTGAGTGAAAGCTTTTATGCTTTTAAATGAGGTATTGTTCTGATCAGAGTTTAAACAGCAATGATTTCCTCAAAAATGCATTGGCAATAATCGCTGGCTTGTTTGATTGTCCACATAACTGTACCACCCTCACTGCCAAGAAACTCATCTGAACCACCAATGATAATAATAGCTATTTTTTTCCATTAAGTGTGCAGCAGATATAATATTCAGGGCCAGGAACATCTTCATTAGGCCGTACGGAAAGTGAACACGTTGTTCACAAATCAACCTCAAGAATAATGGACTAGAGAGACTTCAGAGGTGAGGGATGGAGGTTGTGGGGGTGGGAAAGGGGCTTAAAGCTTCATGAACCACATACAGAGAGGATTTTAGTGGGATACGGGCAATTGATTCCCTTAAGTGTCTTTGAAGAGGCCAGTCTAGAGGTGGAGAAACTCCAGATGAGTCGTTATAATACTGCTTAGTCTCGTCACACTGTCTCAAGGATCATTTTACTCTTTTCTATTTCTTTAATTAAAAAAGCCAAGAATACAGCGCTAATTCATCTGGCATAATCAAAAACAACAGCACAATGCTGAGAGGTTTCTGAGGCGAGTTGGTGACCTGCCGGTGAGAAAATGGCTGCCCTTCAGTTTACCTGGATGTCTCAGAGACTGCTGAAAATCCTAGATACATGCGAAATGCAAACGAGCCAAACACTATATTTATGATTATTTTTTTTTCATGGGCACTCCATTTCTCAAGGGACTGCCTTGTCCCAGACAAGCTCTTGTCCCAGAAATCCATCCTGTGCCGGGAGCGCAGCTCAGGACGAGTCTTTGCCAGAGCATTTGCTGCTCAGGGGGTGTAAGGGGCCTGGCCTCTAGAAAAACACCGGTACCCAAGGGCAGAGAGATTCTTCTCTGTCCTCCTCCGTGTCTTTCCTTTCTTAGTGCCACAGTCACTAATACATTTAGGCACCAAGAGCTACTGATTCCAGGTGTCGTGCTCGTGTAGGATTAAGGCTGACACTCGCCCTGAGACTCAAGCAGGAATATTAATTTCCCATTTCTCATTGCCACCCCCTGCCTGGGAAATCGCGGGCAGGGCCAGCAAGGAGATCCAGTTTGTCTCTCTGTCAACACACTACGCCAGCAAGAGAAGGGCTCTGTGTGAGCAGGGCTAAGCTCCTTTTCCTCCTCCTTGCCCTCGTCAGTCCTAAGTGCCATTTAGCAACGTTAGCTGCCTGCTCCTCTCGGTTGGACACCGATTACTCCCTGTTGGAGAGCTGTCAGCAAGGGGAAAGCCATACATCGCGGTGGGAAGTAATCTCGCCCGGCAGGGGGGCACCTCTTTCCAGCCAAAACAATGCAACTTTGACAGGCTTGATGTATTTATTACCTTCTCGGTGCAGAAATGCTGCCACAGCAGGCAGCAGGGTTGGGAGGGAGGATGCTACTGGTAACTTGGAAGAGAAAGCAAGTACAACGTGTCAAGGAGTTGATGGCGGGGTGCAGGAATGAGTAAAGGGAAAGGAGGGTACAAAGGACTGTTGTAAAAGTGCAGTTCCTTTTACTCAAGTGCTTAACTCATCTCCTGAACTTGAGGGCCTCAAGGGCTGAGGAAGAGCAAACAGCAGGTGAAAAAGGTTCCAGCCCAGATGGGGCACAGCCAGGCTGGGCCATGTGGGGGTGGTTGTAGAGAGCTGTTGCCTTGGTGAGGAACGTGAATTGCTGGCTCGTGTGCACCTTGTCCTTCTGGACATGGCTCCCCTTCGGTTTTATACTGTGATCTGGGAGAGTTCCGCACAACTGCTGGCTGTCAGGTGGTTTTGCCAGCCCTGTCTTGGGTCTCTGCAAGGTGCCAAAGGACATTCTGACTGTAAGGAAATGCAGTCAGGATATTTCAGGGGCAGAATTATGTTACATCTTCAGCAGCTGTGCCAGTTCGTAGGCTTCATCAGGTTTACAGTCAGCATGGTTACCTGGTTTGAACTCCTGGACTACCCAACGAGGGCAGATCAGGAGCCCGTGCTTTTGAAAGACAACCGGCTAGTCTGGTTTTTGCGTGACAGACAATTCTTTTCTTTTACTTAAGCATTCCAAGAGTGAAATCCCTTTACAGAAATCTAGAAATTTCTCTGGATGAAAGTTCCTGGGTGTGTCCAGGTGCCTTCTCTTGACTGCAATTAAGTACAAATTGCCAGGGCCTGAGAGCACCAATGGGGCTTTATTGCCCTGACCAGCCTCACCTGGAGAGCCTCTGCTCCGTGGTGCAGGAGTTGTATTTAACCTCAGTTGCTCAGCTCTGCCTGCCTTGCTAAGCCTGAGGCTATCTTTGGATTTGTTCTTTGTGGCTCACGTGGAGGATTCAAGTTCAGTAGTTGTGTGCTGGGACTTAAATCCTGTTGTTCTGCATTTGGGGTGTTAATCTGGTGCCTGCGCTGTTTTGAGAAGAGGAAAAGAAGCCACCTCTGTGCTGATAAGTGAAAAGTGAATTTGTTGTTCTCAGTCTATATGTAATAATGCAAGTGGGAAGCGTGCAAGTGACTGCAGAGTCTCCTTAAAGGATGAGAAAAACATTTCCTGTGGCGTGAGGAAAACTCACTGTGGTGTGAGATTGCTTTAATTCAACTCTACTAAGTGACTGAAATGAACTGCTGGCTTTGAGGCCACCGTAACTGTGAAGGATCTGGGAAAACAGCAGCAACCAGAAGAGATGGAAGGAAAGGTGCTATCTGCTCCTGACTGTAAGTAAGCAAACTTTATGTGCTGTTGGGAGTGTGGTATGTAGAGGCTGATGTAGGAAGAAGTGCATAGAGTGGGTAGCAGAACTGCAGGATGGTGCCCTATCAGAGGGGTGTTGGAGTTTCCTAGGTGGATTGAGCAGTGGATATGTTAAGAGCCAGCTGGCTCTTTTGAGGAACTTCTCCAGAAAAATGTTGAAGCTTGGTAGCTTGTAAGTACTGGAACCTGGTTCTGGTTGGAGCGTGGTGAATAGAAGGTGCACAGGGATCTGTTTTGTCTATGTTGAACCTTTATTTTTGTTGATTTGAAGTTGGCTGTTTGGTTTTCTGAACAAATGTGGAGCCCGTGTCTAGTGTTTTCTGGGCTGAAGAAAGGCCAGATATGCTAACACCTGTATGTTTTGCTTGAGTTCTCAAAAAATTACTTAAAAGGTGATGAGATTCTTTTGGTAGTTAACCAAATCATGCTGAGATGGAGGAGAGCTGATTATAGTCTTGCTCAGACTGAGTAAATAGCAATATTTGGACTAAAGGCTGTGGTACAGTGATCAACTGGTCTGTCTCTTTTGGGTTTTTTTAGTTTTTTCTCCTTAACTGAGCAAGTCTATTTGGTTTCAATGCTAGGATCATTATGACAATAAAAATATCACTGTTACTGTTGTAGCCAAAAGCTTTTGGTATGGGTGGCTTAGTGGATGTTATCATTCTGTGTTGTGTGACGTGAACTGTGGACTGCTATAGTGCTACTGAGTATCCTTGATTTGGAAGAGAAAGCTGTGCTTGTGTTACTAAGAGCTTTCTAGAAGCTTTTCAGCAGTTGATTTACAGTCTGTCATCAACATTGTCCATATGTGTTGTGTAAGATCTCACGTAGCTGGTCTAACACCTTTTTTGCCACACGCGCGTCTGTGTATGTTTGCCTTATTACTAATGCCCTCTGTGTGGTGAACCCTTGTGCACGATCCAGGTTTCTACACCAGCACAAAGAGGCTTCCCCAGTTACTGATGACTCTAGTTGTCGTGGCGTGCCTTGATAGCTAAAGCCTAGTAGGCCACAGTGGTCAGATGTGTTTGTGGTATAAACTCTGCAACCCCCTGTGAAGTATCTTCTTCTCTGTTTCCAACTATCCAGGGGAAACACTGTGCTGTATATCTTGGGGCTTTATATCATCTGCAGAAGCGTTCTGTTGGACAGCAGTATTGAGTTCCTCCTGGGATTTCTTCATTCAACTTTTTTTTTTTTTTGAGAGGGGGTGAAGAGCTAAAGACTGTGGTGAGGATAAAAGTGTGATATGGGTTTAGCTTAAAAAAAAAGCAAGCATTTTTAATACTTTAATTACGTTGATTACACTGAAAGGAGGGGCTAAGTGCAGTCCTTCAGGGTAGGAGAGGGTATCTGTATAGACTTCTTGTTCATAATAAAGTAGTCTTTAGGAGGAGGAAAGCTTTGCAGAGTGCCCCCAGGGTGGTGAGGTGCTGGATTACCATGCTGGTCTCCTCTGGAAGGTTGTTCCACAGCCAGACTGTTCTCACTGGAAACACTTTGTCACTCTTGTGATTTGTACTGGGCTGTGTGACCTGTGAGTGGCTGGAAGACATCTGCATTGGCAGAGCTCTTGGGGAGGGAGGCAAGGCTGCTTCAGCCTAACTAACTCCTATTCCTTTACCTTCACATCACCTTGGTTAGAGCAGAGGCCTAAGTTCAAGTAGGAGATACGCAGTGGGTTACTCCTGTAGCTGTTAAGGTATAAATTAAGGGTTTATTTCCCTCCTCCAGCCTTTCTAAGCTGTCAGCCCAGTACCGTCATAACCCCTGAAGTCAGACAAATGTAGAGTAACTCCTTGCTAAGGACAGGTCACCTTGTGCATGTTCAACCTTGACCCAGGTGTTGGCTCCATCCTGCTGTGATTCGATCCTGCTCTGATTCATTCAGGTGTAAGCCTGCCCTTCCTTACAGATCCCCGAGGACCTCTGTGCTCCGGGTGCCTGCACCATGTGCTGGTGTTAATAGCTTGTCCAGTCCTGCAGCTCCCATGACTGTGCTCGGAGTGCTCACGAGTCCGTGCTGTTGGTTTCCTGTCGTATTTCATGGCTCTTGATGGCAGCTCAGCTGAGGGGTTATGAAATTCATATCCTCTCTGCCTAGGAGAAAAAGGCAAGTGGAAGATTTAATATCCCGGAGGGTTAGTGTAGGAAGTTGTACCAGAGGGAAGAAGGTGGGGGTTAAAGCTTCAGGTCTTTCACAAATCTATGCACATCAAGGCTTCCAAAGGCTGGAAAGCGGTGAATCAAACCAGCTGAATTGCGTGTTACAGCACTTCTACTGGATTCCTTTTCCTACCAGTAATTCTAGGATTTCCCTTTGGAGTAAATGGCCTTGTTTCAGTTGCTGATGGATTTCGCTTAACAACACAGAATCCTTGGTGATCAAGACAATCTCATGCTAAAATCTGTCATCTATTTTCTGTGTTGCTTTGGGGCTGTGCATTAGGATCAGGTCTTGATATGGACAGCAAACATTGCATATTGGGATCTCCAGGGGGAGCTGCATTGGACCCTTCTAGACAATGTGTCAAATGAAAGCCTGTTCTGTGTGTTGGGCTGAAGACACAGAGATTTCCAGGTCCTCCAAAGATGAATGCTTGTGCTCAAGTAACTGCTTGCAATGGAAGGGCCCAGGGGTGTGGTTGAAGATTTGATCTGATGTTCTATGTAGCCTGTGCTCAAAAGGCAACAAATGCAGCAAATCACTGTTCTGTGCTGAAGCAAGGTGGGAGGCTGGAGTCACACAGGGCAGAGGAAAAGGAGGGCTTAAGGGTGTCTTAGTCTTAAATCTCTTTGAGTCCAGAGAAGTGGAGCAACTTTTGCAGCAAGTTATCTTGATGTGTGCTGGCAAGAAGCCTCCTTTGGGTCAGACAGGAGAGGCGACGACTTGATACTGCTTGGTGGATGTGCCAGCCAGTTTCTAGGGGAAAGGGGGAGCTCTGGGCCAGAGGCTGTGAGGGAAGAGATGAACTCATAGCAGCAGGGCTCCCCAGCCCTGGTTGTCCACATACCATGTGAGGAGGCAGGTGCTGTGTGTTAGTGGGATGCTATGGTCAGACTTGGAACAGTAAGTGTCTCTGTTCCTTCTCTAGAGGCAGTCCTTTAAAGAGGAAAAAGGTTGGTTGGTGCTTTGTTGGCTTGATGAGTTATTTCCAATAGTACTATTCCTCTGAAAACAAAACTTTACCATTTAACGTGGACTAAATCCCAGAGCTGCAGCCTGGTGTTGTGTGGCAGCGGTTGTGGTGAAGTCAGATGTCAAGGATCAGCAGAGAGGAGCTTTCGTTTAGTCACACTTTACTAAGTTTTTCTTTTCTAAAAAAAAAGTAATATTTTTAGTAATGAAACAGTAGATTAAAGATTTCTTTATTTTCTTCCTTACAATTAAAAGCTTTATCTCTATTCCAAACCCACCCAAAATCTTTCGGCACCAAATGACTTTGAAGTCCACAAAAAAGGAAAAAGAATTTTAGAAGAGATGAAAGAAATAACCGAAACACCGCAGAGATGGAAGATTTCATGCAGTGAATAGCAGCAATTTAGAGAAAGTCAACAAAACCTCCAAAACCAAAACAAAAAAATGCTGATGTTAAGATGGTAAATATTTTTGGACAAACAAACAAATTTCAGTCCAAAGAGTAACAGTTGCTGCCTGGCTCTTGGGAGCCCTTCTTTCCTTGTGGATGTGTCTGATGCAGAGCTGTCTGGTTGCTAGTTACCAGACTCTTTTTGGTGAAGCTGTTTGTTTCTGCTGCGTGGTCCTTTTTCATCTGCCCCTTCTGACATGAGACATCAGAAACAGGAGCGGAAGCTGTTCAGTCATAGTGACAGAACCCCTTTTTTTGGATGGTAAAATGTTCTGTTGGTTTCGTATATATAATCTCATGTTTGTCTCTCTGCTTGCATCCAGTGTTTTTGATGAGATAGAGCGTGAAGGGTTGCTCTGCGAGATTCCTGTCCCGTTCTGCAGGGCTTAAAGGGAAGGATCCAAAACCTCATGTGCTTACTCTGGTGAGTGAGCAAGGAATAGGTAGCTTGTTGGGAGACACTAGGGATTGTTCTGACTTGGTCTGTCTCTCACTAGTGGGAATGCTGTACGTGCACCCAGAACTGTGGTAAACTCATCAGGTAGGTGATTGAGAAAATGTAGTTGATAATCTCTACAGACAGATTTGGTTGACCCTCCATCAAGTATATCTTCTCAAAAGCATCACCAGTTAGTCTTATGAACATGATGTTGCCCTGGTTGGTGAGATGGAGCACCTGAAGCTTGTGTACATGGGCTTGATTCCCGAATCAGGCACTGGCCTGCAAAGTGGCCTCAGCCAAGTCACTTCACTGCTTTGTGCTTCATTCCCCTAGCTGCAAAATGGAGATGATAACCAGCTCGGCTTATGACAAGTGTGAAAGGAGGACTAAGCATTCTCATTTGATGTTTGTCAGGATGCAGGATGCTGACCTAGATCTGCACAATCAAACTGCATATAAGCCACATACTGTAGTTCCACAGGACAGCATCTGTGCAGATTTAGGCTGACTGGTAATTCGCTGCCATCCATGGAGGTTACAAACATCAGTAAAAGGCAAGTGGTTGGTCTGATACTCCCTATGTAAAAGGGAAGACACATGACTGTCAGGCAGTGAATTGACTGTAAGAATAAAAGGGAACTTGTAAAGTCCACATGTGTTGGTGGTGGTATGTGGCTGGTGAGGCCCTGGCACAGGGTGCCCCGAGAAGCTGTGGCTGCCCCTGGCTCCCTGGCAGTGTCCAAGGCCAGGTTGGATGGGGCTTTGGGCAGCCTGGGCTGGTGGGGGGTGTCCCTGCCCATGGCAGGGGGTGGGACTAGATGGGCTGTGAGGTCCCTTCCAACCCAAACCAGTCTGGGATTTACATTCATCCTAGGGCTGTAACATTTTTTCCATTTGGTACCATTTAAATGTCTTGTACTGTGTTGTCAAAGGGTTGTGGCAGTAGAGACTTGAAATACTGATATACATGTAAGGTCCAGTATCCTTTTATGCCCTGTGTCCTTAAAAATACTGTGAAGTCCTGTATTTCTGTGAAATGCTTTTGGTTCCTGCCCTGGCCCGGCTCAGAACAAGTTGTTTGTGTCTGGTTTGGAGTGTTACAGACTTTTTGCTCCTTTGACTTCATCTTTGAGCTTTTCCCATTCTCCCTTCTCTGCCCCCCAGGTTAGGAGGATTCCTCCCAGTTCTCAGCACAGGAACAAGGGATCTTATAAGGGTCTTTCAGAAGGACCCCATCACTCTGAGGGCACTGGCAGGAGCGCTGCTGCTGTGTCTGCGCTGGGGGGGCCAGTCCTCTGATTGCTGACAACTACCTTCTCCAGGAGGGGGATGAAATCCAAATGGCAGGGCAGGCACCTCTGAGGAGATAGCTCCTAACTGTTCCCACAGAGCTTGAAGAAAAAGATTTGACGGGTTTACAGAGGAAAATGGCTGAGAAAGGATTGATAAACACACAGAGAGATCTAACTAGTGTGTCCCATCACTCTGAATAGCTGATCATAGCGAAAGTGCTTCAGGGCTGTGTCGGGAAGGATTTGTTGATGTGAACTCGTGTCTCCCTGAGAGAATCATGCTGTTTCGGGGAAGGGACCATCCAGAGAAGGTTGTCGTGAAGAAGAATGCAACAACAGCGGGGTGGGCGTCTGTGTCAGGAGGAGTTGGCGAGATGATCACCAGTGCTTTCTGAAGGCAGAGCTGTGAGGATGCCAGCTAGGACTTGATAGCTGAGCTTCCTCGCAGCAACAGCATCGATACGAGCTTCGTTCCCCTCAGTGCGAGCGTTTGCAACGATAGGGTCTCAACGCCAGCTGGGATCCCAGGCACGGGAATGCCATGCTGCAGTTGGGAGTCTCCTGCAGGTCCCATGCTTAGGGCTACCTGAACATGACCCATCTGTGCAACAGTCAGCAGCATGAACAGTCTTAGCTTAACTGATCATACCTGAACTGTTGTAAACTACTTTGTGTAGTCCCTTCAGTGCTGGCAGCAGCTCAGGAAAGGAGAGCAAACATGCTTTCTTCAGTAACCTCTCCAGAGGTCAGTCTGCTGGGGTCATAAGCAGTCTTAAAGGCTTGGGTAGTTCTCGCTTGGAGATATTGGGGTGATGTCTGTTGCTGCGTATTCACGGTTTGTGTATCACAAACACCTGGTGTTTGAAAACTTAATGGGCTGAAGTGGGGAGTCAGTCTGAAGTCAGAGCGTGGGCGTTTGAGCGGGAGGCGTGTTGGGTGTACCCTGCCTGTGTGCTCAAATGCGTAGAGCTGCAGTAAATACTCTTTAAAAATGCTGCTTTGGCTTGTTACAGTTCACGTAAACCATTGGATGCATCAGTGGCAAAGCAGGGCACAATGTTTAGAGGGATATTTCAAAGATTTTATTAGTAGATATTGTATTTTTTGCTGATACTGTATTTTTTGCTGCTTTTGCTGAGATTTTAGTGCTTTGCATTTAACTATTTGGTGTGAGAGGAATCATCAGAGTTAGTATTTTCTGGTTGTCAGTAAGGAAAAGATCCAAAGTTGCCATGCTAGTGGAAGCGTCCAGACTAATACTTGTACTGTGCTCTGAAGCTCAAAACCAGAAAATATCTGTGTGCAAGAAAAAATAAGATACACTGAGTCTTTCAGAACTTTCAGAAGTGTGAATATTTTACAAATTTTGCTCTGATGGCAGATATGTCCAGCTCTTTGGAAGCTTTTCCCTAAAACAGCTGAACTGAGCGGAATGCAGGATTGCTGGGGATACCTGTGCGCATCTCAGAAATGCTCTGATTGTCTAAGAGTCTGCAGGCATCAGCTGGCAGGTAGCGTGGTCACTGCATCCCGTGGCTTCGGAAGGCTGAAGCGAGTCAGTCCTTTGTAACGGTGGTTTCAAAAGCTTTTGTAAACAAGTTGTGTGCCTGCGTGTCTCTTACACTTTAAGTAAGGCTAACAAATTGAGATGAGCCGCAGCAGCTCTGTGAAGGCTGGGTACACACACACAAGGGCCTGAGTTGATTTATCTTGATGTTTGGTTGAATTCTTCGCATTTTGGGTCTCTTCTGTAACCTTTTCACCTCGTTCTTTTTTAAGGTGGCTGCCTGGCTGTTACAATTTATCATGAACGCATCTCACTTCACTTTTGGCTCCTCTGACGGAAGGAACAGCCGGTCTCCGGGAGGTCAAAGACATTATTTTCCCTTCGTCTTTCTCAGTTTCCAGCACATATTTGTCACTTTGAAAAAGCATGAATTCTGGATTTGATGCACTTTAATTGATTTCACCCTCAACAAGTCCAACTGTCCATCAACCTTTCCTTTTTCTTTCCTCTCCCCCCTCCCCTTCTTTATTTCCTTCCTCTCTCCCTTTACTTCGTGAGTGATGTTTTCACTCGCCTGCACGCTGAAGCTGTTGCAAAGCCCACAGCCCTATCAAGGCTTACTGTCACTAGCCATTTCTCTTGTTTTCTTTATCCTCCAAGTTGAACTTTGGATGCTAAGTGAGAATGAACCTGCCTTATAGGAGTATTGGTCTTGTAGTATCTTAGTGATGTGCTCCTTGTCAAAGTAACTGCTGCTAGCTAGCTAAACTTGAGGCAACTGTGTGGAATTGGAAATGGGAGGGAATTAATTAGTGCTTGATCTGCTGATATTGGTATTTAAAACCCTTTGCAGCCGTACTATGGCAGAGATTAATGTACTGTTTCTCCTTTCCTTGTGGAAGGATGTACACACCTAGTGATGCATCAGTTGTATAAAGTGGCATTTACACCTCAAAATGTGATACCATCATGCTGGTTTTTGCTCCTTCGGTGAATTCATATGGTGTAAGTGGAGATACAGAGTAAAGAGTGTGTGGGCGCGTAACAACTTGGCCTTTGCACAGAATTCCTTTAAGTGTGTCTTGGAAGCCAGGGGCCACTTAACAGAGGAAACTGAAAGAGAGGCTCATAGGTGTTCCTCTGAATGCTGTCCTTACATCCTAGTTAAGATCAGGATGTGGACTGGGGAGCAGGCTTCTACCTACAACGGAGCAGAGAGTGTTCAGGTTCTCTGCTGTGTTCCGACTAAAGTGTTCACCAGAACTGAGCAGACACAATGTCATTCCTTGGACTAACGCACACTGGCTGAAGAACTCCCACACTCAGGATGAGCAGAATTAGTTAAGGATACTTCACTTGCGTAGTCCAGGGTGACTAAGGAAACCAAGTCTCTTGCTGAGATCAATTACGTGCTTTTGCAAGAGTGCTCTTAACGGAGAGAGCCAGGAATTGGGCGTGCTGGGCTGTCTCACAGTGGGAACTGCTGTCCATGGTCCTGGGTGGCCGCAGGTGGAGGTCTGGGCTTCAGAAGGGGGTGGTGGAGGCTCGGGGGCTTGGGGAAAGCTGCGGCTTCCTCGCTCTCATGTGCAAAAGAACGTGAGTCGATTCTGCAAGTCAAGCTCAGTGTTTGCCAGCGTGCGTGGGTAGGGATCTGAGTACTCTTTAAGGAGGTGTAGAGAGTCTCCACTAGCACTAGTGGGCCTCATGCTAACCCTTTCTGTCTGTGATTTCCTGCCAAGAGTGTTGTTGCAGCCTTATGAAGACACTTCCTGTCCAGTGAGACTTCACTGTTATATATTGGATCAACTTCTGAATGGTATCTGAACCTTCAGAGGAAGAAGCCCTGAACCAATGTTATCAGTTGCAGGTGGGGATTCTTCAGTGGGAAACCTCCTGCAGCCTAATTCTGAGTTTTACATATTTTTATCCTAGGAATTCTTGCTCAAAGCTTGCTCTTTTTTCAGTCTATGGATTCCTTTGACCCCCATAGCAGCTGAAATTCTTTTTCTCATGGTAATGATGATCTATTTTTTCTTGCCATTCTTCTCAGAAAAACACAACAGCCTGCTGGTGGCCAGAGGTATGGTGTGAGAGGAGCTAAACAAAGTATTCTTTGCTTGTATAAATTGCTGCTATTAGCTCTTTGGGATGTTGGGAGACCAAGGGATCAGAATAAAAGATGCTACTAATAAAAGACATTAGAACATTTCAAAGAAAGTACAAGGGTTTAATTTCTTTTTGTGAGTGGGTGCTATTCCTTCCCCTTTGAATACAGTGCTGTGCTAGGGGAGGAACCCACAGAGAAGTTGTAATGGATTCCTTTCCGAGTTCAGCTGCTATAGGCACAGTACTGAACAGGGACAACAGATTCCCTAGTGAGGCGAGGTGAACTGCTGGTTTGCTGCATCTGAAGAGTCTCTGCTATGGCCTTTGATTCCAGCTTAGAGTTCCAAAAGATGCTGATGTGATGTGAGGTTTCACACATGTGTTGGGAAACCAGAAAACTCAAGGACTTGTCTTGTTAAAAAAAAACTTTACATCTTTGCAACACTTCCTCTAGAAGTCATCCTGCTGAATAAGAAGGTGAAGACCTTTCTCCTCACCTATAAAATAATGATATTTATTCCAATTAGAAAGATTTGGGGGTGAAATTGAACTCTTTTCAGGTCATTGGGCCGCAGCATTCTAATCTCTTCACAAGCAGAGGGTCTGGGAAGGAGATCTTGTGATTCTGTTGTTCAGCAGGATAGGGAAAGCATACCAAGTGGTGTGTGTAGGACCAGTCAGACCCTTGTCTTTTGTGCAGCTGTGGCCAGCCAGGCAGTGGGACGTGGAGCTTATTAGATCAGTCAGCTCCTGTGTCCGTGCGCAGTACAAGGACTACTGAAAATTTTCTTCTCAGATCAGGTCTGTGTTGCCATCACATGTAGATGCACATGATATTGGCTGGCTGCAGAGCTCAGCTGACAAGACAGGGAGAGCTTACCCCACAGCAGGTTTTCCACACTTCATTTGTGGTAACATCAAAAAGATTTTAATGAGGTTGGGTTTTTATGCTAGGTAGGTTTCAGTATCTTGCCGGCCTTCAGTTTCATTGAGCAACCTGTGTATTGAGCCTTTCAGTCGTGTGAGTAAAGTGTGTTTTATTCACAGACGCCTAGAACTAATTGATACCTCACTTTGCAGTGTGCTTTGAATGTTGTCAGTCTTACTGTCTCAGAGATAAGGAAACTGAGGCACTGAGAAGTGAGGCAACTTGTTCAAATCTGCTACTGTCCAGCTAGAGATTACAGAAACTTTCAAATGATCTCAGGGAAGTGGGGATGTTCACTTAAAACTAGAATCACTTTAAAATGCAGGCTCAGGTTTGGTGCTTGCATCAGGATTTAAACTTAAAAATCTAGTTCAAGTCTAGTGTTCAGAGCATCCATCTCTTGTGGGCCCATGTGAATCTTGTGAGGTTCAGCAAGGCCAAATGCAGGGTATTGCACCTGGGTTGGGGCAACCCCTGGTATCAAAACAGGCTGGGGGCTGAAGGGGTTGAGAGCATCCCTGAGGAGAAGGACCTGGGGGTACTGGTGGATGAATAGCTGAACATCTTCAGCCTGGAGAAAGGCCCCAGGAAGGCCTCCTTATCATGGCCTTTCAGTACTTTAAGGGGGCTTATAAGAAAGATGGGGACAAACCCATTAGTGGGGTTTGTTGTGATAGGACGAGGGTAATGGTTTTAAACTAAAAGAGGGTAAATTCAGACTGGATAGATGGAAGAAACTTTTTGTGGCGAGAGTGGTGAAACACTGGCACAGGTTGCCCAGAGAGGTGGTAGATACCCTGTCTCTGGAAACACTGAAGGTCAGGTTGGACAGGGCTCTGAGCAACCTGGTCTAGTTGAAGATGTCCTGCTCATTGCAGGAGGGTTGGACTAGATGACCTTTAAAGGTCTGTTCCAGCCCAAGCCATTCTACGAGTCTGTGATCTCTTAAGAATCCCTTTATAGTCTGGAGCCCTGGAGTCTTTAACCAGTTTCCCTCCACTGTATGAGAGATGAAGCAGCACTTGCTGCTGTCCAGCTCCACGCTTTTCAAGAGACACACCTTCCTTTCCCTCCCCAGATCCAAAGTATGATGTGAATTTACCCAGGTGACTTCAGGGGAGCCTACACAAACCGTGGTTTGGTGAAGATGTGGAAGAATTCATACCACCTATTTTTAATAGCTAGTCAACTGGAGAGAGATCATGAAAAGGAGATGCAGAACAATTGCATTAGGCAGTTGATAATTTCAGTCTGAAGAGCTCTGAATTCCCCTCTGAAATCTTCTCTTGGGAGTCTTAGTTCTTAAGTTAAATGACTAATTAGAGCGTGTTTGCACCACAAGTCAGCCCAGCAAGGCAAACTCATAAGAGCTAATGCTGCTTACTTGCTCCCAGTGGAAACTGAAGGTCTCGGGAGCTTGCAGAGGTGTTTTACCCCCTGGAAATCTGTTCCTGTTATCAGGACATTGGAGAACTTGGGGGTGGGGAAGCAAAGAAAAATTCTCTCCCAGCAGACAGGGCCTGCATCAGTCCTTCTCAAGCCAATTTCTTTGCCTTGTTCTTTCTTTGCTCCAGCATCTTGTTTAGTGGGAGAAAAACTTTGAAACGAAGTGCCCCAAGCTGAGAGACGTACAGCACCTAGCGGGACCCTGACCTTCCTTGTAGGTAACAGATTGGATGGTGTGTTGGCTGAAAATGCCGTATGAGGAGGGTGGTGGCTTGAAGCAGGGTTAAAGTTACAAAGCCAACGTCTCTTCCTGAGGGTCTGGGCTGCAGTGCTCTGCTGTTCCCCTCGGCAAACAGGGCTGGCTTCAGGCAGACACCGGGGAATGGCCTTGGGCCACCGGGGGCTAAAAAGGTCAGTGGGCCTTTCTGAGGGCTGTAGCAATAGGTGTCAATACAGAGAATAGATCCTGAGGTGGTGGTTGAGGAGGGGTATACGGTGGAGTATGAGTCTTAAGAAGGAGGAATGATGTGTTCATCTGTGTGATTTTTGCCAAAGTACAAAATCTGGGTTTGGGTTTCTCATCTCGGGGCTGCCCTCCAGGAATTAGTCCCCTCTGGGTAATGGAGGGAGTGTGGGCCACTATTCATCTCTCTCGCAGTTACTGAAAGTCCCTCCTCTGATTGTTTTTGTGTTCATTATCCTCTTCGATCCATCTCGAACTTCAATCTTTCTTGCTGTTCAGCACCATGAGCCACTGCAAAACAGGAAAAAGAAAACCTTAGGACTGACAATCTGGAGTCCTTTGGAGAGATGATGTTGGGCTGCAGCTTCCATGGAGGAACAAGAAAGCCTGGGCAATGGCCTCTCTTGCATTCAGCTGTGAGACTTTGCCCCATATGCCTTCTGCCATCTCATCAGACCCCATCCTTTTTTGCTTTAATTGATTCTGTCTGGCTTTAATTTGATGTGAGAATAGACCTCCCACCGTGAGCACTCAAGAGTCTGTTTTGTGCAAGGGGAATTGGAGGCTGGGTGTAGCTGTGATCAGAGGCGGAAGTTTATTATTGTAATAGGGAGACAAGGATGTTTTTGGGAGGACCACTGAGTCCTGTAAACCCATTAACAATTGAAATGAGGCTTTTCACTTCCATACTGGGTTTGTGGGAAGTGCTTGTACAACAACTTGAAAGCAAAGAACTGTAATAATAATTTTTCTTTATAACCATGTGTAGGGTTTCCTGAAGAAGTCTGGAGTCCTGTTGTGTTGGGTCTGTCCAAGTGTGCGCTAGGAGACAATCCAGGCGAGTTGCCCATCTGAATGGGTGAGGAGGAGAGAATAGATTTGGCTGTGGTCACCTAACTGCACGATGGCGGAGATGAGAATAAATAGGGAAGTTGAAAAGGAAACCTCCTTTGTGAGTCTGGTCAGCCAAAGTCTAAACAGTTGTTGAGTTTGTTTTGTCAAATCAAAATATTTTGGTTCAGCAGTGTGTTGACTTGAGTCAGTGTTTGTCTAGGCTGACACAGTGTTGTAGAAACATTCAGGTTTGAAGGTACTGTATCCCTTGTCACTGGAGGGGTCAAGAGCTCTGCTGCCTCTCCTAAGACACAGGAGGTGGCTGCGTAGTTTGTTGTGGCAAGGGGAGGCTGGGTGAGAGCAATCCTATTTCCGATGGCTTGGTTTTCAGAGCCTTCAGATATTTTAAGGCCTCTTCAAAGCTGCTCTGTGGCCCTGTTCAATGTGGTTAAGTGTGCTGCTGTTTGGATCCCAAATAAGGGGTTTAAGTCAAAGGGGAAGATTTTGGAAGGAAAATAGATGAATAAGTATTCAGAGTTAATTATCTGCAAATTTCTGAAATGGCTTGAGTAATAAAATATAGATAGGTACACACTTATATCATGCCATTAGTGGTCTGTGCTTCTGTCTACTGTGAAAGGTTGCAGTGCGTCGAAGTAAGGAGATACTCCGAAATACAAAATGATTGCGGGCCATGACTGAGTGCCTGGGATGTTGAAGATATCTGGTTGAGGTGGTCTTCCAGAAGTATCTTGCCCAAAAACACTGGGGGTGTCTTGAGGTGCTAAGGACAAAACAAGTGAAGACATGGAGGTTAGGCTAGAATATGTCACCCACAGCTTTCCCAGACACAATTCCTAGTGGTAGCGGAGACCTTATTGTTCTTCTACAGACAGATTTGTTTCCTATCTGGTAGTTCCATTTAGAATATGGTAGAAATTGTAGACAAGAATACAATATAGTTACTTTTGCTTGAAATATTTCCTCCTTTCCTTCCCTGTGTCTGTCCTATTTTTTAGCTATTGCACCTGATCTTTCAATATTTCCGTATTTCAAGGAGATTTATCCAAATGGCATGTTTCCATGGCTGATATGCAGCAATAATGCAGGGTTAATACCTAATTAGTTCCCAGGGACATTGAGCTTTTCATGGATATTCAGTAACAAAAGCAACAACAAACAAGCTGAATTCCTAGGTCTTAATTCATCGGGGAGGAGGAAATAGGAACCTAAAAATGCAAGAATTATTCAGTGCAGTATGAAAGCTTAATTCCTTCTCTCATGAAGCTCAGAGGATGCTATAGCAGCTGACAGGGAAAATATAACCTCCTCCCTCCCTCCCTTCAGGGGGACTGTATATGTGTCTGTGTTTGCAGCCCTGACATCTCCAAACAGGAAAATTCCCAGTTCTGCAACACGCTTTAAATAGCTCCGTGCCGATCGCCCTCCCTGCCGCAACCCCCAGTCAACCCGACCCTGGGTTTTTTGACAATCAGCCATACCTGATCAGCCCTACCCTGAGTAGCTGGATATGATCAGAGCTGGCCTTCCACCTCGCAGGATGGCGAGCATATGGGCCCGTGGGCTCCAGCCATTATGTTCCTGAGCACTGAGCTTGTCTGCCTGTGGCTACAGAGGGCTTTTTCTCCCTCTCAAGCAATCGCAAATAAACCTTTCTGATAAGTAACAGGAAAACAAACAGGCCCTTTGGCTCTGTAGGCAGTGAGAAGGAGGGAGGGGGAAAAAAAAAACAACACCACCAAACCCAGTAACAATATTTGCTGTGTTTAGGCAGCAGACAGAGTGCTTGAGTGCCTTTGGGAGAGAGGAACTGTGTCTGCCCTTGGCCGGAGGCAGGGCTTCTCCTGGAGCAGCAATGGCTTGTCTCAGGATGATTAGCCCTCAGTGCTTTACAGACGGGCCCTGGTGTGGGAGCTCCAGGGGATGGAGAAGGTTTGGCTCGAAGGAGAACAGCCCTGGAGAGCTAGACCAACGGAATGGAGGCCTTGAGCTGACCGATGCAGGCAGTCTGCTGTTAGCCTTGAAGTCATATAGGCTGAAGGCTGAAAATGGCTGTTGTGATGGTAATCAGCCCTTGGCCCCAGGCAGAAAGGGAAAAGCAGGGAGGGTGATTCAGTGCAAGAGTTCAGGGTAGTCATGGGAAGAGGCTGCGGATGATCCCAAACAGCCTCTTTGTGCCCTTTGCCACTTCCAAAAAGGGTCTCAGCTCCTGGAAGGAATCACAGGAGGCCTCTGGCACTTTGCACTTGGAAATCAAGCAGAGTGTAATGGACCCAAAGCAAAATCCTGTGTTTTGGGGCTTCACTGTAGCGCTTGGAGATCTGAGGAGGGGTCCCTGAGTACCACACACCCACCTTAGTATGACCTGAGCCCTGCTTGCTGTGGAAAACTTGGAGCAAACAACAAGGCTTTTGCAGAGAATCTGTTACAGAAGCAGTAGATCTTTCCTTGCTCATATTTTCCTTTGCTGTGTGCCAAGCAAATAAGGCTTCGGCCTTCCCAAACAATCCTGCCCTCCCCAAACTGTGTAGCTCAGCCAACAGCAGATAAGAGGTGCACACCAGAGCCATCCAGGTGGGACCTGGCACTGCCTCAGAATTATGGTGTAAACCAAAGGATGGAAAAACACCCTCGTTTTGCCCTCTGAACCCTGTCAGTACAACACACAGGTTGTCACTGTCCCATGTGCATACAGTACTTGAATACACTCAGGCAACAAGAAACCTTTAGATGTGCAGACTAGGGGGGAAATGCTCGCTCTGGGTTGCTCAAGAAACACATGATGAAAGCTGCTGGGCTTTGCAGCCTCTGTAGGCTGGGAGGTACCTACCAACACCAGAGGCATGCTGCCATGCCAAGCAAAGCAGCTGCCTGCTGACACAGCACCTTTTAGGACAGGGAGTCTGCATTCTGGGTAGATGTACAGTTTCTCAGTGTTTCTTGCAGGGTTTAGCTCCTCAAGTGCACTCTGAGCTGGTAACAACCTTGTTCCCTAAGTTAGTAAATGATGGATTATTTTTTTTCAACTTGAAAGTCAGACCTGTGAGGAGCCTTTGAAACCTTTGCCTGGGCTGATATGGCCAAGGTTATCATCCTGGCATGTCTACAGTGAACTTGGACGCTGTCTTGAAGCGCTGCCAGAGTCTGCAACGCGCTCGTGCTGAAACACTGAAACCACACCAGGGGCCCCGTGGCCCTGTCACCTCGGCCTGTCCTGGCTGACGGGAGCCAGAGCACTAACGTCACCACGAAGTTACGACAGATGGTACCAGGTACAAGTTGTGTTGCTGCCAATGCATCTTCTCCGAGCTCTTCAATGGGAATCGCTCCTGTAGTGATGTAGTTCTGTGGCCCTAAATACTTGAACCGTGGAGAGGAGTAGGAAATTCATGTGGGAAATGCATTCAGAGAGGGGAAAATGAGAGCATAAGCCATGTGATCAGCACTGAGTGGGCCAAACATTGCTGTCAATTACTTCCCAAGCAACTCCACTGAAGCAAACAGCATTAATTGTAGATTTATGCCAGCATTTCCGAGAGTCACTCTTGGGACGGAGCCAGTTCTGGTAGGGGATTAATCTTGCTGGAAAACTCCCTCTTGTTCATGGCTCGGTCTCTGACACTCGCACATGCACACAAACAAATCTCGGTGACCCTCCGACAACCCAGTTAGCTAGCAGGGAATTAAAGGATATGAAACCCTAGCTTCCCCTTCAGCACAGCCCTGCATCTGCCTCAGCCCGGTCGGAAGGCAGGACTAGCCACCTGCTAGTTGTTTTGCTCGAAGAGAAAATGTCTACTGGACACAGAGGAAACAACTAATCCGGTCCCCTGGGAGGGACTAGCCATTTGTCATTCCCACAGTCTCCAGCACAGGTACTCAGCACCTTCCAGGACTGGGGCACTGTGGCTTTTTTCTGGTTGTTTCTCCACCTGGCAGTAGTTCTGCGTTTTGCTTTTATCTCATGGCAGCATTTCTCAGACATTGACGTTTGGCCATCCACCTCAGGACAGTGGGAAATGTGGTGTGCCCAACCCCTACACATGCATCCCTTCTTCTCAGCTTAAAATAAAGCCATGCACTGCACGTGCTGGATGCATGTCTCCTTTACATGTGCACGCGTGCTTTCTGATGGTATGTTTGTGCGGTTCGAGACCTTTCAGAAGCACAGATCTTCCCTAGCCCCTGCTTCTGCATCTCTGTGCCTTAACGGCTGGTCAGTGGCATCCTCTCAGCACTACTTCCATGGTGTCCCTGCACTCAATATGCCACTGGAATGTGATTATTTATTTTTAGATTTTTTTTACTCAAATTTTCCAGTGATGCTTCCCTGGAGTCTGTTTCCAGAGCAGAAGGGATAGTTTAACGGTCTCGAGCAGCAGGCTGGGAATGCCTCCATTCCTCGGGAACAGCAGGCTCAGCTCCGCAGTCTACGCAGCCTTTCCCCCTTCTGAGGGCAATAAATGGAATAACATGCAGTTTACTGCCTGCCCGCAAGTTTTGAGGGAAAGAGGTGGGGAAGGGGAAGAAAACCCTGAGGCCAACCACTCAGTGGGTGCAAATCAGTATGCTTTTGCTGGCTTACACCAGCTGTAGAGCTGGCCCCAAGGTTTTGTGTTCACATTATCCTGGGGCTCATATTGCAAGAATGCAGGGTTGGCCAGATGTGCTAGTTACAGTATCCCCTCCCCTCCTTCGCTGACAGGGTACCAGCCACCCCTCCCTGCCCTCGGAGCAGCCAGGCTTCTCTGGTGCTGGCTGCCTCCAGCTTGGAAGGTGCTTTGGGGTCCTTGGGAATGGCTACTGGTGTATAAATACTATCCCTGTTCCAGGACACAACAGTAAGAGGGTAAGAGCAGCAGAGGAACTTTTTCCCCCTTGGAAGTGGTGTTCATCTCCTCCCCCAACCCAGCATATGGAATTCTGGATCACATTTCTCTCTCTTGCCAATAAATATTGCAGATTTATTGCTCTATACCTGGTGGGTAGTAAATTGCATTCCACCTCTGTTATAAGGCTCTTTGCTATGACACAGTCTTGCAGCTCCATTAAACCTTAATTACAGCAACACTTCATTGGGTTGCCGTGATGGTCTGAGTGCCATTGCAGTAGGGAGGATGTATGGCCAAAACAGGCTGATGCAGAGAGGCTTTGTTTTGTTTCCTCCCTTTTTAAGGATTATGGAGAGTTGAGCCCAGCAAAGGGAATAGATGGGGACGCAGCCTCTTGCTCTCTGCTCATTTTCCACAACAGCTGGCTTCACCTGCTGCAGCCCCGGCAGCTCTTCTGCTCCCTGATGAAGTGCTCAGCAAACAGTGCTCCAAGTTGCCTCCATTAAATGGCCTGTTTGCATTTGTGCTCGTGAGATGCAGCCTAGATTTGGCGTTATCTCTGGGTTTGATAGTGTGAGGAGTGTGGGGTTTAGTCAAATCATAGGCTACTAGGAGCAAAGCGGCTTGGGTTTCTACAGTGTGTAGCAAGACAAACATTAAGAGCAATTTCACTGCCACACAGTCAGTCTAAGCTCATCCTTCAGGAGGCAGATTGCTTCTGTGTCAGCTAAAGGCAAGTTTCTGGTGCCATCCCTGCCAGCTTGCCACTGTCCTTCCCTGCAGCCTGTGGGGAGCAGAGAGGCTTCGCTTCGATGGCTGCCTCCTGCAGCAGCTCCTTGGAGGTCGATGTCATCTGATGTTTTCGCCATGCTTCTCTAGCCTCGGCTGCCTGAGGCCACAGCGGAGGAGGGTGGAGGTCTCGGGGCCTGTGGCCGCTGGATGTGTGGATCGATGGTTCTCATTTCCCCTCTCCAAACAGGCACGGAGGAAGCACAGCTTAGACCTCCGGGAGGGGTTGTCCAGTGCCTGGGCTCCCTCCGGACTGAGGGTGTTCTGCTTGGCCTTATGGCTTTTCTTTTGGAGATTGCTCCTGGTCTAGGACGAGTCCCCCAGCCCCTTGTGCAGACTTGGTTCAGAGCTAGTATGCGCTGTACAGACGTCCCTCCTCAGAGCGATGCTCAGGTCTTCGCGGTATGATGAGCTAACCAGAAAGCACTAATGGCTACACCAGCCACTTGGAGTTGCTGCACCGTTTCGTAGGTGAGCCCTGTGTCGTCAGATCTGCTCAGGAGAAGGACTTTTCTGTTCCCAGTTTGGAAATTTGCCTCCTCAGTCATCCTGGTGCGATACCAAGTGTTACACGTGATGCAGCTATGACAGTAACTGAAACTGCTGCAGATTATCCTCAGGATTATCTTCTATTAGCATAATGCCCATGCTTCAGTAATTATTTTGACTGTTGTGGTTGCTTTGTGTAATGCTTGTCATCCTTGTAAGTCTACTCCTATGAGTAAGGATGTTTGACTGTGTTTTACCACATCTATGACTTTATCTAGTCAAACATCCACACAGTGTCTACTCGGATATCCACAGGTATTTGTAGACAGGCAGCGCAGAAATCTTCTACACCACTGCTATTACAGAAAGCAGCTAGCAGAAAGCAACTAAAATCTTTCTACAAATTCAGTTGCTGAACTCTCTAACGAATAACTAACACATGGGAAATAATTTTCTTTGGAGAGCCTGTTATAGAGCCTTGTTTGTCCTTATTCTCCCCTCTCGCAGCAACCTTGAGATGTCAGGCGTAGGAAATGTAGCCACAGCTGTTTATGCACTTAAGGTTTTTTCCAAGGCCACATCCTTCTATTCTCCCATAGATTACTTGAAAAGATGCTGCAGGGACTCCAGAAAGCCAAGGTCTATGTGCCACGTCCAGGTGTTGCCAGGAGATTGACATTCTGAACATTTGAAAACTATCAGAGAACTAATTTGGTGGTGGATTATTTTTTTCCTCTCCTTCCTTCCTTCCCTCTTGAACTGTATATTAGAAGACTCTTGCTGTAGGTTGATATTCCTAACAGAGCCACATTATTCATGCAATAGTCAAATGTGATAGCGTTCAGTTTCTCTGGATCCTGGACTGGGACAAATCTTCACTTGCCAAAGCCCTGTCCAGCCCTTGACTTACCTTCCTCTGTAGGGTAGTTCATGTCATGCCAACCCTAACTGGTTCAGAAAAATACCACTGTGTTGGTTTCTTCTAAGAAAACATCATCACCTTGATGAAAACTGATTATTTTTCTATGTGCCAATGGATACATTTTCAGGAATTCTTGTTTTCAATAATGTAAGAGGGAAATAATGTCAGAGGTTTGACTTTAGTAGTTGCAAACCAAAGAAGTTTATTTCTTCTCCTTGGGGGGGGAGGTATTTTTAATTTTAAAATGCAGTTTATATTTAGATAAATTAAAGATGTGTAAAATTAAATGGGAATGTTTTGAAGGGAGTGGAAATATATATTTTGATTAACTTGAATGAATTTAAAAATAAATCATGGGGAAAATGAAATGTTGGTGGGGTTTTTTTGGTCCTCATTTGAAATGAAAAATAATTTGCAATCTTGACACTTCTCATGGAATGAAAAGTCCATTTGCTGATTAAGGCCCAGATCCATCCTGTCTAATTTCAGGCACTATTGAACTGCTTAGTGCCAAAGGGCACTTTAATCCACCTGAGATTTAAATTGCCCTCTGGAGGTACCTATTTCTTTCAGTGATAAGACGTGGGCAACGTGACTTGTAACACATGTGTCTGAGAACTTCCTGAAGTTGGGTGGCATGCAACAGGGTGCAGCACTCTTGCTTTTCTCATCTGGCCTCTCAACTTGCTCCCTGTTCATTCATACGCCCTTTCATCTCTCCCCAAAAGTTGGGAGTTGGGTTTTTTGGGGAGGGTTGGATGGGTTTGGGTTTTTTGCCTTTGTTTGTGTTTTGGTGGTTGTCTTTGGTTTGTTGTTTTGGGTTTTTTTTCCGAAGGGGTAGGAGATTTCCACTAAAATACATAGGGGTTTTTTTCTACTTGTTTCCTGTTTCTGAAAAAAATTCTGGAGGACCAGCAGGGTTATATCCTATGAGAAGCAAAGAAACAAGATTTGGAGTTAAGATTGAAGGGATCTGTGGTCAGGTTGTTGGTTCTCTTTTAATCACCGCCTACAATGACTCTCAGCTCTCACATCTGGTTGGCAGAAGGCAGGTCCTCTTCAACAGCTCCTCCACAATGTGCTGAACACTCTACTCCATCTTTAGTACTTCTTGACCCAGAACAAAAGTGAAAATATTTGGCATGTCAGAAAAGTGATGCACAGCCTTCTCCTCCCCATGACATCACTTCGATGTGAGAGAACAATCCTCTTCGTGTCACACCTGCCAGTGTGGTGACAGCAAAGGGACACATCTGCTGCAAGTCGTTTCCCATGTGTTTGTCCCACAGCACTGGCTTGCCTGGCTGAGTTTTCCACTCTCTCCCCAGATGAGGAGGTAGGGTCCAGAGGTCAGACCTGGCCTGCTTTATGCCACAGTCCCAAACAGTGTCATCTTGATGTATTTTGAGGGCTTTGGTCATCTGTCCAGTCAGCCAGATGGATTTGCTTTAGGTAGTTGAATGTTTGGGAAGTTTTATTTCTTTTAAATATGTGGCCTGTACTGTTCTTATTTTGGGCTCATAAAACATAACGAGATATGGGTCAACATTTAAGTCCTGTGGAGAACTACATCCTGGAAGACTTTGCGGAGCCGAAGGCTTAGCTGGCATTAACTCTAATTATGCTCCATCAAACTGTACAGCAGCAACCGCGGCCTTTGATGAAGACCTTTTCTCCTTGTTGGAAAGCTCACCATCACTATTGTGTCCGAGCGGTGGGACACGTGTTGGGACACAAGCCCGTGCGAGTGAGCACCATTCCTCCTCTGCCACGTTTTGGTGGGGACGGAGCATCTCACCGCATCAAGCTCCTTTCTCATCCACGATGGAGAGTTTTATTCACCTTTCAGGTTTCCAGCAACTATTGCAAACTCCTTGCAGCAGCTACTTGGCAAAGTGTGTAGGATATGTCTGAGTGCTTCGGTCTGAGTATCGCCAGCGAGCGTGTGCTTTTGGAGGCAAGCAGGCAGCATAGGAGGGTGGGGGAAGGAGATTAAAATACAGTTGTTGGCTGATACGAGAAAAAAAAAAGGAAAAAAACTTAAATAAACCACAAATTACACAAAAAAAATTCCTGTGAGAAAGAAAGAAAGTAACAAGTCTGTGGAGGATGGATGTTTGGAACTGTTCAGCCTAATGCATGCCAGATTCCTTCTCTCTTCTCTCCCCCCCGCCCCCTCCCGCTGCCTTCCCCTTACCAAATGCTGTCTGCTAAACTTCTGAAACACCCTTTGCCTTTTTGACCCTTCAACTCATCTTGAACTTAGGAAAAATTGGGGGGGGCGGGAAGGAATAGTTGCCTCTATAGGGCATGTGGCTGTGCTGGGGTGGGGGGTGAGTGCTGGGGGTCCCTGAGCAGGGGGGGAGCTGACATGAGTTTGTGTGGTTGATGCTCCCCTGAAAACAATTTGTATCCTGTTAATAGAATTAGTAAATATTTGTAGCTCACTTTGAAGCCTGTGTCCCCAGGGGATGTATGGGGGGGGGGCAGAGAAATTAAAGAGACAAGTTACTGATTTAGTCATCCCGTCCCCTTCCCCCAGCCTCTTTCTTTCATTTTCTACCTCCTTTATGAAGACACTAAACAGACAAATTGGAGGTTTGAAATGAGGATTGTGCTGCTGCCTGCGGAAGCGACCGGGGGGTACAGGGGGCGAGGGGGGTGGAGGAGCAGGCCTGATATCTGCTAATGCAAAAGCCTTTCACATCTAGTGGTCGGAGTTGGGAGTAAAGTGGTGGCAGGGCCTGGGTGGGCACCGTGGGGTGGTGGCAGGGACCTTCGGCAAGGTGCTGCCCCATGGCACGTGGGGTTGAGCTGGGGGGTGGCTCCAGCCAGTGGGGTTTGGCTGGTGTCGCTGGTGTCACTGCTTTCCAGGGTCTTTCAGTTCCGTCACACGCCAAGTGACTGCAAAGGAGGATACGTGTGTGTGTGTGTGTGTAGTCTTGCTTCTTCGCATCCCTCTGATCTCTTCCTAGCGTAGCTTTATAAACTGGTAAAGGGCAAAGGAAGAAGAAAGTGATCTCAGATCGGAAAACTGAGTCACATAGGGCTGAGCTGTTTCATTTCCCATGATTATTTCTGATTCACTTCTTCACAGAACTGCACAGATGCACAGGCTGAGGTTAGATCACCTGCAAGTTTTTAGGTGGTGGAACTGTTCCAACTCTTTGCCTCTAACAGCTGGCAATTGAAGTACACGAGTGACGAGGGCCACCCAAAAGGAGGATGGAGTTTGAAACAATGGAAATGCAAAGGGCTGTTAGCATCTCTAGGCATGGCATTATTACTTGGGAGGGACTTTGGCGGGCGTTGGGGAGGAAGTTTGTGTGAGTTACGTTACTTTTGAGTGCAAAAGGAGTCTGGGTTGTGCCCGTTGTCCGCAGAAATGTGTTTTTGTTAGCTTGCCAGGTCTGCCCAGCTACTGAGTCCTCATCATGTAAAGCTCTTAGCAGAGCAACTGAACTCTTACAAGTGAATTGGCTTCTGAAAATATACGTCTGAAGTAAGCTTTTTGCCTTATGCAGGGACTATAAACAAACCGTTGGGTGGGAGGGAACTGAGGAGGTGGCATCACGTTTGCTGGAAACCACTGAGGCCAGGTTAGAAAGCTTGTGTGAGAGTTGTTGTTGTGCGCCAGATGTAATAGAATCTGATAACCGGGATCTTCATGATGCTTTTCCAAATTAAACTGGTTGGACTTGAATGTCCATATTTTGTGGGTTCACTGTTTGTGATATTAATGCTTTCTGTGGAGCTGTATTAACCCTGGCTGAGGAGGAGAGCATGGATCCCTGCTTCAGCCCTGCAAGCGTGAAGGCAGGCAGCGCTCAGCAATTAGCTGGGAGAAGGTGCAGCTCTGCTGCTGGTGGAGTGTCAGCCCATGCTGGAGAGGCACACAGGACTAGATGTGAGGTATAACAATTAACTGGCCATCACGCAGCATCACTGCATGCTCCAGAGGAACGATTTGTTCCTTGGAAACAGAGTAATGGGCTACCTTAATTGGTGACGTGGCTGCCTGCTGGGTGAGACCAGGCTGTGACGGCATCTCGTGCGGCTGATAACACGGGGAAGGTTAGGGAGTGACTACCATAAGCTGGGTTGTGAGGTTGGAAGTTTGCCTTCTCACTTTTGGGGGCTGTGGAACGTAACGAAGAAACCTCAGGTGGCTGATTTCTGTCTGGAGGTAAAGAAAGAGCAAGGTAGGCTTATTAATAGTTGAATATTGGCTGGTCTACGTGCCAGGAACGTTTAAGGGGATGGACAGGCTTCACTTCTCTAGTAGGAGGCAGCTAAGTGCCACCCAGCCACCATCATCTCCCGCAAGTGCCTTTGGAGAGTAGCAGATGGGTTGGGAGAGCGATTCCTCTCGGTGTTCATTTCTCTCCACAAGCTACTGAGCTGATCAGGGTTACTAGCTCAAATACTGCGTCTGAGTGAGTTCAGATAGATTAATCCCTTTTTCAGCTGAGAGTCTGGTGTCTTGGCAGATTTCAACCCAGAGGAAGAAAATAGTTTCGTTCATACTTGCTTGAAGGTTGGCATTCAAAGTTTGTTCACCTGAAGAATGAAAACCCTTATAAAGGCCCTGACCATCACTTGAAACAGAAGCCTATGTAAGGAGCAAAGCCATAAATTATTTTAAGCTTTTGAATTTTCCTTTTTTGGGAGCAGGTTTAAAAAGAGGGAAACAATGGCATGAACCCTCTTCAGTATTGTTGGTCCTTTGTGAAAAGGCAACACCAGAAATGTTCACAAGTCTTTGCAAAAGAAAACTTTAAGGAAAATAGTTGCAAAACACATTTAGTATGCTTCAACCAGCTGGATTTTCTGGCAGCTCCAGTGAAATCTAAACAAGGAAAATTATTGTCCTTTTTTTGTTGTGTTTTGCAATATTTTTTATCCAGACTGGACAGTACAAAGCACATCCTCTGTGGGAAGGTGTCGCAGGCTGCAGATGAGATAAAAGTTCCCTGTGATTATATGGGGTGTTTCTCAATTGAGAGTCAGCACATGTGGAGGGAGGTCTGATCCTTCTAACGCGCACATACAGGGAAAAGAGAGGAAGTGGAGTCCATTAAGGAGAATAGTAAAACCAGGAGCCAAGAAATGAATGAGCGACTGATCCAGTAACGTCATGTGAGCACCTTTCACTCCCACTCGTTGCAGGAGGTATTCGATGGTTTTGCAGGGCTGAGCCCCAGATCGTGCGAGCAAGGGCCTCTTTTGCAATTCTATATGTCTGCTCTACCTTTTCCAGACATGCATCTCTGGTTTTATTAAGCACACGGCTTGCCGTGGTCCTTAAGTTCCCAGCAGCTCTTTCCAGTCCCATTCCCACCCAGAGCTGAGAGACCTATTACCAGGTAATGATGTGTCAAGCACTAGGCAAGGTACGGGAAAATCACCCAAGGAAAACGCTGATGTAGCGATGGAAGCATCTCTGTTTTTGTTCTCCTCCGTGACCTGATTTTCTGTGCCCAAAGCCTTTAACTTGCTGCTGTTTCTCCTTAGGTGAATGGGTGGGTTTGGGGGCTGACGGATCAGCAGCAGGTCTTGTCTAAAAAGTGTTGTAATGTTTCACTTGTCCAAAGGTGAATTTTGTTTTCAAATCCCCAAACTTGGAGTAATTGATTCGAAATACAGAGTTTTAACCGTGCTTGGGTCCATACCGTGATGGAACAGTTGCATTGCCTATAGTTCTGTGTTTATCTGAAAACTGGCAGTGATTTTCTTAGGTGGTCCACGTCTCAAAATGTGGCCTGATTTCTTCCAAAATTGAGTCTGGTTAAATTCAAACCTCACCCTTACTGTGAACTGACCTTACCAGCGTCCAGGCCAGCAATAAATGACTACTCTAAATTTTCCTCAGAGAGTTGACTTCAGTCCTAGCAGAATGAGCAGGACTGGAAGGATCTTAAATCGTGGTGTTGTAGAAAGCTCTGCAGTACCAAACCTGCACGTGGATGATCTCCCTGGGGAGCATCATACCTCTGCAGCCTGGGCGCTGGTGTGATCCTGTGATCCAAAACCCAACTGGAGGCTGCACAATTTAATAGTCCTGATCTCAACCTAAACCAAGGGTAAATCTTGCCCAGAATCTTGCTTCATCATGTACCATTTTAATGGTTTCCCATATGTTAAATATTTTCTCAGTAAGTGGGAAATCCAGTGTTTCTAGTGAACTCAATATTTAATAAAGTCATTTTGAAATGATTTCTGGATAGTGGAGCCTGCAAATGTTCAGAAACTACTTTTTTTACTTTCAATGCTCAGCGTTATGTTCTGAGATTCCCTGCAAAGACTTGAGCCCGGATTGTAAAATGGTCTTTGAAATTTCATTTCCATCAATTTCAATGTGAAAGAGACTAAAATGTGAAACTCCACAAGGAGAAAGATTTTTCACAGTAACAAAACAAATTCCAGTGTGAGCTGGTGACAGATTTTATCAGAAATATTTAAAGAGCTGTCATTTCAGATTGTTTCTGCTTTACAAGGTTTGAAATGCTGTAGAAGCTAGATCCGTGTTTAATCTCTTTAGCAAACTAATTTTACGTATTGGCCACCGTATCTTTGATTACAGCAAACTTTGCTTTCTGAAAACAGCAGCTGTGGTAAGGAGGAAAAAGTACATCCTTGTTTTGCAAACAATTTTGGTAAGCTTAATAAAAATATTGATAGATTATTCCAAAAGAATCCAACGGATTTTGGAAAAAGCCAACACTAAAGAAAAATTCTGGCTAAAAATTTTGTTTTTGAAAAAGAAAAAAGGCTGCTTTCGACATAAAACACTTCTCATGCCAAGAATTTAAGCCAGCTGTCATTGTCTTTTGTATCCATAAACAAATGCTTTGGTCTCCCTAACAAATCTCAAATGAGTAAAATGAGAATGGGAAAAGTAAGGGCCGTCTGTCTGCAGTGCATATGCCATCCAGCAGCCAGGGAGTCTGACACCAGTTTGGGGCTGTTTCTGTGAAATCCTGATCGTGCACAGAGAGGTGCCGAGGGCTCGGTGCCTGCACCTCTGGCAGGAGTGCCTGGGGGTAGAAATCAAACCCCATACGTCAAGCCCGGGAGGAGAGGAGGTGCAGCATGGTGGTGGGTGCCTTAGACCTGGAGAGGACCTGTCGCGCGGGAGGCGGCCAGGCTGGCAGGTGTTGGACCAGCAATTTGCTTTGCGATAGCTGTGCTGCGATGTGTAAGCGGCGTTTTTAATGTCTAGTGGAGCTTCTCAACAGCTGGAAGCCAGGAGAGATTTGCTCCTCAGTCTCTTTGGTCCCAGTTTCTTCCTTCTTTTCCCCCCCCCGCCCTCTTTTGAAGTCCTAACCTCAGCTGACAATACCCCTCGTATCCTCTTTCTCGCGGTGCTGAGACCCAAGCCCTGGAAATGTGGCTGAGGGTTTTGGGTAGTGCTTACACAGCTCGCTTGGTCCTCTGGCCTGCGCTGCCCAGATAGAGATGGCTACATCAGATTACTCTTTATTCTGTCTGATAGATTTGTGGAGATCCTGCAGGCTGGTTATCACTCAGGCAGCGCTTCATGGGTGGAAGGTTTTCTTTATTTCTGTGATCGTAATTAGGGATTTTAGCTGAAGTCATTCAGGCTGTTTGTACCCCTTGTGAGGACTGATGTTTTGCAGAAAACAAGCTTCCGTGTGAGATTTCTCAGTGGTTTTCCATCCCCTTTCTGCCAGCATGTTGAAAGCAACAATTGTCTTTGGGATAGTTTTGGGTGCTCTCATCTAAGTAATAGCCTGGACTCCGAGAGAAAGGAAGAGCTTTTCTGAAAGGGATTGTTTAATGAGCAAATTAAGCCTGAATTGCTGTGATTTTCTACCTTGTAGGGTTTGCTGGTGGGCGATAAGAGTTTGGGTTTTCCTTCTTTTAGACTAGTCTGGGATGTCTTTTCCACCTGGCTTCCTTGTAGTATGATACTTGTAGAAACTATGTAACTCCAAGATCTTTACTCTTGAAAAATTTAGTATTTCAGCTAAATAAAGATCTGTGGCTCAAAGATGGTGAGGTAACTGTGGGCGGACAGGCTCTGATCACACCAGCCTTGTCTCCATAGGAATCCAGGCAAAAAAAAAAAAGCTTACATCATTTCTAAGTCTTCTGCTTCTGTTTAGCTTCAAGTTGTTGGTGAAGGTTAAACAGAGATGTTCACCAGATGGTTCATCTTCCCAAGTATCACCCCTTTCATAAGGATGTTTGTTTCTTTAGCTCCTTCCATGCTCAGCTTTAGAGTATTTAATGGGTAGGAACTGTTTTCACGTCTTTTTTTCCTCTGAACGTATATCCCTGTGACTCCACCTGTGTCCGGGAATCATTGGACATACGTGCTGGAGTGACATCAGATGCATAGACCGCGTTAGTTGCTGAATGCAGCGTCTGTCAGCTGTATACAACATACATATGTTCAACACTGATGTAAACAGTGTTTTACCCTTCTCTTTGGAGTCAAACTCAAGGTCAGGAGAACACGAGGGGCTCAGCTGCGCTTCATTCGCAGCATGGCAGATCTGCAAGAGACGTTGTCTCCAAGTCACTTGGGATGCACGTGCGTTTGTGGAGGTGCTGGTAGGGATCGGCTGTCCTGCCCATCCTTCTGCACAGAAACCCTGTGGACCTCTCTCCTGCCGTGCCTGCGAGCTGACGGAACATCTGCCTTTGCACTGAGAAGACGCTGCTAATGCGCACAGCAGTGTCACCGAGTTTGAAGATCGAACACAGAGGTGGAGTAAAAAACATCCCAGTGTAATTAATCCAGTCATATTACTCCAGCTTTCGGCTTTGTTTTTTTTCTAAAGCTGGCCTGGCCTGCAAAACCCAGGTCTCAATTAATACTATTATCCTGGGGATGACATTTCCTCAGTCTGTCGTCGGTTATTTTTTAATTCTCTAATTTGTTCTAATATGCGCATTGCCTGCACATCAAGTCAGCCATGAAGACGCTGCATTTCCAGGTTCCTTCCTCTCCATCCTCCCAAAGAAATTAAAGCAAGGAGGCTGCGGGACCACAAGTGCAGGAAATAGAATTAGGGAACATATTAATTGGGGCATCAAGTAGGATTTTGTTCCAGGCGGTTTCCTTCCGTGAGCCACTTTGATGCTTCCCCTTCGCAGCTCTGTTTCTCATTAAAAGTATCCCTTAATGGCAAATGTTGTTTGTGCATGTTGCAATTATGTCATGCTGTAACCCCTATGCTGGCAGGCTTGGCTGATTGGCGGCGAGGAGGAGGAGGAGGAGGTCAGTTGTGGGGAGGAATTGGTGCGGAGGACGAGGGGGGAGGACGTGGGGTGGGGAGGTAAACAACAGACAAATAGTTTCAGCTTGGCGGTTGAGGGCGATGGCTGCTCCGAACCCCTCCGTGCGTTCAGCAGAGCCAAGGCTTGTCGCTCCGTTTTACAGGCGGGTTTTATTCTTTCGGCTATTTACTGGCTTCGGGCTCTGCAGCGCGGCCAGGAAAATGGTCGGGTAATGTTTAAAGCTCTGCTTTTCAAAGTGAAACCTGGGTTCCCTTTTGCTGTTTTAGCTACTCTTTGATTTAAGAGAAGTAGGGGTTTGGTTTGGTTTGTGGGGGTTTTTGGGGAAGGGAGAGGGTGTCTGGTCGTCATCATCGTGCTTTTCACTGTCCTCCATGGATCTCCTGCATCTTGTCCCAGCCGTGGCTGCAAACCTGCCGCAGGGATCTTCTTCAAGGCCCCCAGATTTGCTCTGATCTTTTCAGACCCGTTGCCTTCAGTGAGGCTGCTCCTAGGCGGCTTTTGCCAGCACTAATTCAAGGCTGTGAGAATAGCTCATTTGTGGGAGGGTATTTGTTTTTCCATCCAGGCAGCCAAAACCTCCAGCTTCCCCTCTCCCTCACTCGCAGACTGGGAGTGCGGAGGGTTCATTCTGCCCTTGATCTCCAAGCTTAAGCGATCAGCTCAAGAGAAACCTGGTGGTGAACTTAACTTTTTCCTCCTGTTTTTTGATCGCTCCTACTGTAAAATGGATTTGCCCCCATGTCTAGATCTCAAAAGCAAACAATTAACAGCCATAATGAAAGAAAACAGCTCATGTGTGCGGGGAGAGCAAGCCAAACCATGTCCATGCCCAAGCAAGTTCAGAAGCCAATACAAATACCACTGCTGTGTTTTGGAAACTGTTGGCCTCTCTGGATTTTGGGAGCCAACACACAGCGACTGAAGCTGATGGCAAAAGCAGTGAGAAAAAACCTCAAAGCTGTAAAAAACAGAATGTAAAACAAATCTAAGAGGGGGAAAAAAAAAAACCCTCCCTCCTTCCTTCCTAGCTAATATCCTATCTAAAGTGACTGGAGCCTAAGCAGGCAAACAGGCCGAGAAAACCACAGGAGCTGGGGCTGACAGGGATGGAGCTGGTGAATGAGGGGAAGCAGACAAGTGTAGGAGTCACAGAGGAGAAGTCACTCGGTGCCTAGAGCCAGAGCTGCTGTGAAGTGACTCATTTTCACTTTGCATGTATGATATTTGCATGCAAAACACATTCTGCGAACCGTCACATGGGTATTCTGCTCATGGGTTTTGATCCGGGATGAAATTTCACCCTTTCCTCCAGCAAAGTCGTTTATCTTTCTTTCAGGGAGGAGGGAGGAAGTGGGAGGGAACTGTGGGGAGAGAGAAAGAAATTGTCCTTCAGGCATAAAATTCAGGGATTTATCCCTGAAAAGGGTCACTCAGCTGTTTCCTAACATGGGGACAGAAGTGGGGAACGCTAGCTAGAGCACAGGGTTGGGGCAGAGATGGGTCGTGGCTCTGCTGCCTCCACCCCACCGCTACGCCAACCCCACGCAGTCCCAATGCAGTCCATAGGCAGGCACTTGGAGCCGTTGTACTGCTTTGACTTAAACCCTTATTCAGCTAAAAAAATCTCTTCTGGAATGAAGTAAAACTCCAGAATTAGACCTGTGGTGTGTTCTGGGAGTTTTAAGATGTCCAGGAGCGTCCCCCAACCAGGACAGAAGAGCTGCTTTGCCTTTGATCTATCCCTTGAGAAAGGTTTGCAGCATTTTGCCTGGTCAGGCTTTGCAGATACCTCAGTCGGGTGGCCTAATGCTCTCTATTATGTGAGGACCCCCCCAGTGCTGATGGGCCCTGTGGGGGGGCAGCATGCCATACCGCCTGCCCGGGATGCTGCGGTGCCAGGCCTCGTGCTGTCTCTCCTCTTCCCTGGCCACAGGAGAGAAATTGGCCTCAGGAAAAAGTCAGAGGCTTAAAATGTTCTTGAAGGGATGAACCCAACTGTCCCCCTACCTAATCCTGTCCCTCGGGCGAGATGTATGCCATGGGATGCTGATCCTCAGGCTTACTTTAGCAGCAGCCCTCGCTTTCTGTGCCCCTCTCTTCCTCTACATCTTCACTTTCTCTGAGCCTAAACCCAGAGGTGACTTGAAGAGTTTTACCCACTGGGGATCTCAGCAGGCTGGTGCAGTGTGTGTCCTCTGCTGGCGGTGTGGGGCTGACTTTCTCCACTGCCCTCTGGTCTGTGTGGAGCCCAGGAGGGAAAGAACTCCGTGTGAAGGACCTTCACTGCAGTTCTGGTGTTGGACCCTGCTCTCCCTAATGGAGGAGTGGTCCTGGACCATAGAGGAGCTTTTCCATGCTCGCTGTTGACCAGTCCTAAGGACCTCTTTCTGACACCAAGTATACTGGGTGGTATCTGGACACTACTGGGTCTGGCCTGGAGCAAAATAAACCCAAGGTGATCGTGGGTTTTGGCTTTTTGAGATGTTGTCTTGTGTGCTTGTGCCTCTTCCTCTGTGCCCTATCTGCAGAAGAAAGAAAGGGGCCTTGGCAGAGGGACTGAGATCCTCCGGTACAGACAGACTATAGTGTAATAATGCTAGTAAGTGCCAGCGTATGGGCTGGGCTGGGTTGGATGGCGGTTGGCTCTCGTGGTCAGGCTGAGAACTGCAGGGATCCCTAGTTTGGGAACGACTGAAGATGCTCATAGTTTGACAAATAGTAAACCTAAGTCTGCAATAAATCTTGCTGCTGGTTTTGGGCATTTCATTCCTTTGGGGCTTGGGCAGACCTTGGTGTCCCTGGAGGAACAAGTCTGTGGTAGTTTCTATCAGCTTCCACTCCCTCCATGCTGAAAGGATGGAGTTTCCCAAGAAAAGGATTGCATTAATGCAGGTTTTAACCTTCTCTTCCCACTCTTTCTCTGCTGTTCCAGTTTCCAAAGCCTTACAATGCAGTATGTATCCTTATGGGAAAGGTAAACCTCTGGCGTGCTGGTGGTGTGGGTGGGTTAGCTGGGTTTGTGGTCACCTGCTGTTTGCCCTTCCAAGGGCAAACCTTCCAAGGCTTCTTAAGCAAGAGGAGCAAATCCTGAAGCCAGAGCCCACTGTTTCTGATGACAGGAGGTGTGCCACTTTCACCAGATCTCTGACGTGAGGGTTGATAGCTGTTTAACTTTATTTAGTATCTTACACACGCAGAGGAGTTTCTCTTGCATAGCTCCGCTGTGGTCCTCTGCACTTCTGAGAGAGGTCCTGCAGGTTTTGGCATGGCACGTGGGGAGAGGCACGGTATGAATGCGGGCAGCCTGCCACCCTGGGCATTGGGTTACGTCGCTTGTGCTCTTGAGAGCCTTTTCCCTCCAGCCAAGGGTACCGGTTGCTCTATTCTGAGAGCCGGGGCAGGAGACTGTGTGTCGGTCATGACAGGGGTTGCACCTTGCTCAGGTGGATGCTGTTGTGTACAGAGGTTCATGGCAGGACAGACAGTGGTGGTACTAAGAGGTGATTTTTTGGATTTGGTCTTCAGGACACTAGTTGGCAGTGTGCCTGTGTGAGCCTGGTCCTGCACATCAGGTGATGGGCATCTGAAGAGACTGCAAGGGTGGGTGAGGGTCTACCCTGCAGTTACTGCCCATGTCCAGACCTTTTACCTGCAGAAAGTAATGTTTCTGGGGAGTGTGTCACAGAGTTAAATCTGTCCAGTCACTCTTAGGACATACCTGGAGGTTACACTGTGCACACCCAAACCTGTGCTCAGATCAAACTTTGTGTTCTGAGCATGAACTGCCCTCCAAAACAGGGGCATGGTCAGCTTCAAGGTCCTCCAGCAAAGGGTGGAACCCTGAGCCCAGCCTCCCCCTTAGCCTGAGCTTAGTTGCGTGGGTAGGAAAGCAGGCTGCACCCACGCTGGGTGCTACCAGCCCGTCTGCGTGCAGGCTGCTGCTCTTGCAGTAAGGTTGCCGCTATTTTCTACCGACATAAACCAGCACGGTGGCATCAAATCGCTGCAGTAGTCAAAAAAAGGCTTTGAAGGACCTATTTTAGTGCCAAGGTAGAGGAAGGGCATCCCAGAACAAGTACATCTCTCAAGCAGAGGCTGAACAACCACCTCTGGCACATTTCTCTGAGCCTGTGATTTTTACAAGGACTTCTACCGTTTCCCGTCTGTTCGGGGATGCTGAATCTCGAGTTAGAGGGTTGCACGGGCCGAGCAGGGAGGCTGCAGCATATCGGTTCATTTCTCCAGTTTAAATGTAGCTTTCTCAGAAGCCTGAGCAAGGAAGGAGGGAGCATCACCTGGTAAACAAGCTCAGATGAAGGCTATTTTGCTGGAAATGTTTATACATTGTTCCTGAAAAACACACAAAGCATATAGATAGCATAGCGCAGGGTTCAGCTTGTGCAATCGGGAGCGTGTGTCTGGAAGCGTCTGCGTGCGTGTGTTTGCAGGACAGGTCTCTCCCTGAAAGTAAGTTTTAGAAAACAGCTGCCGGCAGGTGAATTCCCATATTAGAATTTCCTGAAATATCCCGACCCATCCTCACTAAGTCACTGGGAACAACAGCGATAAACCCCAGCGCTGGCGTGTTTCTGCCTTGGTTTCCTGGCAGAATTGCGTAGGGAGGTGTGTGCATAACGAATCCAACGGAGATGCAGGCGTGGAAGGGCAGAGCAGCACGTGGGCTCTGGATCTGGCATGTGCCAAAGGATGGATCTGCTTGATGGCACTGTGGTATCTCCAGATACCTGGGGTCTAGGTAAAGCTGCTGCGCAACGGAATATCCTGATACTACTTTCTTTGCTGAGATTGATTTCTCCCCCCGCCCCCCCGGTAAAAAGAGGACGTGCAAGGACATCTATGGTGTGGTGACCTTAATTAAAATCCTGATCCAAGGCTAGAGGAGTGTCAGAAAGGCCAGGGCAAAGTCCCTCATTTGATAGGAAGATTTTAATCGGATAATGTCAGGCACCCCAGATAAGAGATTTTTGGCTTGTCCTTTTCGTTGTGCCGTGATAGCAGGGAGAAATGCTAAATATGCTGCTGTTAAACGATGCCGCAGCGATGCCTCAGGATGCTCGTGAGGAAGTAACACAGAGACAGCACCGCTTCTCTGCATCTCTGCCGGTTCCTTGGTCTTGGATGCAAAGCTAATAAGATTCAAAGAATTGGAAAAGTAAATCAGTCTGAAATTATCACAGTTGCAATCTGACTATTCCCAGTGAGCCGGGCAGTTGCCTGCCTTTTTCTTGCCGTGCGTTGCTTTCTTCCCCTTAACCTCCATTGCCCCCGCTTACATATACAGAACAACACGCTGCTTTTCTATGCCCTCAAAAATCACATGTGTTCCCGTGTTCTGCTAATAGACACTGAACTTCACTGTCCCTGCGGTGCTGGAAATCTCTTCAAATGAAAGATTTTTTTCATATGAAAATTCCTCTGTAATTTAGGCTGCTTATGAAAAAAGTGGAAATGCCTGAAGTCAACAAAGCAGCTAGCAACTTGGGTGGCCAGGGGGTAGCAGGTGGGGGTGCCGTGGTAAAACAAACCCCAACTTAATTACAGAAACCTCTGTCAAAGAGGCTTTTTTTTTTGGTTTCTCACACGTACGTACATGCGTGCACTTATCTCCTGCAAAGAGACTTTTCTGAAGGCTCAGAAGAGCGGGGTTAGCTGTAACACAAGTTATTCTTGTTGCCACAAACCGTTTTGCTGACTCAGTCCTAGGAATCCTAGCGTGAGCGATGCCACATTGCACTCCGGTGCTTTTGATTCGGTCGCTGCTGGGTATTGAAAAAAAAAAATCTGTATTAAGGTATTTTTCTAGCAGAGAGCTGGGAACCTGAGCCCCGACTTTGGATCTGTTGCTGCGTTTGCTTTAGGTGCTCGGCGCACCTGCTTGCTGGCGGAAGGCACCTCGGGAAACGCTTCTGATGAGCAGGAGTAAGACAACTGAGTCAACGGCATCATCCAAATTCAAAAGCGTGGGCGGAAGAAAAAAAAAAAATCACCCTTTTTTTGCTGAACCTAAAATCCCGAAGCTTTCTTTGCTGTGTAATTTGTTGGCGTCAGCAGATTCTGGGTGTTTTGCTGCCAACAGTCAGATTGAAGTTCCTTGAAGTTGCAACATCAGGAGGGTTAATTATGTACAAAGTGCTGGCCGATGCTGAGGTCTGGCGTGCAGGGATCCAGCTGTGCTGGAGAGACGATCCAGAGGTGATTGTCATGGCCAATGTTTGCGTGTTCCTGGGGACGCTGGGCCGGGCGCGTTGCTCGTGTCGGGGTGGTGAAGGCAGGGGAGAGCAGACAGGCTCTGGGAGAGGCTTTCCTTTCTGCGAAAGGTTCTGGTGCAAAGGAAATCACGTTAGTGCGTAGAGGATTCATGTTCCCAGGAATGGAGCTGCAGCCCTTCTGGGTTTAATCTCATTCCTTTTCAACCAGTTCATTGTAGAGAATTTCTTTTAAAATTAACTTTTTTTTTTAAATGCTGTTTTGGGGGGAAAAAAGCAAAAGCTATTAATGATTTTAAATTATATTTTTTTGTATGAATGGATGGTGGTTTACAGCTGTAGGGCTGCTTCAGTGTCAGTGAATAACCGGTGAACTGCATTCAGCTGAAGTGCGTGAGGATTTTTCTCCAAGGCATGGAGTGAACTTGGTTTTGAGGAGATCCTCTCTCGGGACTCCTGCAGTCGATTTGTCGGGTCCTCCAAAGAGGAAAATAGTCTGTTCTGCTCTTTCCAAACAACCTGCAGCGCTGCCAAGCCTCCGTCCTCCCCCTTCCAGCAGCACTTAAAATACAGTTTGTGGATTTCCCAATATTTGTAACCTCGTCAGTCAGGGCTTATCTCCCTGATAAATAAAAGGACACAAAGCACACACGTGCCTTATCAGAGAGCTAACAGAGCGCTCGCCTTCCCTCGCTGAAGGCGAAGACATGGGAAGCGTTCTGTCAACAGTTTAAACAGTGCAATTAAAATACGTATCGATTCCTTTTTCACTTGCACTAGTTTCACATCAGTCTGCTCCTGAAGCTGGTTTTGACACCTGGCTTACCTGAGATGATGGTGTTGGTTCTTAAAGCGTTAAGTTTTCCTCTTTTGCTTCCTTTGCCTGGCATCTAGCACAACCCGAGGTACCACCCAGCGAGGAATCTCTTAATAGCTTTCAGTTCAAGGTCCTTTGGCCTAATGGCCAAATACTGTTCTGGTTTGCCTGATGCAGGGCATCCGCTTTTTATTGTAATACAATTTTTACTTAATTATGACACAATTCAGTTACAGTAGCAGCAGACTGAAGGATGCCTTAAATGCTTGGCCGTCCTTTGTCTGCCATAGGTCAGATGTCAGAGCTGCCAAATGTCGGTGTTGCCGAACGGGGGAGGTGATGGGACTTAAACACAATTTAAAGCAACTTTTTTTTTTAATCTTCTTAGCAAATTGGCCATTTTCCTATATGCTGCAATGCTGTCTGGGTTATCCGCTCACCGTTTTCCTGGTAGAAATACCCTACAAAGGAAAGCACAGTTGTTTGTGCTACCAGTGGGTAATTCTAAACAGTAGTAGAGTTCGACTCAGTTCTTGGCTTGGATATGTGCAGTGCAACCGTCTTGTGTCTTCCTCCCTCCGAAGCGAATGGCTGTTTAATCTCCATCCCGTGGAAAAAGAGAGAAAAAAAAGTCATGCTCATCCCCCGAGATGGGCTTTTTAATTGCTCTAGCTTGACACTCCAACTTAGTGTCCTCATGGCCACTGATTGATTTCAATTAACATTCCCATGCTCCAGGCACTATAAATAACCCTTGTCTGGCCGGCTGCTTCTCCACTGCCAGCTCAACCTTTCTCCTTTAGCTGCTGCTGCTGCTCATCTTGCTTCTTGGCTTGGCCTCAGGCTCAGTCTATAATTCTTTCCAAACTTCCCTGTATAAAATAATCATGTACATGAAGTAAAACAGGAGTCTCATATACACACTTAATAACTCTTGTGTACTGTATGAGTGGGAATTCCACTTCATAACCCCCAGAGCCTTCAAATGGTTCTCATTTTCAGCAGCATTCCTCTTGCGAGATCTGAAACTTCCCATTTTATCCCAAGCCGTTTCTTTCCCTTTCAACCTTTTTATTTCTTCCCTAGATTTCAGGGGACGGACGGCTGCTTCTCCTCTTTGGGCTGTGGTTTCAGCAGCAAGGCGGCTGGGAGCTGATAGCACCGCTCTTGAGCTCTGAAGCCAAATGTCAGGGTTCTCTTCCCAATGCCACATTTTCCAAATTAAAGCTTCGGCTCGCTCGCAATGCCGAGGAAAAGGCTGCAAGTTGAGATTTGGACTAAACTCATAAGATAAGCTTATGGAGACCTAGAGCTAAGATTCTACATGTGTTTGCCTGTTTGCCTACCTGTTATCTCTTCACGAAAAAGGAGGAAGCACATTGCGTGTGTTTAGACACATACTGTAAGCGACAGAGATAGCATCTGTACGTGGATGGATGCAGGAGCAAGACTGATAGGCAGATGAGTAAGAGGTAGCAATCCGCAGATTTGTAAGGCCAGAAGGGACAGTTACATCAAAGGCATGGACAACAGGAGGGTTTGCATTTGAGGGGGGGTTGTTATTTTGATGACATTTTGAAAGCCAAGGGATAATAGACACTTCCTTGATAAAATACATATGCATTTCTCTTTTTTTTTTGCCAGCTGGGGATATGGTTGAGGTTTCCCAATCTTGAATTAAAAAAAATAATTAATGATTTGTTTCTCTCGTGTCTGGATTATTATTTTTTTTTGCTTTTTTCCACCCAGCAACGCTTTTGGTGGAAGATCTCAAAACACCCTGATCCAACAGGATTTAAATTAGGAAGTTCTGTATTAATTTGGGATTAGTCCACAAGTATGAAAGAATTAAAGGAGGCGATAGGCATTGCCCACTGAAACTGAGACACTCTTGCTCCAAAATTTCCCGATCTCCTTTAGAAAGGAGCAAACCAGAGCCTGCGATAGAATCAAAGGTGGGAGCTTCTCCACATCGTTCAGCGTGGTTGACAGAGTTGGATGTGCAGAAACACATGCAAGCAGCGAGCCCCAGGAGAGCGGGGAAAGCCTGCACGTCCGAGGAGGTCACGGTCAGCCCTGTGTCCCGGCTCGCTGCAGGCGACCTGCCGCGCTGGCGAGCACCCTTTGCCACGCTGGTTGTTGTGTCTTTAATCTTCCCTCGTGTGCCACGATCCCAACTGCGTGCGGAGCCCATGTGCTCCGTGCATGTCATGCCGTTGCTGGTTACCAGTGCTAATTGAAACATCGTTTTCAATGGTACATTCTTTGGCTTTTTTTTCCTCCCCTCTCTGCACTCCACATTTGGAGCCTGGCCTCAGTCCCTCTGTTGTGTCCCTGGCTTTATTTCCTGAGCTCTGCGCTGATGATGATGATCACCATGCTGGGCAGCGCTTGACCAAATGAAAGGATCATAAAATTGTAGAAATATTGGGTGGCCAGACCCTCCCCCAGCATCTCGCTACCTGTCCTAAATGGGGCAACACAAAAACTGGAGGCTGAAGTCCAGAAAGGGTCTCACTGGTGCCAAGCAGAGGTGAATAATAACTTTCTTCAATCTGCTGGCCACGTTTTTTTGAATAAATGGTTTGTACGTGACGAGAGCGTGCGGCCAGCTCGTGTCCAACCTGGTGTCCACTGCAACCCTTGCTCAGCAGGGCTGTTACGCTGCAGTTTGCAGTCTGTGCCGACGCTTGGGGTGGTTCCAGGGTGTTGATCTTTTGCCTGCTGCGGTTATATACACCAAATCCATGTCTTGATGCTAGCAGCTAAGTTTTCCCCTCGCCAACAGGACCACCTGCCCGTTACTTCTGTTGGGCATGTGGTGCTCCCAGCGGTGCATCTCATTTACGGAGGGCAGGATGCTGCCCCACATTCCTTATTAACATTCATTTTTCTAGCTGTTCTTTGACAAAGTCAAAATAATAGTTCAGTACCGATGCGTTCAGCTTCTGGTTTGTAACTGGTGGTGGGCAGAAAGAAACAGAAAACTAAAACCCTGTGCAAAATAATTAAATGTGTTGGCAATTAAAAAGAACTTGAGGAGGGATCTAATTTGGATTAAAATTCAGAAACATCCAAAGAGGAGTAAGTTTTCTTTTGTATCTGGTACAGTGGCAATAATCTTAACATTTTAATGCCAGTTAATGCTGTTTTAATATTTTTCAAGGGGAAAAAAAATACAAAGAAGGAGTCTTTTCAAATAGAAATTATATTTCTGATAGTGTTGAAATTTGCCAATTTGATGGTTTGGGATTTAGCAGTAAATAAAAATACAGCCCCCTAAGTCAACAGTTTCAACCTGCATTTGTGATCTGTCGTAGTTCTGACAAACTTTTCTTTTTCCATAAAAAAAAAGTGCAAAAAAAAAAAAAATTCACGTAGGTCTAATCACACGCTCTCCCAAAGCTATTAGTGGATACGCTTACAGATAAACAAGAAACAAAACATCCTGAGACCAGTGGGAGAAATAAATAGATTTTCTGGAAGGGAGAGCCGAGTGTGAGAGCACGGGGAGTAATGGTGCAGATGTGTCTGAGTTTGAAAACTGGTTTTTGCATTACAGGATGTCATTTATTTAGTTTGAAAAAACCATGTTTTTACGGCATTATTCTGTGCCTTTCAGAGTTCTCGTGCGCTGGAAGCCAGCTCTGACTTCTGTGTCAATGGGCACTTGGGGACTCTGAGCCCTGAGTTATTTGACTGTCAAATGCTGTTACTAAGTCACTGGAAATCACTTTTTTTTTTTTTAACACAAAATTAATTTGTTTTACTCCAAGATGCCCAGAGCGATCATTTATATTAGAAAGCTGCAAGTGGCAGGAGGACATCTAAAAATAGCGCATTCCAAAAGCTCAAATAGAAACGCTAGAAGAGGGATTTTTCCCTTATTCATTTTCTGCATCCGTTATTTAACCTGAAAAACCCAAATAGGTGAAAATAGGGAAAGTCACATGATATACAGCTACCCGGACGATAACGTTGTCATTTGTGTCCAATTAATCACAAAAAGTTCCTGGGCCACTTCCTGCCGAGTTCTGTATATTGTTGTGCTGGGCCAAAGTGGGAAGACTTAAATCAGACAAATTGTGATTAAATTGGGATGCCAGCATTTTATCTGTGAAAATCCACGAGCTGCTCACGTACCAGCTTGGGGGTAAGTTATCTGGGGCTGCAGAAACATCTGTGCTGTGGGAATCTGTATCTGAAAGATCCCTCTGGGTGAAATTGGGTATATTGTGGGTGCTGCACACCGCAGCCGTCTGCAGGAGCCTGTCCTAGGTCAGGTGGACTGTTCACCTCCAGTGCTTTTTTCTCTCTGGTTACAAAGGGAAGAGTATCAGTCTGTGCTCTTGGCATCTTCTTGGGGAGGAATGCCCTACCGTGGTTGTCCTCAGCAGGCCTTTGATGGGTTTGTTTCTGAAGGTTCATAATCCTGGTATTTCTGCCGGAATTTGGAGATGTGATGAGATCTGACCTTGAACTGAAACTTGGCCCCAGACCTCTGTTTTTGCCTGGCTTGAGGGCCTGTCCCCAGTTCACTGGGATCTCTTCACGAGTTCTTGGGAAATGTGGCCCAACCCAATTCCAAAGAAGTGTGGAGATATGTCTGAATCCCAACCCACCTGCCCTGGTTTTCCTTACATGAGTTGAATTCTGTTACAAAATTTACACAAATCTAGTTAAATAATTGAGCTGCTTCTACCACCTGGAAATCTCATTCAGGAGGAAAAGAATTTGACCTTTTGTCTCTCGTTCTGCCCTTCCAGCATCCCAAGTCCTTCTTGGCCAAGCTTCGCCATGGCCATATAAAGCAGTATCAAGAGGCTGACTAGACATTGTTCGCTTCATGCCACACTTTATTTATAAGCCTGGGATTATGATTTTGTCCTGGACAGCTCGCCCTACCCTAAAATACTGGCAGTCTAGATGAGAGGAAAATCAGATTAACTGTTCTTTAGAGCAAGAGAGCTGAGACCTGGTGCAAGGAGCAGCTTCCGCTTACAGCAGATGCCACTGCCAAACCGGCAGCTGAACACGAGCGTCCTGAGCCAGCACTGCCGTCGTGTGATCTCATCTCCCATCCCTGCCACGGCTGCCTGCGCTGCACCGCCGACTCCTCCGGCATGTGTTTGGGAGGTTTGGCTGGCATCAGTAGCTGGGAACCCCCATAAACCCAGAGGTCATAAAGGAAATGTTTAACAAATGTTTAACTGTAGTAGGGAGGCTGCTGTAAAAGTCTCTCGGTTGCATTTTAGGTCTGTCGCTCACCTACTTGGAACTACATGGGACTTTTGGGGAGCCAGCTACTGTCTGTAGAACAGGGGAGCTGAGAACTTTCCCAGCTCATCCACTGAATGGAGCCAGTGCTTTTCCTGCATGGTGCAACCTGCAGAGTGCTGTGACGTTTCCTTTAGCTGTGAATGAGCAACTGCTATGGGGGAGCACGTTCAGCTGCTGAGGCTGCACGTGATGGTCTCCACTGGAGCAGAGTCCCTATGGCGATGGAGGGGGCCTTCCAGCAAGTGCCCTGGTCAATGCAGTAGAGCTGGAGACCTGGCTGCCTGAGTGAGGGTGGGACCACAAAAATCAGTTCATGAACAGCACGCTGAACTTTATGAAATGCTGAGCATTTTAAAGGAATCCTCATCTTGGTCTCTTTTGATGCCAACATGAGTCATATCCCTTTTTTCCAGGCAAGGGATCTGGAGCAGAAGGAAGGAAAGAAGGAGCCTTGGGTGTAGTTAGAAAATACAAGTAAGGAGAATAAAGGCATGCAGTAGAGAAGTGTAGAGGGGGAGACCAGCCCACCACTGCTGTCCGTGTCCGTGTGGCATTAACCCTCTGAGGTCCAAAGGGAGGGATAAACAAGGCGGCCAGACTCTGCTTTCCTGCCCACGCTCTCTGGCCACTTGGTTTCTAATGTCAGGGACTTTTCTTTGGCTGGACCCACAAATGAAAGGTGTATACGGGTTACTGGACTATTTCGACCTTTTGCTTGCTTTGTCAAAGGCCAGAGAAAAGATGATTTGATTTTATTTGGGGCCAGAGACTGACTGCCCATACATGGTCACAACTTTGATATAAGCCGAAGTCCTAACTGAAACGGTAAATTAATTTTGACAGCTTGGGTACGTATTGCTCTTCTCAGTCAACAACCAGGTGAGTGACTTGTCCATTTTCATCAGCTAGCCAGTGGCGAAGGGAGGCTTTGAATTTGGAAAGTCCTGAGCACACTGGTGCGTGCCACCTCCATCCTGCAGCAGCAGTGTTGTGGGGCAGACTTAGCAAGACTTTGCATGACTGGTCAAATGGATACAAGCTGCAGAACACAGTAAAACTGCACTGATAAATTGTAGTTCAGAAAAACCTTTCTCAAATGTTGTTATTCTACCTGCGGGGGGAAACAAGCTTCCTTGTGAGCTGTGGAGGCCTTGGTGGTGGCTCTCATGCACTGTGTGCAGCCCTGTTCTCCCACCATCAAGACTCAGCAGGTGCAGAAACATCCTTACTGTACTATTTCCATTCCATTTTGGTTGATCCTCAAATTATAACTTTAAGAGTGCACAAAGATTTCCTGTTTCCCCCTTAAACTTCTGTGACCATGCTGGCATCTAAAAATTCAGCAGATTTGGTGCTTTGACTCACCTTCTGCTTCTTGCCCTCTTGCGGGGAACTGTATTTCTTTCTCTCCATTCCCAGCTTATCCCCAGTTATTCATCATTACCTGTGAGCTTATTTCATCAGTCCCATTTGATAACTTAAAGTCTTTTGCACAACCAGTGACCCTGGCTGTGTCTAGTCATCCTTTCATGTTTCTGAAGGTAGTCCCCATACTTCTCTTGCAGGTTTTTTTCCTCTCTGCAGGAGTTTCCCCACCTGTGTCACCTAGGTCTCCTCAAAATCCAAAGGTGCGCAGACTGAAAACCAGGAGCATCTCTCCACTTACTGTCTGTGTCCTTGATTTCCTAGGCTGGCCAGTGCCGGTCATGGTCAAGGGCCCTGGTGAAACGTGGTGAATCACATAAAGTGCTTTGTTATCGTAGGCCGTGTTTTTTTCCCCCTCTTCTAAAATACTGCTTGTAAATGTCTTAGAGTCTCACTTGAATTCTCAGAAGATTGGATGATTTCTTGGCTGGCCATATGAGATCAGTTACCGGGAGTGTTTTGTGCTGGGATGTGCTGTGGATTTGGCTGACATTGACTTGATGGAGATGCTTGCAGGCTGTTGCCATCATTTCTGCCTGTGATATGTGGTGATGGATTTGTTCTTGTGCTTGTTGTGTCTTCGGCTGCTTGTTTGTTGTGGTCATCGTGTTTCCATGTTCTGATTTTTGGTTATCGTGTAGCCGTGGAGACCACCACTGCGCTCTGCCTCCCGTTGTTGTGGCTTCCTGCTAACCAGTGTTTGTTGTGGGAGATAATAAGTGGTGGTGTTTTTCGGCTTGTTCCTTTGCTCTGGCTGCTTGATGTTTGTGTTGTAGCCATAGATTTCCGTGGTAAACCCTTTGAGCTCTGAAAAAAAGAACAAACAAGCTTTCCCTTTCTAGTCATTTGTGAAACTCAAACATGATCTTGTTCAGCCTGACCACGAAAACTTGGAGATCAAACTGAGTAAATTGAAAGTGTCCCACAACACAGAAATTCCCTTCTTCCGCCTTTCCACTCTTCCACAACCAGATTCCTCCTGCCAACTCCAAGCAAAAGGGAGGTTTACCTGCCACTGAGAGGGCTGCCTGTGCTCCCACTGGCTGAGGTGGGACAGTAATGATGGTCCATCACCTGACCAGAACTGTATCTTTGGCAGTAGAAGGCTTTAGGCTCTAAAATACAAATTCATGTCTTTGTCAGCCTTATGATTCCATAAATCCATTCTTTTTATCATAGAAGAATAGGTTCTGTGTCAGGGAAGTGAAGAGAAGGGGTTGGGGGGCAGCAGTATGTGTTTCTATCAAGCTTTTCTTTTCTGTAGAAAGAAATACGTGCTTCTGAAAGGCTCTGTTTTGGTGGTTTCTCTACAAGCTCTGTTTCCCTGCCATTCCCATGCCAAAAGTCTCCCTTTACCGACACAGATTAAGGTGAAGTGGGGCTTCAGGGGTTTATGAACCCAGTGTTTTTCCCTAAAGGTAAACTCCTTGGATAATCAGGTTGGGAAAATGTAGCTGCAAGGTACTGAAAATAAAATGTTTGAAAGCTCCTTGTGAAAACTTTTCCCAAGTCTTTTTAACAGTCTGAAAGCCCCCTCTTCCCTCCCCCCAAGTATGATCAACAACACCAAAACTCAGACAGTTGTAATCAGCTCTAATAGGAGCAGAAAAGCCAAGTGCCACGCGTTGTTACGCCTCAGCCCCTGTAGTGCCGGTATCCGGAACCTCGCTTGCGCTGGGATAACAGTAAACAGATGTGAGGGCAGTACTTGCAATACTGAGTTACCCTTTAAAAATCCAGCTTGCCCCACGGATTTTTACAGTTCTTGTTAAGGCCCCTTCTTAGCGAACGCTTTTTTTCTTTCTCTCTTTTGCCTTCTGCTTTTCTGCAAGGTTATTTTATTTTTTGCAGGATCAGCTCCCTTGGCTGATTCACCATGTGACTTCATAAATAGTTGGATTGGCATAATTGAGGGGTGGACAGGATTTGGGAGTGAGTGGCTGGTGATGGAGAAAGGGAGGGGGATTGTGATGGGATAAGCTGGGCTTACCACTGAGAGAAATGTTTGTGGAACCACGGCTTTTCCGCAAGGAGCCACAAGTCTATTGAGCAGCAGAGAAAGGCTATGACCACTGGAGGAGTGAAGCTCTGCTCTCTGGGCCAGACGCTGATATCATTGCTTCAAGAGTATTGTCTTTGGCTTCGACCTCGTGCAGACATACATCTCCAGAGCTTAACACGTTGAGCAGTCATTTTTGAACAGGAATAGATACAAGAGCCCCATTGAAGTCTGTAGGGTGATGCTGCTGTAAATATCTTTGACATCAAGGCAGAGAACCCCGTTGGCTGCTTTGGTGTTGAGTTAGATCTGAAAGTTATGTTAGATATCTACCTAAAGTGTTATGAAATTGGGACTTCACTCCAAAACCAAGTCTGTTGACTTTGAAGAGGAGTAACTGTTCTTGTCAGTGGTGGGATCAGTTCCTGAGTTCACACAGGTGCTTGGTCTGTTGGGTGCTCACACTAACAGAAGAAAGGGGGTTAAAAAGCGATGCTGAGAGTAGGAGCAAGGGGTCGAAGTACAGATTTTAGCCTGGTTTTGGCTGGTTGTGAGATTGCACCCCAAGGATTCAGTTTCCCATAACATCTGATCTGGGGTGCCTGTAGGCAGCTGCCCTGCCCTTGCCCCCTGACGCACTCCCACTGCCTGCCTCGTGCTGTTCTCACTGCCACGGGGTGAGCTGCATAACTCTGCTGATCCCGTGGAAAATTAGCCCACCAGTGAAGAAGAAAAAGTTTCCTGTTGGATCAACTTGCTGATCTGATCCATTCTGCAGCTTCACCACTGCTGGATCTGACCTTGGAGAGGGCAAGAGGACACAGACAGTGTGGGGGGAAGGTGAGCAGACAGTGGTGAATTCTTCCCTAGCAGGGACACGTTACTGAGTGTGCTGTGAGCACAGGAGGATGAGTCTGGCCTTCCCTAGTGATTAGCCCAGCAGTCAGCCTGCCAACACTTGGTTCTTGGCAGCTTCAGTTCAAAGTTGTCATCAGCTCTGCCCACTTCTTTGCAGACATCCCAAAATGTTGTAATTTGTAGGTGTAGTATTTTTAACCACGAACTCGGTGTCTCTAGACACACCATGACCACAGAACGGCTTTCAGCAGAGGGATGTGGAGAGAAGGAAAGGATTTGTTTTGGTTCTCCTGAGTGCTGTTGAGGGAATTTCTCCCTGGAGAGGGAGGGCCAGGGTTCCTGTGCTAGAGCTCACTCTCCTGTTCGCTCGGCTGTGAGTCTGTAGGGAGAAGCCGGAGAGACGGGGTGTGCGTGTGGATGTGGGCAGTGACACATTGGTAGGGCATGTGCAAAATTCCCCCAAATGACCACAGCACTTTGCTGAACAACTATCAGAAGGTTTCTCACCCTTCCTCGAGGGAGGATGCTGTGCTTCCAAAAAAGACTCCCAACGGATGTAACGATACTCATCCGGTTCTGTTACAACCGTTGCTCTTCCTGTGGCTGTTTTGCTCTTCATTATCTCCCTGGGAAGAGGTTGTTCTCTTGAGCAACAATATCCCCAAACCAGTTTGGTTTCTGCAGTGTCCATATTTAGTGGGACTGTTTCTTATTTAGAAGCAGCCTTTGCATGGGTGTGAAGATGCTCTGTGCCATGTGAGCAATGTTAAATGGGCTTTGCCCCCTGGTCTGTAGCTGGAGAAAATGTGTGAGAGATTTCCGTGCTGCTAATAAGCATTGTGTTTGCCTTCCTCTTTGGGGGTGGGATAGATTTGGGGAAAGGGGGAGGAAAGAAAAGAAAAAAAAAAGGCTTTCCAGTGGGACACGAATGTTTCTGCCTGTGTTCCCACATTGTTCCCAGCCAGAGTCCAGCTGTATGACACAGGCCTCCAAAATGTAAGCGAGATTCCCTGATGAATGACGCACGCAATGGTAAGTCGCTGCTTGCGTGGACGAGGCGACAGCCGTCTTGCGGGTGGTAGAGCACGTTTGCCGCTGGGGAAGAGGGTGCTGAGGGACAGCATGGCCTTAACCAGTAACATGAGGTTGGACTCTTCTGCAGATGTTGGACCCAGACCTTTCTGTGGCCCTGAGTGTGTTTGCAGAAAGGCTGTAACTTCTTGACAGCCCTTTGAGAAATGTTTGCTCCTCTACAGATACCTAATGGGGGTTATCAAGGGCAGGCTGGGCCCAAGGGTTTCAGGAGAGAAGACCAGGGGAGCGTTGGGCTCTCGGGAGGTGGGAGCGGAGGAGCAGCCTCCAGCAGCAGCAGTCTTTGCTGCTAATGCTTCTAGGGAGGGAATTTGAGGAAATGCTTGGAAAGGAATAAGTAGAGCTGGCAACAAATGTGCATTTCATTTTATGAACATTTCATGGTGAAACTTAAAACTTCCACAAAATTTGGGGGACTGGATAGCTCAGGGGATTAGTAATGGGATACAGAGCCTTTCATCTCACCAGTGCCTTTTCAACTGCAGCTCAAGTCAATACCAGCGACTGAAAGTTGTTACCATCTGATGGCTTATGTGTAATGAGTTGATGGTCTCACTCCATTTCCTGGTAGTCAGGTATCTGCGGCTGACGCACACAAACACACCATAACGCCTGGCTGCTTGCCAGCCTTGTTGGCAGCCTCTGCCAACAACTGGATGAGTCTGAGAGTGAAATATCCCGTTTGCTTCTAGATGAGAGCTGCATCAGGTAGCAGTATCCTGGCATGCGCAGAGTGCGAGAGAGTTGTAAGGTGGGAAAGCAGTGGGGTAGTTCAGAGCAGTGGTTTTATGTAGACGTCTCCCATCTGCACTGAGCTCTACAAGGAATCAGGTTCTGTTGCAAGGACCTCCTCTTTGGAAGCTCACCGCTCAGCAAAGCTGTGACGTGTGGGAAATTTGTTTTGCAGACAGAGCAAAGACATTACGGCGTGGGGCTTGATGTTTAAAATAACGTCACTGCTTTTCTCCCCCCCCCCCAAGCGATTCTAAGTGGAACCTGGAACACATTTTATAAGCGTTTGTTTACTACTGCATCTGTGATGTGACTCTAACACAGGTCTGCACCGTCATCCCCACTTCCAGCTGGGGAAACTGAGGTAGAGAGAAACCAGATGAAGGAACAGATATTCCAGGATTAAAAAATTCAGGAGTTTGTGGGTGCTGACGCTGTGCCAGGTCCAATAATGGATTTAGACCATCTGTACTCTGTGCTTCTCCCTCAGTTGGGACATCTGCCCTTGCTCTTTCCATCATAGATCTAAAAACAGCCCGTCAGTTGAAGCCTAAGAAGAATGCTGCTGTTCGGGAGGGTGTTTTTTCACCATTTTGTGCTTTAGAGACCTGGTAGTTAGGACATAATTTGGAACAAGACAACTCCTAATTGAAGTTGTCCAAGTGTAGAGGTTGTTGGTTCTGTTCAAAGTCGCAGTGCGGGTGGTGATGGGCTGCAGAACCAGTTACAGAAACAACTGGGCCATGGGGATGGTTGTGGTCCCCCACTAAGTTTCCCTCGCCATCAGGCAGCGATGCATGGAGGATGTCAGTCCCCTGATGAGGCATGCGAGACTGAACGTCCCTTGGTGTACTCCCCACGTTTTGGGGGTTTCTAACCCTGTGTCTAGCAGGAAGGGTCCCCTGCCCTGCCCACCGGGAATGGGTACAGCCTGAAAAAAATCTCTGGACTGAAGCAGTGGTGGGGTGAGGCCCCATGTGCCCCGCTGGCCTTTCCATGATTATACAGAGCCAGGCACAAGCAAGCCATTAGTAAACAAATGATGTCAGCTCCCACTGGCGTTATTTTTAAGCACTTTGTATATATTACTTGTCTGTATGTATCTCTGGACTGTTCTTTCTCCTCCTCCCACTGCCTCTCAATCACCCACAGAGCTGCTTTTTTTTTTTTCCCCCTCTCTTTTGGTTAAAACCAACATCTGTAGATTTGTTCGTAACAAAAATAAAGCCATCCATCTCCTCTGGCCTGCCATTCTGTCATGTAAGCTCAGGAAAACTGGCTCGGTCAAGGTTTACAGTAGCTGTCGCAGCCCGCAGTGGGAAAGGCACTTATCTGTAGTGGAGGGTTAGCAGTTCTCAAGAATGCATCCTTCCCTCGGACTGAGGGGGTGGCTTTTGTTTATCCTCTGGCACACAATGAAATGATGGGAAAACATGCTTGGATGCACTGTAGTAGTAAGGTGGGGCAGGGCAGCGGTTAAAAATGGAACGGAGCCTTTGATCCCCAGCCAGAGCAGATGACTCCCAGGGTTTGGATTTTAGGGTGGACGTCATGTTCTTTCTCTCCATCGCTGTGTACAGATCGAAGAGTTCCCCTCCTACCTAGCAAGCAGAACAAAGCCTCCAAGGCGGGCTTGGGGGAAGAGAGGGATGGCAAGTGAGGTCAGAAGGAAGGGGTGACGGGGGGTTGGGAAGCCTGGCTGGCCCCCGCTGTCATGCCTGGCTCAGGTGGGTTCTGGAGGAGGGGGTGCAAGCCTGAACCTTCCGGACAGCGGGCCGAGGAGGGGAGCCGGCAGCTAAATGTGGCGTGTGTCCCAAGATCTCAAAGCACCGCAGCGAAGAGCCCGCAGCTGAACCTCTGGGCCATTGCCTTGGGACACAGGGGCTGGCTGGGGCCAAGCAGTGAGTCACCACGGCATCTTGGGTTTGTGACGATGTTTTTCCTCTTGAATCTCCCCCACCATCACCCCCAGAAAACACAATGGAAACTCCGTAATCCAGGAGAGAGCCTGGGGCATACCACAACTCCAGAGGGTCCTCGCAGGAGGCTCCAAGTCCTCCCCAGATTTCCCAGCAGCCAGACCAGGTAGTAAATAACCGCACGAGTCCAAAAGATCGAAGGGGAGTGACAGAAGTATTACGTGCTTGCGCTTAGTCCTGCTCTATCCCGGATCTGGAGTGGGACGCTCAAAGACTCCGGAGCGCTGACTCCTTGGAGCCAGAGTATATCATCTGTTAAGTCTCTGGCATGACAGACTTGCTTCAGAGTGAGCAAATTAAAGGTCGTCTCTTAAAATCTGGTTAATGCCACATGCCAAAGTAGACAGAGAGAGCAACAGAAGGATGATAGATACTCCGATGTACAGATCAATCCATGGCTCAAGGCATGTTTGTTTCTTGCTCAGTTTTGTTTCTGTAGTCTAGGTATATTGTTTTTATTATTTATGATGTCAGGGGGAGTAATCCTCTGTGTTTGAATATATTTGCTGTGCTATGTGCCTGATTTGGAACACGTCCTGTTGCGGGTTTTTTTTGTTATTTTTTTGCTAAGGAGCTCAGCAATCGTTTGGCACCAAGTACAGGAAAAATAAAGAAAAAAAATCCAACGTTTCCTTTAACCGTTTACCTGTTCAGCACTTAGCCACTGCGTATGTGTTGGAGATAGCGGAAGGACCCTGCGCGGCCTTGCCAAACGCCGGACGCCGTAGGATGGCTTTGCCCGAGGCAGTGGCAGCGCTGCCCCGAGATGGAGCACAGCAGCTGTTCAGCAGCAGCGGCACGGGAGCCTCAGCCAGCACCGTGCAGGGAGCCAGGAGAGAAAGAAGATCCATTACATTGCAAGTTTGCTTTAAACTCGCTTCAGTGTTTTAACATGAATCATTCATTCCACTAGTGAGATGACCGAGGAATGTAGGCAAAAAAAAAAAAAAGCCTAGAGGAGCGTTGGAGAGGAACATCTGAAGGGATGTGGGTGGGGGACTTGGACCTAAGGACTTCAGCAGCTCCAAGGCATCCTTGAGATGCTTAATCAGGAGTCTTGCTTTTCCCTTTTTCTTGACTACGAAACTCAAGGTTCTGGGGTGGTTTCCTCCTTGTATTGGTGTGCCTTTGTATCTCTCTGGCTGGCAGAAAAGGGTCTGTAACGATAGCTTGGGGTATTGCTTCTGAGCTGAGTCGTGTCTTTGCTGTGTGGAGCTGGCTCCACATCTGCAGCAGCTCTTGTCTGGGAGAGATGTGGTGTCCCAGGAGGAGGGAAGGTGGTGGCAAGGCAAGGAGGGGAGGGCAGTGTCAATTCTCTGTTTGGGGTACCAGCAACAGAGAGAGTTGCTTCTATAGACCTCTGAACAGGGCTTAGAATGGTCCTGGCGCAAATGTTAACATGGTGTAGTTGTCCCTGCAGTTGCACAGTTGAACCCGAGTCAAGAGGCTCTAGAGCCCAACGCACGCAAGCGTACGGCTGGGGCAAGAAACTTGTCCTTTCTGCAAAAGCCCTTCCTAAAAAGTCAGGACTCTGGAGGCACTGAACATTGAGTTGTATGGTCCTGGACACAAGACAAGGGTCACCCTTAAGCCTCAGGGCCCCTCAGCAGTTTAGTTCTCTAGTGGATTCCTCCTCGCGTGATACCCCGTGTCAGGGTTTTCCCTGAGCTGATCTCTCTCTCTCTGCAGCTTGAACTAACAGCTCAGGCTGTGCAGCCAAAAGCGGAACTGGATGCGTGTCCTCTGAGCACAGGGGACAGTTCTGGCCTATTACATTTGCAAAAGCAGGTTAAATGCAACATTGAGGCTGGGAAACCCAACCCGCATAGCCTCCAAACTTCGTCTTTTGAGTAGGCTGAGGCACAGTTAATTCAGCTGCTGTGCTCACCATGGTATTAACTACACTTGTTTTCCCTGTTACGTGTAAAACTTGATGCTTTGCTGTTTCTGGCTTTTGATCTATACCAAGCTTTGAGACCCAACCTGCTCCAAACACAGACAATTTGGCTGAGTGGACACCTCAGCAGAAACTCAAGTTTGTGCAATTGTCCACCTTAGTGTGATTTTTTTTTTTACTCTTTACTTGGAATTTAGGGATTTATCATTACTGCGCATTTAGGGGAGAGATATTGCTACTGGTTCTTTCTTTATCTTTTGTGTTGTCTCATTTCCAAGATACTGGAGGAATAGGAAGTGCCCGAACGCTTGGTTTTTAAAGTGTGCAGCGTTGCCCTTCCTAACAAGTTTCAAGGTGTGTTACTGTCAGCATCAATGTGTGTATTTGGAAATACCAAAATTCATACTGATTTTGTTACTCTTGTACAAACATGGCATCTCTGTGGAGGCTGGTATAAAGAGACAAAACCCTCTGGAGACAACATTCCAGACTGGGAGCCAGCTTGGGCATGGACAGAGGGACTTGGATCTTCGCACCCGTCTTGTTTTTGGAGGTACCCTCCGAGGTGTATTGGTGTTTCAGTGGCAAAAGTCAGCACAGTACACGGTATCGTGGGTCTCTGAGCACGTTCCCAGTAAAGCTGGTCCAACCTTTCTTCCCCCTCTACTCTATGTAACAGGTTACACTGAAAAGAAAAAACAGATTTCAGCTAAAATCAAAATGTTTTCCAAGACTGTCAGCTTCAACTAAATTTTCCAGCAGATGAAGTTGGCATGACTTCCTTTAGCTTTCATGTTTTGTTTGGATAACATCAAAAGGCTCTTGTTTCAATGGACTAGGATCTTGTCATTTCAGCACTAGCATTTCACTCTGTCTTGGTTTCTCTATTACAGTAAATAAACTTCTTGGCGTTACAGTGAGGGAGGGGGTTGGTGACCCCACACGAGGTGTAACAGACCTTGAAAGGGAATGGATGATGTCTGCATGGCTTCATAGAGTCGCTGGAGGTAGGTAGGACTGCCCACCATGGTGATGTAGAGAGAGGACACATGGAGGGGAAGTTGGTTGTCTTTATGGTCTTGAGTACTCAGCACCAAACTGTGGCAGAGCTGTTCTCATCCATCAGAGGGCTTTGGTTTTAGCAGAACAGGAAAAGACGTGGTTTTCTTCCTAATGGAAAACTCCGGGAGTTCTTTTCTTTGTAGAAAACTTCAAAATCTTGGCCGTTTTTCTCCAAATGGGAATCTTAAGTGAGTTTTGTCACGGTGCAAGTTGTGACAGATAGGGGATGTTACTTTCTGCCTGGTTGCAGCATCCAAGAGCAGCCGGTGTTGAAAACCCTGACGTGCGCCTCAGGAAAGCTGCCTTGGACTACAGGAAATGGTGTTTCTTTGGGGTTTAATCCAGAGAAGTGTTTGAAACAAAGCTACTTTCAAGGCTTTGAGGAGCATGGCTCCTGCAGCTTTGGGGCTGTTGTGTGTGTCCTGTGGGTAATGCCAGTGTTCCCCTTTTTCATCCCAGTGCTTCACTTTGAATGGGTTTAATTTAAATGATGCTATTTAAAATTTCTAAAGAGACTAAAGAAAGTTCTTTCCCCCTTGTCCTTGATGAGGGAACAAGGCAGGCTAAGCTGTGAAGAACAGGTGAAGAGTCCTTACTTAAGGTGGGATGAGTTACTGTTGCTCGCTGTTTGGTTTTTGGTCCCATTGGTGTTTCCAGATTAAAGCCTAGAGGATGATTGTCCCGCTTAGGAAGCCAAATTCCTTGTGTGTGTTCCTAAATTCATTGCATTTGTTTTTAAACTAACAGTGTTTCTCAGCAGGTACCACCAGTATAAACCACAGACCTGTGAAAGCACGGACAGTTCTTTGGAGACTCTTTATCTCCCTCGTAGGTGCCGGGGGGGAAGGGGAATGGGAGCTCTGCTGCCTTCTTTCCTGGCTTTGCTTATAATCTCTTCTCACGGCTGTGGGCCATTAAGCAGGGCATGCTGCCTTCCCTCGGTGCCTGTGTTAGATGGTTGATTTTACTCAATCCAAAGATATATGGTTGCATTTTGAATGAAAACTACATCTGAAACCCGTTTTATCAGTTCCTGGAAGATGACGGGAAGAAAAAAATGTGGAAAATGTCTTTTCGGCACTGTTGTGGGTTTTTTTGTCCTTTGTCACCCATTGCATCAAGCTTCCTTATCATTTGACCATGAGAAAATGTTTTCACCCAATAAAACAGAGGCCAAACCCTCATGGGTTCATTAAGGGGTGACTGGAGATACCTGATCTCGAGGGTGAGGGGAGCGTCAGCTCCAGGACCCATGCTTGAGTCCGGTGTTTATTTGCTTGCTAGTGAGGTTTTGGGGCAGGAAAAGAGATATGTTTCCCCTGCTTAACCCAGCTCTGCTGGGGTGAGCTTGCTTGCTGGGGGTGAGCTCAGCTCTGCTTGCAGGTAAATGAGAGGAGCGGCCAGCGCCTCGCTCAGCTCCCCCTTTCCTCCATCAGTTGGACAGGACGGAGCAGCAAGTCTCTCGCCTCTCCTGGACTGCGCTGGGGCTCCTGGTGTGAGCAGCCATGCAAAGGAATAAAAGGGTATTTGACAGCCCGTAACTGTCTCACACAGAAACAGGGCAAGAAACATTCTCGCTTTCAGCGGCTTCCAGCTAAGCAATATATTTTTTTCCCATTTCTCCCGGTGGATGCAGCTTTCCTATCAGCGTTACAACTTATTAGTTAGGTCACTTCACAGCTATGAGGCTGTTGTGTGGATTCCCTCTCTTCTAGGAATTCTGCTGATGAATCATCGACACTTAGGGCCGTAGTTTGATGTCTTTATTCACACTTAATGCTAGTACTTGGCCGCAAAAGTAATCCTGTGGAATCCAGTGGGACTAACTGTGGAGTTATATACTATTAAATCTTTGGCCTTTTAACAGAGTAATGGGCTACAGCCAGATTTTGTGAATAAAACTGAAATGCAGTCCTGACTTTTGGAGGGGCTAGGAGTACTACAGGGCAGAATTTTTCATGATGAAACGTAGACCCATGTGAAAATTCCCTGCTAGCTGGCTTCGTTAGAAACCCTCGGATGTGATCCTTGGGGGAAAGGTGGTCGGGCCCACCCAACCTCGTGTCTCAGAGCAGCCGCTGGAGCTGGGAACAAATTCCGTCCCAGGTTGAGGCTTTTGTCAGGGTATTTTTTCATCTTTTTTTTTTTTACTTGTTTTCTATTGTAACTTGGAGAATAACAAATAATTTTCTTTCCAGAGTAGTAACTTTTTAACACGGGATGCATCAGGGTGTTCTGCCTCATGCCGAGGACCGTGGGCTGTCAGGATGTGTAGACACAGGAGTTGCAGATACACTTTCTGGGAAGGGATTTTGGATCTGATGGTGATGCTGTTTATAGGTAGGAGAGCATTGCTCAGGTCTCCGCTGAAATTCTAGGTGGGTTTGCTGGAGTTTTCTGAAGTGATCTGCAGACTGCACTTTGGCTTCCTTGGAGGGTGGGTGAGTGAGTGAGTACCATTAACTTCATTCTCCCCTATGAAAAAATAAAAAGTAGCTATTTGAAACGACAGCAGTTTTATCATTGGTCTCACTAGTATCCTGGTAACGCAGTGCTTGATGAACTTCAGATGTAAGACTAATTGCAACTGGGAGCGCTGGATTAAGAGTTTGAGGGGGAGGAAATGCCCCCAGCTGAGACCTTATAAAAGTGAGGATGCACTTTGGGACAGATACCTGGCTGTGTCCAGCTCATGTGCTTCCCCGTGTGTCAACGGCCCAAGAAGTATAGGCGGCAATGGAAAAAAGGGGCCCACCTTCTGGCTTGTTCACTGTGGGATGGGGAGCAGCAGTGCTCCCAGCCACATCATCCCACCAGAGCAAGGGAGGATCAGTCGGCCCCTTTCTGCACAGATCAGGCCGCAAATGGTGTTAAATTGCAAAAAGAAAAAGGGATCCAGACCGGGTGAATCGTGCTGTTCCTGTGCCTTAGCCTTATCGAAGAAAAACACAACTAATAAACACCTCTGGATCACAAATCTTCATTCAGTGAACCCTTAGGAACCAACCTCAACTGCAGGGCTGCAGCCTTGGTGGTGGGGAGGATGGTACCGTCCCCGTGCAACGCCCTGGTGCGACGCAGTCCTGCCCGGCCCCGCTCAGCTGGGAGCGGAGAGCAGCTCCTTGAGCGCGGCCGTGCCCTCGGTGCCACGACAGCCCTTTTCAGTGTGCCCAAGAGGAGAAACACCAGCAGGCAGCAGAGACGCTCCAGTGCAGCTGTATAAAATTACACTACAGGGGAGGAGGGTGGGGAAATGAAGAACAGCCATACGTGCTCCCTCGGACAGGGTTTGGTTTATGCTGCTCTGCCGAGGGTTTGTTTTCTTTTATACTAGTTTGGGTCCTGGCAACGGGGGCTGCAAGTGAAAACGCGACCCAGCGCGGCAGCTCTGTGGCTCGCGACATTGCCAGTCTGTTTGCCTGAGCTCCTGCGAGGACCCAGCGTGGAAGCCTTGAAGTCTCTCTCTTTGCTGCCCCTTCCCCTCCCAAGGTGCTTTTTAATCCCTTTGGTTAATGTGAAATTAAGATAATGAGTCAAAGGGAAGAGAGGACTGGAAAAGGGAGGTAGCCGGCGGGGGGAGAAGGGGAAAGAAAAGAAAATAGAAAGGAGAGAGATTCTTCTGACAGATAATTAGGGAGATTGGTTTACCAGCCAGGGATTAATGCTGGCTTCCCAGCTCAAACAGTCCCTCGTGACTCATTTTGTGACTTTAATTTCTCTGGGGTTCCTTAAGCAGGTGCCCTCTGACAGGTAGTCAATAGAGGACTTCTGGCTGAGCACCAGTGCCTCTTTGGTGAGGTCAAATTCAGAGGTCAGAGAGCAAGGCCTGGGAGGTTGGTGGGTCAGGAGTCATCACAGTGACAGATGAACGTGTTCCCTTCTCCCAGGCTCTCCTGCGCAGAGCGGCAGCGCTGGCGTCTGCCGAGACCGACCCCCTCTTTGCGAAGAGACGTTCCTGTTCGTCTCCTGCTCACACCTCTCAACTGCTCTTCATTAGCCAGAGGATAGGGCTTGTTCACAGCCCTCGATCCGATGGGGAGAGGGTGCTGTCTCCATACCTCTCAACTGGTCCTCATTAGGTAGAACAGTCCCCTTTTGTCCTGCATGAAGCCCCCTTTGTTTCTCAGCCACAGCGGGGCTGCGAGAGCAGAACCTGATACAAAACAATGCAGCATTATTTAGCCAGAGCCTGAAGTCAAGGAGAGAGCAGCGTTTCGGGAAGCTCTTGCTGCCTTAGCGCGTGCATGGGTGTAAACACCCGCAGATTCTAGCTGTCCTCCCCGCTCTGAGCTCAGTGCCTTTTGCTGGTGTTTCCAGCTGGAGTTTGCACCATCTTCCACCAGCCAATATTGCGGGACCCCTCCAGGAATGTGTTTCTGAGGTGGTTCTACAAGGAACCCCTTCCTTCCACTTTTCTGCTGGCAGGGAACAGCTTTTATTCTGCTGCTCCGTGTTCTGGGGGGACTCAGCACCCACCCCACCCCCTTTCCTCGAGTGGTCTGCATGGGGTCCCTTGCCCTGACAGCATCTCCCTGCTTGGCGTGGGGGGATCTGTGACCATTTTGTTTTGCTTTCACCCCTCCCAGGCTGCCTCCCTGCCAGCAGCTGAGGTTGTGTTGGCTGGAGCCTGATTAGTCATTCTGTCTGAGATTTCTTTCAGATTGAGGATAATGATGGCAAAAAAGAAATTAATTTTCTCTATAATTGGATTCCCGCTTTTCCCTGAAGAGCTGATGTCCTTTTAAAAAGCAGCGTCTATCACCTCCGTGTTGGTGGCTGCAGTGCTGCTGCAAAGTGGTGTCACCACAGGAGTGTCTGGTAGGTTATAAATCGGGTGGCAGAATTAAATGCTTACATGCCTGGAGTGCCAAGGTCGGGTCCCTGATCCCATTAGCCACTTCTTTCGCCTAGAAACAGCTGGAGCAGAGCTAAGCATCAGCTGCAAAATACCTCGTTCGAGTAGAAACTGCAGAGGCGAACTGAAAAGAAACGAACACAACTGTTGGGCTTTTGAGTTCTATCCACTGCAAAAAAAAAAAAAAAAAGTGAGAGGACTGGGATTAAACAGTGTCAAAACTCTGAGAAAGAAAACAAAGCCTGATTTTTTTTGGAGCAACTGGGGAGCCAAAATGCTGCTTGCAGTGAACAGTATTTGCAAAATTAAGGTCGTCTTTAAGTATTTAAGCCTAAAAAAGACCCAATGTGGATCAAACCACAGTAGAGTTTCATAGAAGCAGGGGCAAGGACAAGGAGCTCATTGTCCATGTGCCAGAGATCCAGAGAGAGGAACTTCTCTGTCCTGTGCAAGAGTCTGAATACGAAAGTCCTCTATAAATCCAACCTGATTTGTGAGTGAGTTAGAGTGAGGAAACCAGGACAGAGGTATGGAGAAATAAGGCTCTGTGGGTTTCCTGCTACACCTCTCCCAAAGAGATCCTCCTTCATTTAGATGTTTCTGTGGCCTGCGGGGCAAGCGTTTACACCAGCATCTCTGTGCCAAGAGTGTTGCGTCATATTGGTCAAGGTTTATTTTGATACAACCCCAGGCAGCGTCACGTGTTGCACAACAGCCAAACCAACATTTCAGCCACCTTGGGAAGCCCTTGCCTGGTGACCTCGAGTCCAGCCACCAAATCCAAAGGGCTCTGTGGGAACTGGAGCGATGGCTGTAGTTCTGCATCTACAATCTGTTGGGTAGTGGCTGTTCCCACCCTATTGTACACTTCAATTCTATGCAACCCATGTGGAGAAGCTGGTACGAGCCTTCCGTGTGACTCAGAAAGTGGTGACACATGCAGGGTTGGATGTCTCTGGCAAGCAGATGTTTCAGTGGGCAGCTAAGTTTGGGGGTGGGGGGTGGTTTTCCTGTAGAAATCTCCAGTGCCGTTTGCAGAAGGGCTGGAAATTCTGCCCAGTAGCTTGAGCAAGGGTTGTATCCAGTGGTTTGGGCGCAGGCTGGTGCCTTGCTTTCATTTTGTGCTCCCACCTCGCTGGTGAATGGGAGTTTTTGGCACCACCAAAGCAGTTTTTGTGTCAACTGCTGAGGGCTCACCACACCTGCAGCAGGGTGGTCATCCCAAGGGGGTAACAGGACTCGGACTGGATCCATGCAGGGAACTGGGAGCTGTTTGTTCCTAGAGGTTGGATTTGCTTTGTGGCCAGGGTGGGCGGCCAGCACAGTGAAGATGGGGGTCCGGAAGGGCGCTGGGACTGCTCCCCGTTTGTGGCTCTTTGAGTGTGCCAGTGCCGTAGCAGGGTGGGACTTTCAGTCTTGCAACTGAGGGGTTTGTGTTTTGTTTTGAACCGTAAATGTAACACAATTGTGTTTGTATAATGCAATTACGTGAGATGCTGCATATGGGTTTTAAATAGAACAAGGGTTAAATTTAGCCTCTTTTTTCCTCTCCCATTGATTTTGTAGAGATAGACTTGTGTTTGAAAGACTTCTCACCCTTAAGTTTACCGGACTCTGTACTGCATGATCTCATTGCTAGCATCTCACTCTTTCTCCACCCTTCCCTCCCGTTGTTTGCTATTCTGACTGAAGATGAGACATAAAAACTTAAACCTTTTAAAGACAGGGAACGCATCATCCTATGTGTTTATGCAGTATTAAACACAACAAGATTGTTATCTGGAGACACTGGAGACCGGATTCGCATTGGATATAAATGAGTAAAGTTCCCCTCAAGTACATGATTTACACCAGCATAGGGTTTGGCGCCAGGGTGTATAAAGATGAGCAAGAGAAAAGAAATTCGTTTTTTCAGGCTTGTACTTCTAAGCATGCAAGCCCTTCTTATTATCCTCTAGTTAAAAAGTGGGAAAAATTATTGGAAAAAGAAAACAAATAGGCTGAAATAATCACAAGAGCAAACTTTCAAATTATGAATGTAGTTACATTTTTAAACATGACTTGGTTCTTTTCCAGAAAATGATGGGCCCAACACTTGGGTCTGAATTTTCTCACTTCTTTAGGGGTAAACACTTGGAATTTGCCTCCTAAATTGAGCTGACATGGTATTTGGGACTCAGATCCAATAGCCAGTGATGCAGAGGGTTTTGCAGATTGCATTCCCTTTGTCATACGGGCTTTTAGGAGAAGCTTTTCTTCAGCTTCAGCCTCTGCTGAGGTTAGTTTGAAGTTTCCATTGTGATTCACGGGTCTTGGGATCTCTGCAGTAGATTATTTGTAATTTTATGCTTGGAGGCAAACCCTGAGGTCAGCTAAGCTGACTCTATTGCAAACAGCACTGATGTTTTCAAGGCTCTCAACCAGCAGCATACCCTCAAAATTTTTTGATATAAAATGGTCTTAGGTTTACAGACAGGGTCTCTGAGGAAGAAATGAATAATCTACCCAAAGCCATGCAGAAAGAGCAGGATCCCAACTCAGGGCTGTTAGTGTCTGGCTGCTTTTCATGCTGCTGTTTCTGCTCTTTCTGTCAGGCTGGTGCTTCTAGCCTTCTTCTGGGACACCACAGCCTTGCTTGTAAGATCCCCTTCTTTTATAGCATATAAGGAAATACCTTCCCTATTTAACAGGTGAGGAAACTGGGTAGACAAGGTTAAACCAGAGATACTTTGGAGGAAGAGGAGGGATGGCACGGCCTCGTGCTTGTCCCTGTGCCCATGACCTGGAGCATGTCTACAGGTGCTGCTGCTCAGGTTGGGCTAATGCAAAGGTGGACACCAGGGCATCGTGTCCTGTCAGCTGTGGTCATAATTTCAGTGCTGAAAACGTCAATAAAGCCATTATCAACTTCTTTAACTTACTGAATTTAATTTCCAGTTGAAAGTCAAGGCAAAGTGAGAGCTTTTTGCAAACCGATAGGTCTTTCTGCAAAAATAAAAAGCAAAAATCATAGTGTTAGGGTTTATTGTCTTAGGAAGGAGAAGAAAAATTATCTGTAAGGTAGTTTGGAGGAAAAATTCACTGATCAGCGAAATTTTTGGTCATCCACAATTCCCTACAGCCTCAAAGAGTCTTCCAGTTTATATCACTGATCCTTCGCTCATATTTGTGAACCAAGTTTGAACTACTTCTGATCTAACAAGGAAGGGTTATATATGGGGAACTTGAGCAGAAAACAGGCAGAAATAGGGTTTTTTCCTATCATGGATCTAAGGCTTAAAATAATCTGTACAGCCTGAGGACCTCTCCATTATCTCACTGTTCCTTCAGGAGCAGATTGCCATTGCTTCCTGGCAGCAGAGATTTGATGCACAAAGGAAATCTGAATAATTTCCCACGTTGTGAGAACTGGAGTGGTTGTCTCCCAGTCCATGTAAGGTTTAAACTGGTGGATGGACTGGCACTTGCATCATTCTCTAGGCCTACTGGTGACATACCAAGTGTACGTGACGTTTATTGGTTTTAAACTTGGCCCGTGCTGGGTTTGAAGCCCGTGTTTATTTTTGAAGATGGGGCGATGCTGTGGTTGAATGGCACGTAAGTCGATGCCCGTTTTTGCCGTTTGCACTGTTCATGATCTCTTCCGTTGCTCCCTTCCAGGACTCCCTAACTCCATGCTAATTGGGTGCTGGCTCCAGGCTTTCTATTTTAATACTGTTTGATGATAATAATCATTCCTGCAGGATGAATGGTTGGGAACAAAGACAGGAAACGTCCCCCTGATTAGATAGAGGCAGGGGAGCCATTGAAGGAAAAAAACAAATGACAAAAATGACAAATGAGGGTCCTGTAACTTCTGCCATCCTCCTGGGGCATGTGGAAGGGCCTGGAAGGATACGTGAAAAAGACCATAATTTACTGGTTTGGGAAACCATATGTTGGAAGCCTTCAAGTATCATCTCCATCTGCAAACAAAGGCCAGCAGGAGAGATAAGGCCATGCAGCCACCAGAATGGAGCGGTTTTGGGCACAGTTACGCAAACCCTCCTTCATTCCAATCATATTGAAACTAACTGTGACCTTTCCTATTGCGTTAATTCTATTACTGGATGAGAGGGGAAGAGGCAATGCTCAGATGTAGGTCTAGGTGACGAGCAACATGAGAGCTGCATCTACAACGTATTCTGAGTGCAGACCTGAGCACTAGTTGGAGTCTGACCTTGTTTCATGTTGGCTTGTGTTGATGTAAGGTCATGCCTGAGCTAGGGTTGGTATGCTCCTTGGCAAACACTAGAGGAGAGAAATGGGCCATGCCGTTCCTCAACAGCGACCCGAATGTGTACATACCTGCAGAAGTAGGTATTTTAGATGTGGTCTATCTGGCTTCTCAATTTCTGGGTAAATCTGTCTTTACAGTATTGTCAGATATTTCCAGGCTCCTAAAAGGGCTTGAAAGTCTTTTCCTGTAAGGGCTGGAATGTTGTGCGGGAGCCCACATTGGGATTTAGGTGTCAGTCCACTCATAGAAATGTAAGTGCATGGAACTTGGACCAGGTAGTGCTCAACCCTCTGTCCTGGCCAGGTGGCAGAGACGCCGCCAGGATCTAGTTTTCCATGGATTTTTTTCTTTCTCCAAATACAGAAGTACTCTGTAAACTGGTCAAGAGAAGTCTAGTATTTCTTGGGGGAAATAATCAACAAAAGCAAATTCTCTGACTTCAGTCAAATTGTTCTTAGAATATTGTAGTGTCTTAAAAACGGAAAGGTTTTCATTTTCAGTGGTTGAAAACTGAGTGGGAGCTGGAAGTTCAGGGGAGCTGGTTCTGATTAGCCCTGAGTCCCCACATGCTGTTGTGCGTTTTGGTTGTATTTTTGTTTGTTAAACTTTGTTTCAATTAATTCTATTTAGTGCTAGCTTTTAGAGCATTGCTTAAGTTTTGTTTATGATCATTGTGCACTGAGGGTACAAACAGAGTATGGGCATCTGTGCAAAGCCCCCAAAATTGGGGAATTTGGGCTAGAGGGGACTGTGAGGTGCCCAAGGTGTTTAAGAGTCATAGAATGGTTTGGACTGGAAGGGACCTCAAAGATCATCTGGTTCCAATCCCCCTGCCATGGGCAGGGACATCCCCCCACTAGCCCAGGTTCCCTAAAGCCTCATCCAACCTAGCCTTGAAGCAAAGGTCTAACTCCTTCCTTTATCACAGTTTTGACTGAAATAGAGACAAAAACCTGACCTGGAGAACAGCACTTGGTTTTGTTATCCCTGATGTTTCTTGGCCTGCTCCTTACAAGACAAGGGTTGCTGTGGTTCTCAGTGATGTCTAGGTTTGAAGCCAACAGAAATCTGCTGAAAGTAAATGGGAGTGCTCTGACTTGAATACCTTTAACTCAAGTTCTGGGATGAAGTACCTTTTCTAGTGCTACAAGGTTTTTGTTGATGGCATTTTTGAAAGAGAACAAGTTTTTAGGTGTGCTCTTACAAGAACAAGTCCTCCATCTGTGTTTAGTGCTAATTTATAACTGCTTTCTTAGACCTGTGCTGTGAAATGAATTAGGGACACGCCTGGAAAATACTGGGTTGGCTTAAACGTGCTGCAGAGCCTTTTGGAGTTCCTTTTATCCTGCATTTTTAAATTAAAGAAATGTGATGATTTAAGGCGTTTAATCTCTGAATGTTGCAATTTTTATTAGCATTTGTTTCCAGTTGTGTGTTTTCCCAGTAATCTGTTTATGGAACCTTTAACCTCTAGATCTCCACCTCCAGTGTCATGTGCGTTGCTCAGGTCCAGCCATCTGGCTCTTCTCTCCCACCACTGAGCAGGTTGGGGGTCATGTTTTTTCTGAAGTACTGCTGCAACTTTTGCTGCTTGGCAGCTCTGTTGGATGGCCTCAGCAGGGTCAAGGACTAAAAAACTGCAGAGTGACCTGGTCCCTTTCTAGGTAGGGTATTTCAACCTGGAACTGATATACTAAGTTGCTGAAAGTTCTGCCAAGCAAATTGCCCTAATGTGTGATTCCAGTTCTGAATTAGATATTTTTCCCTTCCCTCCCTCCTTCAGAGGGTCTAGTGAATCAAGATGTGGCATCAAAGCACTCATTTCAAAATCGGGCAGGTTTGTCTTCCTCATCTTGAGACTAGTTCAAGATCTGTCAGGAGTCCTCAGTGTTCACAGGCCACAGCTGAAGAGTTGGCCAGGAGCAATACTGTATAAAGAGCTGGTCTAACTTCAGGAGGGAGGTTTTAAAAAGGTCACTGTAGTTTAAAAATCTCTAATTTATTCTTATCCTTACTTTCCCATAGAAACACTTCCAAAAACATTCCTATGTCACTCCCATTCCCTTGTACCTTCATATATGTGCAAGAAGGACGCTACTTCTGAGTGCCAGTAGACCACACTACTTCAGTTGCTCCTGTATGTGCCAGACCTTCCTGTGAAGACTCCGCTTTTCCCAGAATGCTGTCCTGTCAGCTCTGGTGTATCCCAGATGAGCTACCACTTAAGCAAAGTGCCATTCCCTTTGTAAAAAGGGAAAAGCTATAATTTGGTTTAAGTAGATGCAGCTTTGGGGCTTGGATTGCTTTCCAAAAGCACAGTCTATGATTCTGACCTTAAATAGGCTCCGTAACATGTCGTTCCAGCCTCTGTGTGTGTGCGCGCGCGTTGTTAACTGTTTCCATGTTTTTGACAGATGGCTTGGTGTACCTCGCAGCGAAGCCAACATCCTGTTGAACAAACAATGAGGAAAGAGGAGGGAGGAAGAATGGGGTGTGGGAGAGAACACAGGATGCCATTTATATTTTTATTTATGCAAGTGTTGGATTTTTTTTGAAATATTGTGTATGCAGCAGACTGAGAATTGGGGAGAAAATGGAACTTTGAGGCTTCATTTATGAGGAGTCTTCAAAGAGAAGACTTCTAAACCTCCCTCCCAAGACTGTGAGACTTGTCATTACTCTTATCCGTACTGACATCATGGGGAGTCGTGCCGCTGAATGAATGGAGTTACCGGGTTATAAGTCTTCTGTTAGGCGCTCAGGCCCTGGCAGTGGTGTTTCTGTGGGAGAAGCTTTCAAGGTTCAGGCTGTACAGTGTTTTGCTTTCAAGGTTTTATGCGCAAGTCGGAAGCCCTCATCGGGCTTCATCTTTTGGTGAATTTCTTTGCTAAGCGACCCCTTATTCCACGACCCTAGAGCTACCGTCTGTGGTCCAGCATACGCTTTAGCGAGAGCAGCCTCGTACAGAAGATAGGCAATGTTTCCTTTTGGTCAGAGCATGGGACTGGGACTTGGACTTAGGTCTGTGGTGTGAACTGGAAGAAATTGGGGCAAAGCCTGGTCAATCTGTAATGGAGGCAGGAATATTTGACTGCTTTTGCATAGTATTTTTGAGATCTGCTGGTACAGAATGCTGTAGGCTTAGAAACATCTCCAGATGGCTGTTAGCTGTCTGTTATTGCGATGGCCAGCAGAAAACCTTGGTGCTGTGGCCAAGCTGTATCAGTGGTATTGGTGCCCAGTCCGACAGAGGAATAATCCCAGGTCAGCCAGAGAGCAGGCCCAAGTGACAGAGTCTTGTTTGCTGAACAGCTTGAGAACCAGCACAGCTTCTTGTCTGTTATTGTTAAAGTCCTTACTGGGCCGTAACTGCTGCTTGGATTCTCTGAAGCAGAGCACACAGCAGCTTCCAGTGGTTTCTGATGGCTGTTTTAGGAGCAGATCCCATCTGCAACAAGGGTTGCTGTTGCAGGACTCTTCAGCACTGGCTGTCATCTGCCTTTCCTGGTCAGGGTGATTGATTTAGATGAACACAGAGTTCAGCAGTCCCCAGCTCCTCAAAGAAAAGTCAACTCTGCTTTACACCTCTTTCTTTCATCTGTTCCTTTGTCTACACGTTGCTGTGCTTTCCATCTACAGTGATCCAGCTCCTCTGTTTATCTCTGGATCAGTTTTTTTCTTCCCTCTCACATGTACCATGTGCAAATTTAATATATTTTTCTTTTATGTTTCTGCATCCCTCCCTCCTGTGGTCTTGACGCAGTTTACGACAAAGTTCTCTCTGGTCAGATACGGTGCAAGCATGTGGCTGATTGAAGCAGATTCCCCGACTTGAGATTTTCCTGCCACAGAGCAAAACAGAATTTGCTCCTGAGTCTGATGACATAGGTCCCCCATTAAGTTCTCAACGTGCCACTTCAGGACACGAGGAAGGCAGAGCTGGCAGTGCTTCCCACAAGAGCTGCTGATTCCGATACTCCTCTGCTTCTGTGCTTGCTCTTTAGCAACTCCAGCTAACTTCATGTGCGTGATCCTTTCTATGATGCAGCAAGGGTCTGCTGAACCAGGCCATTGAGCTATTGCCAGAGGCAGTTAGACAGTAGCATTCTGCTGCCAGAATATCAAAATACCTGTTCTGAATTGCTGTTGAACACCTTAGCTGCAAGGGTGTACCTGTTATCCCAAGAGCAGGGTATATCAGTACTTTTCCGCCCAAAAAAAAAAAAGCTGCCAGTTCCAAGATCCAGGAGCAACCATGAAACCTTCCAGTTCTGCAGAGGCATTTGCACGGATCACAAATCCACAGATTTGCACAAGCATTTCCCTGTCCCTGAAATAGCCTGGCCCGTTGAACGCTACCAGCTGAAAACAACCCCCCACGCCGTGGCGGGCAGCTTGGGAGGCATGGCTATGCCAAGTCCCCATTTGCAATACATCATCTCCCTTTCCACAAATTTCCCAGGCAATGGGAATGTTTTTCCATCCTTCCCTGCTAGTAACAAAGTAAAGTATATAAAGTTGAGTTATAAAGATGTTTAAAGGAGCTTTTGCCCTGGCCTGGCCTGGAAGATCTGAGGTCATTCACAGTGCACATTAGTAAATATGCGTAGGGCTTTGGAGCTTTCTTCCAGAGAAACAGCTAATAAAGCTAGCTGCCTCTGTTTGTTGTTCGTGCCAAGACACATTCCAACATCTGATTATTTTATGTCATTACTTCAATGTGGAAAGAAAGAGAGAAGTATTAATTTTTCCAGGTGGATTGTCCTGTTTTGGGGAGGTCACGGCTTATGGTAGGTGGGTTGGATTAAAACTGACCCAAAGTATTGTGTCGGTAATAAACTTAATGTAACTGAACTTTAACTTTTGGTATAAGTAAAGCTGAAGGAGAAGGGGTTTTTTGAGGAAGGGTATGGCAGCTGAACTGCCAACTCCTGTTCTGAAGCATTTCTGCATTTGCAGGTTCGGTGTGGAATTGGGAAAGGAAAGAGAAAGAGACAATAGTGTTGTAATTGCTGAAGTGGCTCAAACTGCAAAGGAAATGGTAGAAACTCCTGTAAAAGACCGCCTTGGAACCATATGTAGTACAGAAGATACCAAAGAGAAATTTCTGCTCCCTCTGAAATTCTGTCGTTTGAGTGGAAGGAGGGGGTTATTACCAGTTGGAATAAAATGCCAAACTTAACCGTGTCCTGCGGGCCAACTTAAAAAATGGATTTAATATTACGGAAACAGTTTGTCAGGGGGATTAGTCACTTGAACTTTTTTATTGTGGTAAATAATGCAGAAATGTAACAACCATTCTGACATTTCCATGAAAAAAAGAGTCATCAAATCAATATTTCTCTTTAGATCTCTGCTCTTTTAAGATAATTACTCTGTTTCAGCTCTCTTAAACCAGCTGTGCTCTCAGTCTGAGGTCTTGGTCCTTAGATATGTGACCAGTCCTTACTCGTGGGAATAGGGAATAATGAATTTTGTGAAACTGGATACATGAGTATGGACTCTCTAAATCAGAAAAAGTCACAGATTCATGTTCTGTAGGTCTGATTTAATTTTTCACTTACATGTCACTTCACTGGCATTTCACTTAATTCTCCCCACCATAGCCAGAATTGGAAACAGGACATCTAAGTCTGGGAATTTGTGGCCAGCTTCTTATCTCTCATTGGTTTTACACTACTATAACTTCAATGACGGATCATCTTTTTTTGTTTAAATATTCTGGTGTGAGAGAAATGAAGACCAAAGGACTCTGGATAGTTTATGATGGGTTACTGGATGTAAGTGGAAAATTAGAAGTGATCCATATCCGGTCTATTCAACTCTGTTATCCATTTAATCATGGCAATTCCAGACACTGTAAATTTCTAAATGTTATTTGAAAATGAAGTGGCTCGTTACAACTGTTGTTGCTAATCCTTCTGCTGGCAGTAGCTCCACTGCTGAAATGACATAATTTGTGACTTGCAGTGATCAGTGGTGGTGTATGCGGGTTAAATCTAAACCCCAGTTTTCAATGGTTTTGCTCATATCTTACAACACAGTTGTTAACTGCTACATGTGGCTGTTACGTTTGATGTTAGATGGCGAAGAAGTGAAAATAAATATTTAAATCCGGGTTATGTGTGGTCCTGCCAAACAGAATAGAGATAGCAGGCTGATGTCCAATACTCTAACTGGAACTACATGGCTTTTGGTTCTAACTGAACGTGGAAATTCCTGGGTTACGCTGTGCATTGTGAGGACTTTGCAGCTTGTAAAGGGTATTATCAAGAAAGTAGTCAGTACTTTCCTAGATCTGAGGATAGACAAGAACTATCAAGATACTAGGGCAAACTTTTCTCTATTGTCACCAGAACAAAACTGGCTGTTCCTGACAGCTAAGTCCGGTCTAAATTGTAATAATAGGATTCCTGTGCGGAACTGATCTCTAAGTTTTAATCAAAAATTCTTTGAGAACCCATATTCAGTGTTTCCTAAAGTTCTACTGGAGATACACTTCTTACTGCAGCAGCTGCATCTGTGAAGGTCATGGGCAGCACTTGACCAGCTTGATAAAACGTTTTCATGAGTAGGGGAATATATTTATGCAGATCAGCCCATTATTCAAACTTGGTGTCTGAAGTGTAAATTTATTTGAAATCTGAATTGGGATATATTGACTTCAGCATTTGGTGGAACTTTGCAGGGGTGAGCCCAGGGAGACACATGCTTTGCATCCTGATCAGAACTGTAAAAGTTAAGAGATCAGATTTGTTCTAATCGTGAAAAACTTGGTCTAGTGTAGAAGGTGGAACATCATTACTGATCTGTTGGTATGCTCAGATTGTTTAATCCCGTTGCATTAGCACCTTCTTCAAAAATGGTGTTTAGTACAGGTCTCATCCCTCTAATCTGCATTTTTAGTTCTGTTCTGCATTTGTGAAAGTTTCTTATCACAGGGAAAAAAATCTAGGACTGAATGTAAGTTTGAAAAAGGAAACTAAAAACCCTGGCATGGCAAAAGAGGTCTCTCAGGTTGGTTGCTCAGCTCACTTAACAAACTGCTGAAGTTTACACATGGCCTTGCTCCTTCAGCACAGCTTCTTTCTCTTCCTGGCTTCAGCTGTGGAAAAAACAACAATAAAACTTTGTATTGTAATGCAGAATGTAATGTTCACAATGTCAAGATTCATTGCATTCACCCATCACAAGAAAAACATGACCGTGGTCTAGATCTTGGATGTGCTCCAGGGGTTGGATATCGGCAAATCCTATAGGTCTGGGTTGGGTTTTTTTGCTGGTCTCTCGTGCAAAGAACTCAAGTCTGCAAAAGGGAATTGTTCCTGGTGTCTCAGAAATTGTTTCACACTCATCATCAAGCTGCAAGCACTGTGGCAAAAGGACAGAACAGACACAAGAATGCAGGACAGACCAGAAAGCTACAAATGACCTGCAATGGTTGCTCTGCTGGGCAGCAAAAGCCATTGATCAAGACCCAGGGACACACAGTACATTGTGCTGTGCATCTTGGAAACCCTTCAAAACCTCCAGGGTTGGACGTGCCTCCAGATATTTGTGGAACTATTAGAAAGCAAGGAAGGATGGATGGGGAAACACATGTGCTGGAAAATGTAAGGCCTTTGGTTCCTTTCAGATTGTTTCAGTGGTATTTTATAGAATCATAGAATGCTCTGGGTTGGAAATTTTCTTGAATTGTCCTGAATATCTTGGGGATGAGTGGAGAAGAAGAAAATTTGGAAAACTTGAACATTTCAGGATTATTTAGATTTTTATAATGATATAGGTAGAAAATGAGATTATTCAAAGAAATTGACTTGCTCCTTTTTGTAGCCTTAAGCCACTTTTGGGTTACTTTTCCAAGAGCAACAACAAATTCTTACACTCTCCACGTTTCCCCGTAGCTCGGATTTGAAAGTACCTTCTTACTGAATGTGCTCACAGTTAGTGAGGCATTCCCCTCTGAAGAGAATAGACATTTGACCTAAGTAGTTTCACAAAACTTGGAAACATCTCCTTTGTAACTTTTGCATGGTCAGGGGAATTTGACATCCTTCTTCCAAACACGTGAAGTTCACAGCATTTTCTGGGAACTAATTTTCCTGGGAAAACTACCGGCTAGTTGGGCACTAACAGATGCTATGTGCAAAGGGCTAATTCTGAACGGTGCGCAGGAGCTGGGAAGTTTAGTGAAACTGTGGCCCATGGGGCTGGGCAGTATAAGAGGTATTTTGTTTGAAGTTTGGAATGTGTACTGAACATTTAAAATGAACAAGCAAACAGAAAGCTACAAAGCAGATTGTTTTCCCTTGGTTTTCTAATTATTTGTTGTCGTTGCTGAAATGAAATTGTGTTCTGAACTTCTTCAGATTCTCCTCCCAGCTCTATATCTACCTCCAAAGTTGCCTTGAGTCCAGACAGTTCACCATGGAAGAAGCCGGGCCATTGTAGAGCATTAGGGATGAGTTGGGGCTTCAAAGGTCTTTGTGATGACTGCTCCGGACTTACCCTGTGAACCCAGGACTCTGGTTGCGGAGTAACCTTTCATACAGCCCTAAAGTTTCTTGGGATGTGGGAACCTAAAAACCAGGCTTGCTCAGCAGCAGGCTGCTAAGAAGCTGGGAGCGTGAGCTGACTGCTAATGCGGCAGATTTGCATTGGAAACCCAAGTGGCTTATGTCAGGATTTTCTTGAGACCAGCATACATCTCGGTATTTGGCGCATTTGGACTCTGTAGTTTTCTGATGCAATTTCTGGAGTAGTTTGGGTCATGCTTACATGCCTTTGGTGAAGCTGTAGCCATGAGAGTGTGTCATGAAAAGAAAGGATCTTATAACCACTCAGATCTGCCCCGCTAAAGTATGTCCAGATGGACAAATGACCTCCAGAGGTCCCTTCCAGCCTAAATTATTCAGTGACTCTGCCTCTAGCATTCCAGAGGGAGTGTTAGGTGAAACTGGGACCATCCCATATGGGGAGGAGGATAGAGTTATATCTGCAAGTCCTGTATCTTGACCCTGTCCTCTGCCCTGGCCATCCATCACTGGGCACTGGTATTTTATTCTACCAGAATGTCAATCACCGTTTCAATTAGTGAGTGGGAGGAGAGAGTGTGGATGATAGCACCCGATCTTCCATTTGATTTAGGATGAATCACACTTAAGAGGGCATCTGAGGTTAAAGAACACAGGATTCTGGACACATGTATAAATCAACAGGCTTGAGGTTTTCATTATTCACCTTCTAGTGTATGAAGTGATATGAGTCATTGGATCATAAAAGAGATCAAATAGCTTTGTTGCTAATAATTCTTTCCTTGACCCGTTCCCTGGCACATTAGGTTTGTAAACAGAGTTTTAATGGCATCCCTTGGAAGTAATAACATCACGCCTTTATAGCACGTTGGCTATAACTGTGCTTGGGTTTGATCCTTAGCCGTTTGTGGGAACTAATGCGTTTTCATATCTTAAGTTTTCAGTTATTGCCTTTTTGAGATTGATCATCTGCAGTTCCTCTGCCTCCCGCCCTTCTCTTCCACTGATGACATTTGAACCCTCCCAGGAGCCCACAGCTCAGCTTTCCCAAAACGATAAGCACTCCCTGTAATATTCTGGTAGAGGTAACACGCTTGAACTTCAGTGTGTTGTTAATGTCTAATGAGCTCATGACACCGTTTATTGTTTTATGGCTAAATTGTGATTGTTCATTAACAAAAGTAGCATTAGACCGTGTGCCAACTTTGGACGGAGGAAAAGGTGATGTGGCACGCTGGAGGGTAATAAGAATATGGTACCTATGGTAGCAAGGACAGCAAACCTCCTGCCGGCTCCTGGGCCAATTCTGCGCAGCTGCTGCTGTGGAGAAGCCTCGAGTGGAGGGAGAGCATCTCTCTCCCATACAGGGCTCTGGTGTCGGGAGTGAAGAAGTGCCAGGGCCACAGCATGTTGTGGCTTTAAAGGGGCGTGGTACTGAACAACTCCCAATTTATTATGCTCTGATACGATAGTGATTTTCATCCTGCTGTGCATCACCCTTTGCAGTCCGCTTTGCGTGATTTCGTTTGCCTCTGCCTGTGCGTCTCTTATTATTTGCTGCCTGCTAGTGCGATGCTTCCCTGCAGCACACCAACTTTTCTCTGCCTGCCTGGCAAGGAGGACTTGGGTATAATGGGGTCGGTGGGACCCCTGTGGGAAATCTGATTTTCAAAGGGTAGAGGTGGGAAAAAGCAGGTCCCAGTCCCCATTAGAAGGTCAACTTGAAACAGGTTCCACCCCTTCTTGTGAAAGCAGATTGATGGGAGAATGTCTGGTGATGGAGAGCCGTGACCCACCTGGTTCGCTGTGCAGAAAAGGATCCTGTCATGCTGAAGCTGGAGGGGGGCTGTTTACAAGAGCAGGGAGTGACAGGACAAGGGGGAACGGGTTTAAACTAAAAGAGGGGAGATTGAGATGAGATATTAGGAAGACATCCTTCCCTGGGAGGGTGCTGAGCCCTGGCACAGGGTGCCCCGAGAAGCTGTGGCTGCCCCTGGATCCCTGGCAGTGTCCAGGGCCAGGTTGGATGGGGCTTTGGCCCCCCTGGGCTGGTAGGGGGTGTCCCTGCCCATGACAGGGGGTGGGACTAGATGGGCTTTGAGTTCCCATCCAACCCAAACCATTCTGTGGTCTCCACTGATACCATTCTTCTGGTATTGACGATGTGAAATGTTCAGACGACATATGCAGACTGCAGCCTTCAGGACCTGGGTCTTGGTCTCATGGAGGTGTGGACTGAGAATATGCTTAGAGCAAGAATGTAGTAGACAAGATGTGGCGATGGCTGGGAAGGGTTGGCTATCCTGCTCGAGGCTGCTGCAAGTCTCTCTGTACCTTTTTTTGCCTGTTACTGGCTTGTGGGCTCATCTGCCCTCAGTTACATCTAACAGAAGGAATTGACTCCTTTAAAAATGGTCAATTTGGGCTGTAGGGAGAAGAGAGTAGCTAAATATAAGACTCTCTATTAGCCATCTCCACCTTCCAGAGGTTTATTCAGATACCAGAAACAGGTAGACCTGAGGGGGAGGGGCAGGGGAAAGGGGAGTAGCTTCCTACCTGCCCATCCCTTTTATTTCTGTCCTATTTAAAGAAACAGAGATATGTGGTCTGGGGAAAGGAGGAAGGGTGTAAAGGGCAGGAAAGAAAGGGAAGAAGGGTGGGAACTATTAGTGTAGAAATGTGCTTCTTCATCACTTAGTCTCAGGTCGTTGCTGAGCCTACAACAGATAAGAGACCTTTATAGAAATAAAAACCAAAACGAAGTCTCAGAAGCTATTTGAGAACTTTTTTTTTTTTTATGGTAGCTAATTTATTCATGGGATGGCAGATGCCCAAGGACAGCAATGAAGTCTGTAGCTCTGATGATCACAAAAGAGGGGGTTAGCTGCACTACAGTTGAAAGTCTCTAATGGAATCTTGACTGTCACAGATGTATGGACCAAGGAGCTTAAGAAGAGTGCTAGAGAGGGAAAACAGTATGAAGGATGAGCAATGGGTAGGTGTCTGGGAGACCTGGGGTTGTTCCACCTCACCTGAAGGATATTCTGTATCAGTTTTTGCTTTATCACTGTTTTGGTCAGTTCTTGTAGTTATTGCACAAGTTTTGGATTGAAGGAGACCTAACAAAAGACCACTTGGGGCCTGCATATATGTAGCTTTTGGACTGCCTTATGTTTTTATACACATTGATTAAGCAAATTTACATGAATGATCAACAGCAATGTAATGATTTTTTTATAGATATTGCTCTGTGCATGCAACAGAGCTGTCTGGTGTATTTATTCCAGCTTGTAAACCGTGAGTATTTAGTACAAGATGTATACTCTCCATCATTTACAGTTGTTTAACTGAAGGCTTTCGTGGTGGTGCTGTCGTTCAAGGAAACACTACGCGCCTGGGGCAAAAGGTATTGGGTGTCGAGGTGGTGGATGTATGAAGCAGATTTCATTAAAGGACCATCATACCTTCTAGCTAAAGAATATATTCAGTTTAAAACTGATGAGAGCTGAACCACCATCTGAGATCCATGAAGAATTTTTGGATGGAGCCTAGGATAGTTAGGTACCCAGGACCTGTGGGATTTCTTAGAACAGGGATATTTAACTTCCATTAAAGTCTCTGGAATGGTTAGTAACAACCTGAAAGCTGAATTCATCCCTCATCTTGTAAAATCACTGCTCTTTGCCAGAAATGGACTTGGCTCAGGGAGGAGAAACTGCTTTCCAGTGTATGCTAGAAAGCAAACACCGAATTCGGGATGCACACTGAGCTCCTGCCGGCTCTGCTGTGGAGGAGCATGGCCCAGAGAGCAGCAATGAGCAACCCTTGCAGGACGAACAGGGCTAAGGTGGGGAATTTTGCCCTGTATCTTGTACACCTTTTGTACAGCCAGACTGTTTCCCGTTTGTTTTTCTTTGTCCTTCCCCAAGAATATAGATGGGAATTGCAAACACACCTCTGATATTTAGCAAGGCAGAAGTCTGTGCGTGAGGACAGACGGTTAACTTGTTTGTGCCGAGGAAATTCCCCCATGGGTGGTTTATTCCAGAACTGCACATCCAGGCAGAACCTGATCAGTAATGCCGAACTCTTCCCAGCCACTGAACACAAGGTCTTTCCAGAGGAGTAATTGCCTCCATTTTTCCTCATAAGGGCAGCCAAAGCAAAGCACAGTAGTTGGTTTACCCAGGCCAGAAGTGAGTATCAGGCTCCAGAACTCATCAGGGTGTTAGGGCATGGTAATGTTCCCCTTAAGTGTTTGCTAGCTCAGGTCTGCTTTGGTCTGTAGGTGGACACCCTGGAGCTGCTGTTTGCTCAGCCACCAGCCCTTTGGTGCATGGGTGATGCCTGCCAAGAACACAGAGTCTACATTTTTGGAACTTTCATCCTGTTCTGTGATGTTTCTCCATCGAAGCAGTTTGTTTTCTCCCTCCTCTCTGGCTCCTTGCGTGTTGCCCAGGATGGCCGACTCCACGGCCAAGACTAGAAAGGTCCATTACAGCGTTATTAGCCTCTTCTTTTGTATCCTAAAGAGGGAGAGTGACTGCCAAGCCCACTTTGCCTTCAAATGTTTAACAGATTGGCCCACATGTAATTTCTGCTGCTGTGTTTACAGAAGGTGGAGGTTGGAGGGGAAGGGGGGGCTGCTGCGTGAGGGAGGAGGGCATGGAGAAAAAAACAAATTGCTAACTCTCCATCAAAGAACTGCTTTCCTACTTGTGGTTTCAAAATGCTTCCTCCTTTCCCAGCTATCCTGTAATCACTCTCCAACATTCACCAGAGCAGTGTTTACATCCAACCCTATTACCGGTAGGGGAGACAGGAGAAATTAGGGGCTCCCATGCCCCATTATCTCTCCCTGTTTCCCCTTCTCTTCCCCTCCCACAAGCAGACACGCTTCTCTCCCCTTACCCCTTTTCATCAAACGCCTACAATTCATGAAGGAGTAAAAGCCCTTTAATGGGATTCTGGAAATCTTAAAATCCAGGTGGTTTGTTTAAAAAAAAAAAAAAAAGAGGGGGGGGGATGTAAAAAAAAAAAACCACACCACCTTGGAGGAAAATACCACCAGCTTACTCTTTTTGGCTTCTTTGTTCCTTTTCCACATTGTCTTGAACCTTTTTCTCTTCCATGACTCTGCTTGGCAGCCAGGGTGAACTGAAGTTTGACTTGGATGGCTATTGAGACCACACAGAGTTCACCCTGGCTGGAATTAATTTCCGATGTACAGCTGAAGAATCCCATGCGCACACACAAACACAGCGAGCCCTTGCATTTCCTTTTGATTTCCTCCTCCTGCTTCCTTCCCCAGATACCCTTTTTATCAGAAGCAGAACGAGCTGCAGTGCCACTGCAGACGCTGTCAAGGCGAGAGGCTCTGACCCAGCGTGGCAGCAGAGCCAGCGGAAGGCGGAGGCTCTTAGATGTTGGGCAGGCAAGCAGACGTGTGAAAAATGGCAAATGTTGGGCAACAATAAATGTGGATTATGACTCTTTTTTTATTGAAGGGTAAAAAAGGATAGTCATCTGGTACTGGCACTTGACAGGGACTTGAGGTCTGATTCCAATTCCTTGTTTAACTGCAGATTTCCTCTAAATAATTCTCGTAATCTCTTGATTCCCCAGCTGAGGTCAGGGGCCCATTGTTCTACACCCTGTAACAACACAATGGGACACGGTTCCTGCCCCAAAGAGCTTACAGTGAAAACAATCAAAGAATGAAAAAGAAACCCAGGCTTGCCCGAAGTTATACCCTGGTGTTAAACTGAAGATTAGAACCAGACCTCCTGACTCTCTAGGTTTCGAGTCTTCTGCAATTGTAACATTTTGCTGGCTCCTATTGTTAGAATCACACTGCAGTGTTAAAGACCATCAAAATAGAAAATATTGAATCTATTTACCCCTTGGAGTGGAGGAGTGGGAGCTGTGTTTATGATGGGCCGCGATGCTCCTATAGGAAGGACAGCCTTTGTGTTATCCCGGTCGCTGGTTCATACTTAGCGCTACTGACGGACGTTGGGAAGTTTGGGAAACTGGTTAACCTGGATTTCATGTGAACCAGGGTGGCGGATCAGTACTGTAATGGGTTTGGTGGCTGGTAAAGGCGTTGTGTCAGGCTGTATTGAAGTCCCTTCCTCAATGGCAAGGGAGATGGCTGTGCGGGCATATGGGGATATTTAAGTGGAGAATATTCACTCCCACATGTAGGAGTTGTTAGAATAGCTCTGCGCCCAGAACTTGCTCCCCTCCCAGGACACGGATATATTGAATGAATGCGTGGTACACACACATGTGAACTTGTCCCAAGTCCTCTTAGTGCTGGCACGACAGTGCTCGTGCCGCGGGAATATTCATAGCGCAACGGTCTTGGTGAAAGATGACGAACTTGAATGAGGTTCTGGTTGTACTGGCAGTGTTCTAACGCATTGACGTGCTCTTCGTGACTGAAAGAGTAAAACTAAAGCAGGCTCGGCAAATACCACCCTCAGTATCGCTCAATAAAGAGAGGATCTCGCCATAAGTGTTGCTGGAAACCTTACAATGTTATTGCTTTGTTTAAAGTCTCAGCATCTGGAACGACCTGAAAATATGGCAAGTGATAATGTGTGTATGCACAGCCACGCATATGGGGCCATATATTTACTCTCTAAATTTTTCTTTGTTTTCCATACACAACTTTCTACCTCCAGTGTATTTCAGTGGCACTACTTGAGCTTTGGATATTATTAGTGGGGGAAATATGTGGGTTCTCATATCCTGTGATTTCCTACTTGTCAATTTATTTAAAATTTAGTTGCCTCGAGATCTTTTCCTTTCATCCAGATTCAGCAACAGGGTAGATACCAGTTTCCAGACTTAGCAGAGAGGTGGACACACGCACATCTCAAGGGACTGCAGGACTCATCCTCCCTAACTTTGGACATCACAGGAGATGTCCTCTCCATGTCCACGAGCGCAGAGGTTACACATTAAGTGCATACATTTGCTCAAAGATATGGAGATATACATTTTAACCTGTCCTTTATGATCAAGGGAAACAGCTACTTTTAGGGTCTGATTCAGCTGCTTTCTTTCAGCTAGCTTCATTAGGATGAGAAGAACTGCACAGTCGAACCGCCTGTTTCCTCTGACTGCAAATGGAGCCAATTTACTGACATAAACAGAGATACCTACAGCATCTCACACCGTACTTGCGTGGGCAACCAGAGCTGCTTTCTCTTTGTGAGGGAAGTTAATAGTCCCATGTGGTTGCTATCCTGTTGGTTCTGCAGGCCTTGATTTCAGCTCCTGATGGAGAAGGCTTGCGCAGAAGAGCATTAGTAGGCATGTAATTGCCCCTGGGAGATTTGTTCTTCGGCACTGTGCCTAAGGTGTTGAAAAATACTTTATTTTTCAAACTTAGGGATGACTGGTGTGACCATACATTGAAATCAGCTTCATTCTCCTGTCTTAAATTTAGTCTTAATTTTATTTTCTTTGCCTCAGAAAAATGTGGGGAAATTACTGGATTTCCAAACATACTTTCCAAAGGGAACTGCACTTCAGACCTCAATTTCTGTAGAAGTACTGGCAAGGGGTAAGAGGAGGAGCAGGGAAATGATCTAAAGGGTCATATTAAGATTCAGTGAACGTTTCTGCTAATGCTAACTTCTGCAGAATCAGAGGGTGGGCATCAGAAGCTGCTAAGATTTAATACATAAGAAGTCTGTCTGTCTGTGCATTTGGGATGTACTTGGGTCATACTTTCAAGGTTTTCCTTGCAACAGCAAAGAAACTTGCTTCTTTTATTTTTTTTCTTTTAATGAGAGCTGAGACAGTCATGTAATTGCTTGTTTCCTGAAGCTGGGGCCTTTAAGTAAATATCAAATATCCAGAGATTCGCGTTGAAGTTGTGAGTTGGCAATTCTGGTTTATTTTACTTTAGAGAAGACTTTATTCATGTACAAAACCTAGATAGTTTTGAAATTGTCATACAAAGAGAATTATCACTGGGATTTGTTAGTTCTACTAATAACTATTATAACAGCAGATGAGCTTTTTTTATTTCCTATGAGAATTTATTCTACTGGGGAAAAATTTGGAACATATCAAAATGTTTCTTTGGCGAAGCTGCAAAGCTTCCTCTTGACTTAATTCTGCCTTCTATTATACTACACATTATTTATATTAGAAAGGATGAAAGATCTGAGCCCCATTTGAAATGCTGGAGTGGAAATTAGGCTGCCAGTTCTTACTGAAAAGTATGGGGGGATCACAACAAACTATTTTCATTAGTTTTCGTCTCCCCCCAAGTCTGAGGGTTTGGGCTTTTCATGCCAATTTGAAACCAAGCCAGTTATTTGAAATGTAGGTATCTCAGAAATTGTTGCCATATAAACATTCCACTTTTGACCAGCTCTTTCTATTATTTCAGGTTAAAATAAAGGTTATAAGAGAAAGACCATGATAGAATTATTTGGTAATAAATGTATCTCTTGTTTTCTTGTCCTCTGCTTTTAACTTTTATTGGCAACCTATTTCAAAAACAACTGTTGCAGGCCAGTGGAGAGCGTACCTTGATGCAACATTAATAAGAGCAAAGAGGCTTAAATTATAGAAATAGCTGTCTGTGTCGCACATTAGGAGTTTTACTCTCCATTTGGCAGATCTATGGTGGATAAGTTTGTGTGTGAAGGGACGAAGAGGGGGAGATTTGGGTAAGAGTGGTAGTATCTGATCAGGGATAATGAAGACGACAGATCCATGCAGAGATTTGTTTTATTTGCTTTAGGCAATTAACATTAGTAATGCTGCATCTGGGTAGCTGGAACTGCCACAGATAATAACTTTATTGCTTTTGAGATGGTTTATCCAGTTCTAATAACAAGGACTTGAATCGATGGGGCTCTGTGGGGTCTCAGCACCTCTGGAGGTACTCTCATACATGCTTCTCATCAAATGAACTTTTAGGCGTCCAACGTAAGGAGCACAGGGCAAGAAAAGTTTGCTTTGATGCTGTAAGGTAAAAACAGACCTGCTCTGAGTTGATTTGTAGCTGCACTGCTTAATGCGTCTGCACCTACGCGGGACTGCCACTCCCATATTGCTGGTGAAATACCAACTTCTCTGTCATTGCCTCTTGCCTTCGTTACCTTCCTCTGTGAACCAGAATCGGGGTGGGATCCTGTAGCACCAGCCAATTGTGACCAGACCCTGTTTTTGCTTTTGGGTTAAATTGTTTAGGCATCGCTTATGGACTATGAAACCCTTAGCGGTTAAGATAGCCGCTCATTCCCCGGCACGTCCTTGCCTGCTGGCTTTGCGTGGGGTTGGTGGAAGGGACACCACTGCTGCTGTCACTTCAATTGCCAGCTTGGGTTCAAAGTTCAGACTCCACCTGCCTGCTGGAAGGGCTGAGGTGTGACTTTGTAGCCTATTCTGCCAACCCCTCATAAGAGGAAAGGTGACTACTGAGGCCTACAGTGTCTTAAATCCCTTAAAGCATCATCTTTCAATAGCCTGAATGCAATCCAAGATGGTGTGTCTTGCCTTCACCCTATAAATGTTTATCACTGTATACGATAGCCTGTGTGTTTGCACCGGGGTTTCATGCAAAGAGGGTTTGGTATGTTTGTTACCGTGGATCAGCTGAGACATGGTAGCTCACAACGCTCTGGGCTGTGCTGGTCCATCATCTTTGCCCAACTACGTAATCTCAACTGGGTCTTGCTTTGATCTGAGACTGAGAACTTGCTTCTGGTCTTCCTGGAATTCAAGCAGTTCTGCTCTGATGTAAATTCACTGGCTGTCATCAAGCTGTCCTGGTTTGACATAATGCGAATGACGCGAGATGGGTCTGAAAGGTAGAAATCGCCTGATGGATGGTGTTTGGCCAGCACGGCTGCTGCGAGCTGCCTGGCCTCGGCTCAGCCTGTTGCAGCTGCAGCGAAACCCCACCAACGCTGGGATGCTCACGTGGCACGCTTCACGCATTTCATGATGCTTTGCCAGTTGTAATTGTCCTGGCAACAACTTTGCGAGGATAGCAAAGCAAGTATTTCTCACTGCTTTTTCAGATGAAGCAAGTGACCAGCAGGACGTCAGCCGTGCTGTGAGCCACAGGACAGGTTAGAGGAGGAACCGAGAACGTGGGTTTCCTTCTTGAGCCTGTGTTACAGCTCCTAAATGCCCCGTCCTGAAAGCCTGCCAAGGCAGCAGAGCGCCAAAAGGTGTCTCAATCCCCTGAGCTAAGATGCAAGCCACCGGCTGACTTCAGAGCGGTGAACCCTGGTTGCAGGTTTGCGCTCGCGCAGCAGTGCCATGCGTAGTGCCGCCAGCCAGTGCCTCATGGCACCGGTGACACAGAGCACCTCGGGCAGCTGCACCATCAACCAAAAGCTCTCCACGGCATACGCCGCAAAAGTTACATCACCCATGCCCGGGAAGGTGACTGTGTGGGAGTGTTGAGCAAGATCCTTAAGCCCAGGGGAATGTAAAATCTTTTCCCTTCCTGTCTGTGCTCTCCTTTGTGCACCTGGAAAGGAGAAGTGAGTTCGTGCTCTCTCTGTTCGCTACCTCCATAAAAAGGTTAGGGGATCGGGGAGCCGGGGACTCGTGTGCCCCATTCTGTCGCAAGCTCCCAACATCAACACCCTCTGATCTATGGTATCTTGAGAGTTTGCAGCTCTTGTGTGGAAATGGAGTATGAATAAGGGCCCCCCAGTGCATTGGGAATCGGGCCTGTGGGTCTCCCGTGTCAAGTGAGTCATAATGTATTAGATCCGAGGACTTCCCCCACGGGTGTTTAGTCTCAACAAACCCAGCTAATTCAGATTTAACTTAGCTCTTAATATGCTACATTGCTGAGTCTTCTAATTAATGCCACATGTTGCAGTCAGCTGTCATACTGAATAAATGTTTACAAAGCTATTAATGTACTGTATTTGTAAACCAGACCAGCTCCTTTTTGGAAATCATGTGGTATGTGTTTTCCCCTCAAAGATGAAAAAAGTTTTTCAGCAATAATGGATACTTCATTTTTGCAGCAACAGCCACTTCCCAAGAATTCATTACTAACTTTCTTGGGCCGCAGCCATTATCCCAGGGAAGGGACACGGGGAAAAGCACTGTCGTTTAAACAGAGATGCTGAGCTGCGCCGCCATTTTGCCATGGTGGGCCAAGGGACTGGTAAGGACCGGCGAGCCCTAGGCCCGGGTGGTGCTGCCGGGAAGGAGGCAGAGTCTGTGTGTGGGTCGGCAGCTCTCCGCTCCCCGGCTGCTGCGATCCCAAAGCGTGTGCGCATGAGGACCCAGTGCTCTCCCTCCCCTCCACTGCCATGTGAGCAGGGATGCCCGGCCACAACCAGAAAAACAGGGAAAGAGACAAGTCATCACGCTGTCTGCAGGCCATCTGCCTTCTGCTCGGGGGCCCCTCAAGGCTGGGGACCAGGGCTGGCCGCCTCTGTCCCCACGTGGCCGGCACTTGCCTGACACAGGGATGAGGCGGTGGGATCGTGGTGGGGTGGGAGATCATGTCTTCTCCCCAGAGCTGCTGCTGAATGCCTTGCTCTACACAAGTTCACGTTGTCTGGTTTTTAGGTTTTTTGCTTGTGTGTTTAATTCCTTCCTGGGGCTCCAGGGAAATAGCTTTTTTCTGTTGGGATTCATGCACTTCTGTTTCATCTCTCATCTGCTGCAGAAACCATAGGAGATGCGAAAGTGCCTTGAAAGCTTAGGGAGGGTGAGGCTGGGGTCTGTGCACTGCCACCAGCTCCTGTGTCCCTCTTTGTGAGCCATCTGGCTCAGGGATTTAGGCATGTTGTCCTAGTTGAAGTCTGTGGAAAGTAAATACCTAACCCTGAGCTGGGGTTCCAAAAAAATTACTTAGTGGCACTCTGCCTCTCCAGTCTCTAAATCAGGACTAATGGCAGAGCCTCCATCACAGGGGTTGTGAGGGTAATAGATCAGGATGGTGTAGGGGACGGGAGAGCAACCATAGATATGAGGTTCCCGGAGGGATCCTGCCCCTCAGCACGTGGCTGAAGATGCAGGGCCATGCGGAGAGGTGGCTAGGATAGCTGCCGGGCCCTCAGCTCGTTTCATGTACAGGGGATTTGGGGATGAAGGCTTTCCATCAGCTCAAGGAAGAAGTATGAAATGGGAGCTGGGATTTGGTATCTCCAAAAAGCTGAAATTCCACTGAGAAAACACCCTAGTGGCTATACAACTGAAAAAATGACTTTGCAAATATAATCTTTTAGCCTAAAATCAACAAGAAGGCAAATGACTGATGTTCCCAATGCCTTGAGAAGAAGGTGAATGTCCCTCAAAGGAGCCTAATGAGAAAGTTTTCATTCCAGCAAGAAATAAGTAAACAAGAATGGTGTTTTCTATGCTTTTAACCAGCAGCAATATAGGCTAACACACTGCGTATTTTGGAAGACTTAGCAGTGAAGCCCCTTCAGGTAAAGTGAAGCAGAGCAGTTAAATGACTTCACTGCTGGTGCTCAGTCTTTTGCCCTTTTGCTACACCAGCTTCAGGTGACTTCCCCAACACAGGGATTAGCTGCAGACTTGGACATCTAAGGGGTGCAAATCCAACCTTCTCCCAGTCACTGTGCCTACTCGAAAAGCTTGGTGCAATTACAATGGAAGAATGAGTCTAGAAAAGAAAAAAAAATCTTAGGTACTTTAGGTACCTTTCTCTCTCTTTCTGTATGTTCTGCAGCCATCTAATAATACTGAGTTACAGCCTGTGCATGGATTGCGTTTTCCACCCAAAAGGGGAGATGGTTCTTTCAGCTAGAAAATGTTTGAGTGCTTTGTCAGGGAATGATGCTGTGTAAGGTAAGAAAAGCACCTTGCAGCCTTTCTGTTTGGTTTAGTGTCTGTTTCTGGCTAAAGCGTGGCCCAGGGAGTGGGAGAACTTTGCTGTGCTGGTAGCGAGTGGAGTGTCCTACTGTAACATGACAGCCGTGTGCTCTGTGCAGGTGCAGGCTCTCTTTGTGGCATTGAATATGCTGTCAGAAATCACCCAACAGTGGGGCTAAATATACATCATTGTAAGAACTGCATTATAGGAAATGGCTTATACACTTTGCATGAGAGCCCACGGGCACCTCTGTGGAGATGGCTTTCATCATCTGAAATCCCCTTGGATAGCATCTCCAGTCCTTTTCTCCTTGCCTGATGCTCGTCTCCCTCATGCAGTGTGATTTCTCTTCCGTTCACCCCACGAATTCTCCCTATCTCCTTGCCTCACTTGCTGCAGCCCTGACCTGTCCGCAGAGTGGACAGATGGAGTCCACAGAGTGTGCCACCATCCCAGTGACCCAGCTTTTTGGGTGGGGGGATCTGCTGGTTCCCTCCCTGACGGCGTGCACGGAGGAAAGGAGATGATGTTTGGGGTGAAAGGTGAAGCACCCCCACAGCTGGGGCACACAGGGCTGCAGGTCAGTCCTGCCTTCCAGTACTGTGGCCATCAGTCCAGACTTTGCTTCTGTGCACTCCAGCTTGTGTGCAGTGAACCAAGAACCAAAATGTTTTTTATATTACCTGTCCTTAGGAGAATACTCCTGCTAGTGGAGTAAGCACTGTGTGCCGAGGTGTTAGCTGCTTCATTTCCCAGCTTGATGTCCCCCCAGTAGAGGTGGCAAGGGGACGATGGTGGCCAGTTTGGCACAGCCACTTCTGAGCCCCATGCTTGCAGAGAGGAAGGAAGCAAGGCAACCTGGCTTTTAGCTTAGGATGATGGCTTCAATGCAGGATCTCTCCAGAGCAATGTTTTGAGTTGCTACCCTGAGTTGCAAACTTAAAAGATCTTGGCCTCACTTCAGTCGTCACTGAAGCCAAGTACACACCTGCTCTTGCCATGGAGCCATGTCTTTTACGTCTTTAATCCCCTTCTTCCCAGCCTGCCTCACCAGTGGGAAGTGTGCTCATAATGTTAAACTTCTCTCATTAGGCAGAACATTCTTCTTTTTAACCTCTTTAACCTGCAGCATTCCCGTTGGGAGGACCCTGTCTCCATACTTCTCAACTGCTCTTAATTAGATTGGGCATTTCTTGCCTCCGCTGTATATTTACAATTTAGGAACAGGAAAAAATACAGCCTCCACTTAAGGGCCTTCTTCCCTTCGTTTGCTTCCCATGCTTGATAGGTCGGACAGCAGGAGGTGGAAATTTTAAAGCCCAGAGGAGCAGAACTTGTCTGGGAGGAGAATCTGAGGTTGTTTAGATCATTCTTTAGGCAGGACTGATTTCATATCTTGATGGATTTTTATATCAGCTCTCACATTTTTTTTTTATTTCTCTTCTCCTAAGTGCGCATGTGCGTGTGCGCACACACCCGCATTGTCTGTCTTTTGCTCTTATTCTGCCATCAGCCTTTTAATAATATTATTGTTGATGTCTTTTCATTCCTGATGCCAAACCTGATTTGGAGATCACAGTACTGAGGGTTTCATTTTGAGCACTGTAGATGGAAAACTGAAGTCCTAAGTGACTGGAGCCCTCGGCCAATCTAATTGTTATTGACATTTGTGTCTGATTGTTCATCAAGGGGGATTTGACTTGCAGGCCAAATCATTCTATTACCGGGGTTCCTTGCAGCTTTTTCTCTAACAAGAAAACCCCACCCCAGTCAGCAGCAGCAGAATCAATGGCAATATCTCTAGATGTGCATCTAGCCGGGCCTGAGAGGGGGGGAGTGAAGATGGAGGAGATCATGTATGTCCCGTTTCAAATGCACGAGCAAAAGATTGGTGAACCGGCCGTATTGCGTTACAGGGGGAAAAAGGATCTCATTAAAAGACTACCGTTTTCATGGCAAGGTGAAGGAGGCAGAGGAAGGAGGGGCTGGCAGGGCTAATTATATTAAGGTCATTTCACCTGTCAAAACTTTCCCTTTAGTAGTGTCCCTGGTGCCCTGGGATAACATCCAGATTTGTCGTGAATGGCGTCTCTGTTCCTGCTTAGGAGCCTTGACCGGTGGATCGTGAAGCGAGCTGCATGAAAGGAGCCCTGAAGGCACCTTTTTGCCTTCTTTTCACCTCCTGCTCTCCTTTGATTTTGCTTTTCCCCCTCTTGAGTTTCACGGTGGGTAATGACGAAGCCCTGCTGTGTTGCTCACCCGGAGTGGTGCTTTCCCCAGGAAGCCACCGAACACCCCGAGCCCTGCAGCTCGTGTTCAGCCAGGTTCTCGTCTCCATATGTTTTGAACCCATTTATACCCTGCTGCAATGCAAATTTATCCCCCTTGAAAGCTTTCCTCCAGAGCAGAGAGGGGATGGAGTGAGGCTGATTTTGCTCATTAGACTAATAATAGAAACCAGAATGATGCAGACACAGGGATCAAAACAGACACAAGGGAAATATCCTGTTTATTCATTTGAAAGAGGCAGGGGTTGAAGGGGTGGCTGGTAAACCAGAGCACCCGCATCCCGGTGATGAACCCTAGAATTACCTGCCCTCCTTCAGGGGATTGTTCCGAGTCATTAAGTTATTTCATTTTCTAGGAGTTGCCAGGGGGGTGGGAAGGCAAATTTCTACAGTTAATCTTTCTCTCAAGGTAGGTGGAGGCTGTGCAGATGGCCTTGCTTTGCTAAGATTAGCAGGTAGAAGTAATTTTGGGAAGATGATGGGAGGGACACAGTAGGGTTCATTCACAATCCCGTAGGTTATGCTTGCCGCCAAGGAAATGGAGCAGAAATCTCAGAGATCAAAGGCTTCTCCACCAAAAGTTGCAACCTAAATGCATTGGGTAGAATGAGAGAGAACTGCGAATGAGGAGGAAGTGCACCAAGTTCACGTGGCCTTCAGCAACCAGCTCAGTGAGTCAGATTTATCCTGCTGCAGTAGCATTGCCAGGGTTGAGGGATGGATTTGGCTTAACATGCCCTGCCTTTGAGAGATGCCTAGGAGAACCAGTGAGTCACGGGCATTGTGACATAGGGTAGAATTTGATGAGTTTCCCCAAACTGGGGCACATTTGGATCCTGGGATTGGATTTTGAGTGGGAAAATAAGCAGAACCACATAGTTGCCTTTTTAAGTAATTATTTCATTGGTGCAAGGAGCAAGAGGAGTTGACCTGTGGATGCAGAGTAGAACTGCTTGATGGAAATTGCTGTTAAGGATGAACTGCTGGACATCTGTATTTGGTCCTGTCAAATGTGTTAAATGGCCCTTGGTGTTAAAAAGGATTCTTAAAAGGAAAAAAAACCTGCAGTTTGGAGTTCTGAGAGAGCCAGAGGGAGTTGTTCACTGTGAGATGTGTAACTGTCACACCAACCTCTGCCATTCAGGGCTCTTCCCATAGCTTGTAGCATACAAACAGCTGTGTTAGCAGCCTGTTTCCTCTTTCTGTTTGACTTTTTGGTGAAACGCTCTTCTCCTACCCTCCTGTCTGCCGAGCCAGCTTAATCCAGCAGGAACATAACTGACCAGACTGGTCTTTGACTTTCTAGTTGCATTATATGTTTTTGGTGAAGTCTTTTGGGAGGTAGTTCTCAAGGTGTGGACTGCTTTCTCCTTTGGAGAGACAGACAGCGGTGTAGAGGTACCAGATGATGCTTTGGCCCTAGAGAAAGAGGGAAGCAACCCCAGTGAGGAGAGCGCTGTGCATCCCTGCTCTTGCTAAAATACACCCTTGAAGCCAGCCCAGGTTACTAGTTCAAAAACCTTTCAGACTTGCAAAAAGCATTGGAGATTTCTTCCTTCTTTATAGTGTAATTTGCAACTTTGGTCTTGAGGAGGATGAATTCATGATTTTAAATGTTGTTGCTTTTTTAGAAAACGGTATGCCAGAGTTTTGATCGTATCAAGGGCAACAGGAAGCAAAAACCTGTGCTAGGGCTGGCACTTGACTATCCACCCTGTCTTAGTTCTGCCAGGTGTTCCTGCTGTCCCAGTGAAACAGGGATGGGGACAAGCCTCCCGAGGCAGCAACGTTTCCAGTGCAGTAACCTGAATCATTTTAAAGAGCAGAACTCAGAGACAAAGCACGGTATTGTTGGCAGCAAAGGTTGAATAAGAAGACCCTTGGGAGCCCCGCCACTTCTCCCTTTAATCTGATCAGCAAGCAGCATTCTTGTAATTCCCTCCAGGTCACTCTGAATTCCTGCAGTTTCTCAGCCAGGTCGAAGCCTTCCCCTTCAATATCAAATAATCTGCAGGCTTAGAGAGAGGAGCAGAGCAGGAGCAACGCAAGACTTGGTTTATATCAGAAACCAACAGGAAACCGCTGCATCCTTCTCCTAACGCCTCCAAGGCTCAGTACCTTGCGTTGTGCTCTCTGCTTTTAAAATACGTCGCAAGGTCATTCTGGGAGGATGTTCCTGTTGCATATTCAGTGTAGCAGACACTGAGTGCGGTGCCCGGGTGATGTATCTGTTAGCTTTAATTGTTCCTGGCTTAATTCGGGTGAAGAAACAGTTTCAGTTTGTAACTCGGAGACATGGGACTGCTCTCTTTTCCAAAGGGATGAGAATTAGGCAGCCTGAGGCAGCTCGGAAAATCTCGATGTCTCCATTTGGTCAAGGGGGTAAGTCTGGCATTGTGACTGCTAACGAGTAATCACAGCCTCCTCTCTGACCAGCCGCTGCAGCAGTCAGTCAGAGCTGGCTGGTTTGTGAAAGGACCTGTAAAGAGGAAAAAGGGACCTTATGTATGCACGAATCCAAGGCATCTATACCTTTAGAGCAATGCACCCTGAGACCTCCTGTGAGAGCTGGGATATAGATATATCTTGGGATATTATTTAGAAAAGGAATATCTTTCCTAAAAGAGCTGAAGGCAAGTCAGTATCAGCTTCCAATCTACGTTCTATAGACATAACTGCGGTACAGACACAGTGGTACGTGGTTCAGAGTGACCTGCAGGCTCATAGTGCTCCTGTCCCACCAAATCCTGCACCACCGTGCTTTGTGGCCATCTACTCACAGAAGCCAGAGTAATGTTTAAGTGGCTCAGTGACCACAACTGCAACTCCACCTTCACCCACAGCTTTGGTGCAGGTTCAGTGTTGGTGTGTTTGAGTGACTTCTCTCTGTGGAAATGAGTCTGCCTCTCCCTCACCGAGCAGAGCAGCCGGTTTCCTGGTATCTGGGGCATTCCACATGGAAAGACAATCTGCTGTGCAGTTTGCTCTGCCTGTGCCCCCACAAGTCTGCCAGAACCCCTATTTGGTGAGCGAAGGTCAAGCTACAAAGCATATTTATTCTCTCAGGAAGCAGGCAAAGATTTTAAAGACTGGGAAGGTGGATGACAGTGTAGGGAAAGGGGACAGGAGACTCTTAAAGCTAATGAAAGCAAGGTTGGCTTCGTTCACATCTCATTTCTGTTGCATCTTGGGGATACAGTAGAGCCCACAGACACAGAATGAGGCAGGAATTAAAGCTACTCTTCCATCCTTTGGTGGGAAATGAAGGAAGTATGGTGTTGCCAGAATTCCATGTTCCAGCTGCCCAGGGAAGACACTTCCATTGACTTACAGTGGCTGGTAACTCCAACCTGATATGAAACTCTGCAGAACTTCACTGAAGATTTTAAATTATGCTGAAGAGATAAGAATATTTTGAGAAGTGTTGCTTTTCTTCTGAAAACTTTATTTAGAAAAGGAACGCATTTTCTTCCAGAATATACAAAAGCAATATTCTTACCGTGGAAATGCGTAGCCTGAAAACTCAAATGACATTAGGTCACTGGCTTCCTTTTATCAATAACTTTTGAAGTCTTTCCTAGTTTTCTAATTTAGATTCTTGTGATAAGAGGTTCTCAGCGAGCCTGGGCAAAAGCCAAGACTCTCTCGCTCTGATAGGTTGGGAATACAACCACCAGTGGCAGTTCCAGTTTGAGGACAGGCCAGGTCTTAAAAGCCACTGTGAGGATTCTGCAGAGACAAACCCCCGAGACTTCGGACTGCTTGAAATTTCAGCTACCTCTTGGCCTCAGATGCGTGGGCCATACATGGGGTTTGGTGTTTAAAAGCATGGTGCTGCTGTTCTGTCCCTGGGTTCTGCGTGCCGGGACAGCACACACGAGGCAGATTTCACTATATGCTTGCTCTCTAAATTCCCTTCTGCCGCAGTGTGGTCAGGTACCAGTTTCCACCTCATCTACTCATAAAAGCTTGTAAAACTTTTAAATAATAAAATGGAGAATTAAATAAACAGCTTATAGCTGAGCTTATAGCTCAGCTTCCTTTTGAGCAGGTGCCCTTGGGTATGAGCCAGCCTTGGCCAGACCCCAACCTGTATCTCACAAGAGCCTGAGTGGCATGGATATCTGTGGCAGGGAATGGGAAACCATATGTTTCTAGGGTGGGTGGTGACTGATTTCTGCCAGTGCCAGAGTCCAACTCTTACTGCCACCCCAGAGGAGGCAGTCTTGAAGAAGGTGGGTAGGTACGAAGGCTGCCACCCCCTAGAATTCGGTTTCTCTACCATAGTGTGGGGACGTGCTCTGGGTCACTAGACAAGAGCTTGAAAAAGCTCTTTCCCTGCTCTGAGAACCAAGGGAGGAGGGTGCCAGCTGAGCACAGTACATCCACAAAGTTTGCTGGGTGTTTCAGCAATAAGAAAAAATTGAGTCCTTGCTGGCAGCCTCGGCCACCCCACCTCGCAGGACTGGTCGCTACAGGTGTACTGAGCGTTCGGGTCTCCCCTGGAGAATGCAGGTGCTGGGTTGTTTGTGCTGGTGCCAAGAGCGGGAGGGAATTGTCCGAGGGTGCCGAGTTGGCTGGGTGCTGCCGTGTGCCTCAGTGAGCGATCTCCGGTCTCCTCCTCTCACGTGCTGTGTGTGCAGACAGGCAGACCTGAGCCCCAGAAGCTACATTTCATTTAGTAATTAATTAGTGATTCTTGACCCCAGGCAGCTTCAGCCTGCTGACAATAACAAGATTGCAGCCTGTGTATAAGCTAGCCTCCGTGCCCTCACCGCTCTCATTACATTAGCTGAAATCCTTTGCAACAAAGACACAGGCTGCATGGCAGGGGAGGGATAAAACCTTTTTCTCTTCATGATTTGGGTCCATTTCCCTGCAAACTTAGCACTTAGGTGTTCTGCCCTGCCTGCTGTAGCTCCTCTCCCCAGGGCATTGCCCCCAAAGGCCGTGGCAGTGCCAATGGGGCAGGTCGCCTGAATTGTCCACCCAACCTACTCTCCAGCTGGGACATTAATTATTTGGGAATCCTCCACTGCCTTCCCACAATGCCCTCTGTAGGCTCTGGAGGAATAGAGCACCAACCTCCCAGTGCGAGGGGGAAGCGGGGCAGGGCTGGGGCTGCAGCGGGGTGAAGCTGCATGGGATCCAGCAGCACTGCCTGCAAGCGCGTGTAGCACCGGTGAGAACTCGGCTGTGGGTCCTGAGCCACGCTGGGTGCACCCAAGCAGCGATACCGGCTGTGCCAGCTGCCGGGGGGAGTTCTGCAGCGAGGAGGTAAGCTGGGAGCCGCTGTTAGCGTGCTTTCCGTCTCGGACGGGGGTGCTTTCACGCTCAGAATGTTTTTAATTATTTGTTGGAAGATTTTGAGAGCTCCTAGGGTAATGGAGAGGCCTCAATCAGTGTTTCCTAGCTGAAGGCATCTATGGATGTGCATTCCCTCGCCTTAGTCATTGCTGAACCTTGCATCAAGAGCGCAGCTTGTGCCAAGTGCCTGGGTGGTTCCTTGGTGACTCTGGTAGCGGGTCTCGGTGGCTGGCAGCTCTGGGCGTGTTGGAGTTTGCACCAAGCACTATGGAATTTGCAGTGAAGTGGCTGTTTCTCCTAAATTATCACTTATTATTTTGCCTTGCAACAGTGCGGCACGCTTTACCTCGCAGGGAAGGCACAAAATCTCGTTTGTGGGAGCAGCAAAGTAGCTCTGAACGAATGAGGTTTGGCTTGCCCAGGTGAGTTGGTGGCTGTAGCCACAGCCCTGTGCTCCTGTTTCTTCTTGTACTATGTGATCCCTAATGCTTAGGACCCGTTCAGTGCCAATACTTGAGTAGGGAATGTTTCCACTGCTTCTGTTCTCCTGGAAGAAAATATCAGCAGATGCCCCCAACAAACCAAACTCATGCTTCCAAGTAGAAAAAAATCAGAAGGAAGAGATTCACTTTCCTGCTTGGCCTCAGTCTCATCTAGGTGAACTGCATAAGGAGCTAATCTAGATTTTTTGCCTCTAGGATTCATAAAATTGTGGTTGTGGGGGAGGTGGGAGAAAGGATCAAAATCTGGTGGTTTGGAGGTGATGGCTCTGGCTGAGAGCATCTCAGCTTTGCCATGACACGTGGGCTCCGGCAGCACAGAGTACTGCATGACTGCTGCGTAACCTGCGTATCTACCTGCAAGGCTTTGGAGTTCAGGTCTGAGACTCATCTCGGTCCCTGTGACCCACAAGCGTGTTGCTGTAGACCCCACATAATATCTCGAAGCTACGATGCTATTGTCTTCCTCACCGGCATTGTGCAGCTGGGAGAGCATGGAGGAGTGCGGCACTCTAGTACACAGAAGGAGAATATAATAGTGTGGGGCCAGATGTTGCCACATCAGCGGGGAAGCAGAGTGACTGAGAGCTGTCTCCAGGGCAAACATAACATTGAAGTATCAGTCCAACCCTGTCTCCTCTCTGCAGCTGCGTCCCCACCGTCAAACCACCTTCATCCCTCCCATATTCTCTCTCACCCATTCCTCACATCCACTGGGAGAGACTGAAGCAGCTGCACCAGGGCTAGTGTGTCTCCAAACTTGGTTGCCCACTGCTAATCACTGTGAGGGGCTGTTCCAACTTCTCTCCAACAACTGTGGATGTTATGCGGGGAAGAGATGGAGAGATCCATGTTGTTGAGTGGCTTGGCGTGCATGTGAGCAGCGCTGACGGGTTCCCCTTCTCTTTCCTCACACCCACCCTGCAAATCCTCCCCCCTACAGTGTGGTGTTTCAGGAAAGTATGTGACACGATGCGATCCAATACTATACTATCCTTGGAAAAAAAAGTGTACTGAGTGATTTCTTTTGTTTTAAGCTGTATAATTGCTAGCAAAAACATACCCTCTTCTAGTGGCTTTTCTTTTATTGTCCTGTTTAGGGAGGTTTTTTGCACGTCATAACATTTTGTCTGTTTTTACTGAAATCCTTCCACGAAGGAATGATTGTTTGCACAAACGGACTGACATGTTGATACAGGCTGACAACTGCATGGCTAAGACCAAAATAAAATGTAAAGTAAACACATTTGCATAAGTTTATAATATGACCCAGTTCTTACGAAGCGGAGGAAACGGGGAGATGTGAATCTAAGCAGCTTATCTTGCATCTCCCCTTTCTGCTGTGCCCCTCCTTCTTAACCTCTGCTCCGTGAGTGCCATGGGAGAGTTGTCTGGATTTTTCCATTCAGATTTGAAACAACAGGTCCCTCTTGTAGTTCACTTATGTTTTTGTTTTGCTTAGAAGGGAGGGCATGGAGGAGGCAGCATTCCTGGCTTTCCCCTCATGTGAAACTGGTTGGTCTTTCCATCCTTTTTCTTCTCGGTTACACTTTAAAAGGCTTCTGTCAATGTATTTCCCATCACTTCAAAATTGCATTGACATCCTGCTGTTTTGTGTCATAACTGTGTAGCATCGCAAAATGCTGATTTGGTACTATCTATTTCTTGATCTGCTTGTGGCATGATTTCCTTAAGGATTTTGAGATCAGTGCCTCCATTTTCCAGCTGAGGAAACCAGAGCACACAGAGTGGTGATTTCCTTTCGGCCACCCGGCAGCTCTGTGGTAGAGCCAAAAAGCAGGACCCAGATCACTGGTGTCCTGGCTGAGTGCAGGGAGGTTTGTTAGTGCTCAGCTGCCTGGAGATAATACAGCTCCCTCATTTATGTGTGTGACTAGCTGGAAACAAGAGCCCTCGCCCAGAAACCCAAAGGTGTTTGTCCTAGAGTTCGTTGGCGTATGCTGTAGCATCGGTCATGTCTATGTTGTTGGTTGACTTTCACAAAGCAACTCCCAAAAATCTATGTGAATCCTGAAAATACATTTTGAAGAGCCTCCTCTGAACCTGGCTGTCCTAGTGGGAGATGAAGGAGACATTCTAATCAAAACTGCAACGAATCCGTTCTACAAAGTTGGAGTGCAGGAGGTCTTGTAAAAATAATGTTAAGTCCTTGTAGCAGAAAGATGCTTAAACCCAACTGTCAGATAGTAAAGACAGAATCATAGAATGGTTTGGGTTGGAAGGAACCTCAAAGCCCATCTAGTTCCCAACGCCTGCCCTGTGCAGGAACACCCCCCGCCAGCCCGGGGTGTCCAAAGCCCTATCCAGCCTGGCCTTGGACACTGCCAGGGATCCGGGGGCAGCCACAGCTTCTCGGGGCACCCTGTGCCAGGTCCTCAGCACCCTCCCAGGGAAGGATTTCTGCCTCACAGCTCAGCTCCATCTCCCCTCTTTTAGTTTAAACTCATTAAAGATGTACTCCAATGTACCTTCAAAGGACATTTCTTTGACTTGCACAATTTCTGCCCACAATTAAACCATCTCTTTGGCTCTGGGGTTTCCAACAGCCGACCGATGGCAGGGGGTTTGCTAAACTGAACACAGTGGCATCACCTGAACCTCAGAAGTCCTTCAGCCCTTTGTAAGGCTGTCCCGTCTGATGTCCATGGCTCCGATCTTTGAAGCTGATGATAGTGAGGTAAAGTTAAATTTACAGTAGCTTTGAACACAGCCACTTTCTTTTTGATAATTGAGAGCCAATTGGTGCTGAATTTGCTGGCTAACAGAGTCCTTGGGAGCAAGTCTTGCTATGGACAGAACAGAATTATAGTTTCCAAAATTCCTTGAAGGGAGCTCAAGCCCTGGTCGCCTAGTGCATGAGCAATTCATACACAGAGTCATTTAGCACATGGATTACTGGAGGATGGTGTGGTTTGAGTGTATATTTATTTCTGAGTTTCCTTTTACCTATTTTAGGCAGTTTCTAGTTTGGTGCATCAGCTTCTGTGCCTTGCTCGGATGTTCATTATTTTAGGAGTTGACGTTCGGTCCATGGAGCTGTGAGGTCTCACAGTGACCCTCATATTGTCCTCCTTCGTGGGTCCAGCTTTCCATCCCGCAGGCCTGAAGTAATCCCTGGGGCTTGCTCAGCAGTCCAAGCTTCCTTTGGAGCGGCAGAGCCAGTAGGGTAAGCAGCTGTTTTCCTGCCACCCCCTCGGCTCTGGGTATCTACCAAAGGGAATCGGAGGGTCAGTGCTCAGTTCTATAGATCTGACCTTGTGGTCATCTGGGGGGCACTTTGCAAAGAGTAGAGCGGCACAAGGGTGTTTTGTCATGGCAACATCATTCTGGAATAACTTTGTGGAGCATTATTTAGGGTTTGGGTTGTTTTTTTTTTGCTATGTTGTTACATGTGCTGGTAAGACTCTAACAAGAAAAACATGTGTTTATGAGAGTCCTAGACACAGTGTCCCCACAGCCAGACCCCTCACGTGTCTTTATTTTGTTGGATTTTGAGCACATCTTTCTCTTTACATGAATTGCACACCCAACAGTAAAGAGTGTCGAGATATTCAGGATTGCAAGCCCTAATTTTGATTTCCAAAAGGCAGCGATGAGACTGTGACATCCAGATGATTTGCGCAGTATGCTTGTCCCATAGCTAGCATTAGATCTTCTGAAATGGTGGGGTTTGGGTGAATAGTCTAGAACAGTTAGAGAAGAAATACTGGGGTCTAGGGAGAGAAAGGAGGGCTGGGAAGGCGCTGATATTTACATTTCTGTTTTGTCATTCTGGATACTTTTATGTAACATGCATCCACTTTAAGACACTGGTAATACTTTTTGAGCTCTGCTGGGGTATGTTGCAGGTTTTGTGGCTTCTATGGTTTTCTTAGAAGGGCTGGGAAGAGTTTTGGTTTGGGGAAAAATACACAGAAGCGATCACTGGGACTGGGTTTGTGAACACATGAGTCCTAACCGATGTGTTTCTATGGCCAGGATGCTTGAACAGGAGCAGAGCTGAATGTGCCTCATGCGATTTTTAATGGTGCTCTCCCATATTTCCCATTCGCCTTAACCAAAACCGGGAGACCTAAATATGTATTTGCAGGTTTTGTAGGTGATTTGGAATGGAAGGAAAAATGTCATGGCTAGAGCTGAATTAGCTTATGAAGGTGCCAGATTCTCTTCCTGGCCTTGCTAGAAGTTTTCTGAGAAACTATAGACTGGTCACATATTTCTCTTCTCTGCCTTGGTATTGTTATTTGTGAATTGGGAATAATTAGCTGTTTTTTGACTGTTGCATCTGTTCAGACCACAGCTAACTGGAACTTGACTTTAAACTATGTGGCTGGACGCAACAGCAAGACGTTAGTCTGAACATTTGGCTTGTCTCATAATTTTCATAGCTAATGTATCAGATGAAACTGAGCGCAAGATGAACGTGTCTTGATCCTGACTCTCATCTAAATGGTAGCTTGACGGTCATCTATTTCTGCACCAGTGGAACTTTTTTTTTAAAGCCAATGTAATTATGCTGCTGCACGTGTGGGTGGCACTGATTTTGGACTGGAGATGGTAATAGCTCAAGCATGATGTAGGAATTCAAGAGCAAAGAACATGAAAGCTTGGCTCCCAGATCAGAAGTAGTAGATAATAAGGAAATTATTTGAGTCCTCTGGATATCGTCTGATATATATCAGGCCATCTGAGTCCCCTGATGAAGGAGGTGGCTAATAAATCCAGCTAGTGGTGATTCTATCGCCCCAGCTTTCAAAGCTCACTTGTTCGTGCTGGTAGATAAAAAGATATTAGACATGTGTGCGTCTTATTTCGTAAAAATCCCTGCTTCCTACCCTGTGTCTCACAGGTCAGCTGCACTGTTTCTTCATGTCGTTGTGTTGGGGAGGAAGACAGGGCCTGAGCTGTCATCTTCTGCAGGGAGTTGCTGGGAAGCATCACCCCGATGGTGCTCGCACTTCAGATCGTTTACACAAGCTTTGTAAACCCAGTACTTTGGGAATATGGTTGTCCTTGCCGGGGTATGCTAGAATAAACGAAGCCTGCTAGTTCCATGAAGTGTGGGTGCAATGAGTCACATTACACAGATTGGCTTACGCAGAAAAACTCCCTGCTAGGTGTCAGAAGGGAATGTGCTTTATGCCTGTAGCCTCTGCGGTTGGGCAACACATGCTGTAAAAATGTTCTGGATGTGCGGGAAACCAGTTAGAGCTGGGAGCTGTGACCAGATCACAGGAACACACAAATCCTACACAAATGTCCAAAAACTTTTCAGTTGGAAAAGAGGACGCAGAACAAACTTAGACTTCTGGCAGCGTTTGACAGGGCTATGATTTGTCCTTACAATGAGCACATTCGTTAGATACATCCTGATGCACGTTTGTCGCACCGCAGGCTTGGATGGAGTTGCTGCCGCTCGTGGCAGGACATCCGAGATCACGAACTCCCTCCTTCCCTGTTCCCATCGCAGAAACCCTTGAGGAATGGAGTAGCCTGATATTGAAGTTGTCTGTAAGCTAATTAGATCAGGATCCCTAAACTGCTGCAAGGGCTGTTGGATAATATGTGTATAATTTTATTTTATGGCTTTTTATGAAGAAGGAAGTGAGGCCTGGGCTGGTGAGACTGAAAGAGCACGGAGTGGATTGGCTGTCAAGGGTCAGCCTCCCAATAGCCCTGTGATCAAAGGCTGCTCTCAGCAGCATGAGTTTATAGGCAGCCAAGACAAACAATGAACAACTTTATCTCCTTTCAGCAAAAAAAAAAAAA